>CAHIKZ030005469.1:2357500-2862500 GCA_903632075.3 Acanthosepion pharaonis | reverse complement strand
GTATATAACTGTAAACTTTCGTGAGTCCAGACTATGAGCTTGTGGTCAGCATTATTATTAATATATGACTTCCAAGCGGCGGCAGACCACTACATATGGCTCAGGAATTTATCTCGGAAAGCGTAACTCAAGTAAAAAGTTGCGACGTCGAAACCTTACTCCCATCATCGCATCTAATGGATTGTTATGTCTTCATTGCATTGAATAAAGATAATATTAGGTTGGTGCAAAAATAATGACGTAATAATGTCGTTTTGTGACGTATTTTTAACCTCAAAAACGACATTATTACGTCATTATTTTTGCACCAACCTAATACAATCAAGAAGTAGTATGTCGCTTGAAGTCGACGTAGTCTTATGGAAATCGGTAGATAAGCTAGATCTCTAACTCTCTACTTGTTTACTCTTTCTACTGACGATTATCGGCGTCAGTCTGTATGCATTTGGACGAGTCCAAGTCCACTTCTGGAGAAGTATGTTCATCTCCAGAACACCCACTTTTTAGATATGCACTTTCCTTAGTAGATAGTTTTCCCGACATCGGCCCACTTTCAACTTTTCAGTCAGATTACGTTTTCGCTTAACCGGACGATGTATTGCAATTTCAGTTTTAGGAATAGGCACTTCAAAAGTATCGTAATGTACAAAGGATGTACATCTCTAAATTAAATTCTATTAGTTGCTTATTCTGTGTATATCTAGACCTCAATTGATTTATATGTCGCTTATAACGGAATCATCCACTTTCGACAATCTACATCATACTCCCAAGGCGCTGAATAATTTTCCTTCCTGTTTTTATCGTCAAAATGCTTATGTTATTATTAAGATGAAAGACCAAAGTATTTTTTAATTATTTTTTGAAATTTTTTAATATTTTCTAACACGTTCGAAATTTTGGTTAAAGTCTTCTTTTGTTTACGTCATCGCGGTACTGTTAAAATAACATTGTTTTTTTTTTTGCGCTTTTTTTCCGTTGAAAACACATTGATTTGGAAATTCTTGTAAAAATCAAGTAATTGTCCGATTTTAATGAAATTTTCAGGACTTATTCACAAATGAATGAAATTATTTTTGAAATATTTCTTTCTAGAAAATTTTGGTAAAAAATATTTTTTTTCTAAATATGTTACACCCCACTTACTTATTGTCCTGAAATTTCGTTCAAAACCTTTTTATTTCCTGAAAAAATGTTTTTGTTTAAAGTAAAAGTCATTACAGATGGTAAATCACCTACTTTTTTTTTCAAATTTACACTAACTAAAAATTTGCTCTGAATTGAAAAATAATGAATCCAATAAATCTATGATATTACTTAATTAGAAAAGCTTTTAATTGCTTTTATAAATAAGTAATATTAAGGTCATTATTGCCTGAAGAAATAAGTTTTTTCTGATGAATAATTAAATTTTACAAGAATTTTTTCATTTGTTTTAAATTTTAATTATAATAATTTATAATAGTTTAAAAATCGTGCAAAATTCTGTATTAGGCTATTTCCTTGTGGTAATTAGTAATTAAGTAGAAACAAAATTTACCAGTTCAAAATTGCAAAGTTTAATAAACTTAGTTGTGCTAATTTTTTTCAAATAATTTTTTATGTTGTATTTTTTTACTTAATACGTTCCTTATTTCCATGTACAGTAGACTGAAATTGTCATTATTATAAAAAGAGTTTTGTCCCTTTATTCTAATAAACATAACAGTAAAACTAAAAAAAAAGCGTTCACTCAGATTTCTAATAATTTTCATTTATGGTCATCCGTAGTAGCTGTCATCACTCGTCAATCAACACGTAGATCAAATATTGGATAAAAATGACAGTACCAATCGTTAATAATTGGTTGTATATTACTTTTTTATGCTAGAAGTAATATTTCTTTTAAATCAGATTAATTTAACATTAAATTTTCTAATTTTACTAAAATAACGTGTCAGAAACTTTTTAAAATATTTTTAAAATCGATAAATTTGTGTTTTTTTTACAAATTTCTTAAAATTAAGAAAATGGCGGTTTCTAAGAAAATTTAAAATTCTACAATTAAATTTGACATTCCAATGTATATAGTTTCTATCTGAAATACACCAGAATTGTTTCCTTAATGGAAATAATAAATTTAATGATTAAACTTTCAATTAAAGCTAAAATGAAATCTTCAAGCATGTTTTTTCATTTTTAAAAATTTATTTTAAAGTTAGGTATCGAAAATTTTGCCGAAAAAGTGGAGGTCCCTAATTTTAAATGATCTGCAAGGTTTAAACTGTGGCACTTTATTCTTATTCCCTGATAGTCATTTCTCAGAAACTAATTTAACTTTTCTTGCAAACATTAGCTCTACAGGTGCCATTTTTCGTGGTGACGTTTATATTTGACGTCATTCGATACACGCACAAAAATTCTTGTAATGCCGTTCTTCATCTTTCAAGGCTTTAGCTTTTCTTAATGCTCTTTTGAATGTGTCAACAAACTGTCCTGCTTGACCATTTGACCTCGAGTGATAAATCGGCGTTGTCAAATGTTCAGTCGCGTAGATTTTGTAGAAATTTTTAATCTCACTAGAAGTAAATTCAGTTCCTTTATCGAGTACTGTCGAGTACTACAAACCTTGCAAAAAGTTCGCACAAGAATATAATTATAATTGCGATAAGAGATCGTTTATACTTCAATATCTCGGGCCATTTTGTGAAACTGTCGACCACAATTAAATAGTACTAGCAGCATGGCTCGGCGTGGCCGGTGCTTGATTCAAAAATCGTACGACTCATATATCAATCGCTATCACTTGACTTGAAGGAGTGCCTTTTTCCGTGCTGATGTTGCTACATGCCTTACTTCTTGCCTATCTCACACTGCAAATTTTTTCTAAGCTCTATACTAAACATTAAATCTGTTACGAAAAAAGAACTAAACAAAATGAACACAAAACGATCAGCTTTAAAAAGACTCGTAACTGGAAAAAAAACGAATGAAAAAAAGAATGTTAACAACAAATAATTTTTCACACCTAATCCAGTTCTGCGGAATCAGAATCAACGTTGAGTTTAAGCAAGCGAATGAACCAAGTGGAGTAAAGGTCCATGCAGATTTAAATTTTTCCTACTTGTGAAGAATGCAGCTATCGATTTTTTTTGCATGCTAGTTAACATTCGTGTCAGTCAGCTGTTGGCTCTCACGCTGGCCAATAGAATCATCCTGCCTATTTGTGGCAGCCAGCTATTGGTTCTCACTCTGGCCAGTAGAAAATGGCCGCAAACTACATGAAAAGTGCCGTAGAAAGATGAAAAAATCGATTATTTCCACTATCGATGGGAGTTGGGAAATGCAATGTCGTTCTTGGCCTTTCCGCAAACTTGGAGCATGTGCATGTAAATTTTGGTGCAAATCCGTCGAAAATTGCGGCCGTACATTCGTTACACACACACACACACACACACACACATCCTGCCTTTTATAGATAGAGATGAACCATTTAGTGGTTCTTTTGAATCCATACATAGTCTTGCCCACGGTTTATCAGTGCTCATTCATGGTTGATAATTTATAGGTGGTGATTTTGCTGCTGAGTTACAGCCATTACATTTTTGTAATTGTATTTTGGATAGTGTTGTGGTACGATCCACCTAATTTACATATTGGAGTACTGACCATATAAATATGGGTTGGGGTACCGGGAAGACGGGGGAGGAAGAGGAGATCCAATCCAGAGACTCTGCCCGACTGCGACTAAGCCAACCCATTCTACAGGAACAGTCTTCCCAAGAATATACCAAAACTAACTGTAAATATTGTGTACCTTTTCCTTGTTTCAATACATTTTGTTTACGTACATTTTGTGTTGTATTATTATTATTCCAAGCTTATCCAAGCTTCAACAGATAGTATTTACATTATTCGGACTATTGTCCTCATCATTTTCACCATATTTATTACAACGTTTCGGCCGTTGTACGCTCCGGCATGCTTCATGGCATGTGGAACTAGAACAGTCTACCCTAGTGAGCAAAATAAAGGGTTCAGTTCGACATTCCAACCACCTGAAGAAGGCCGGAGCGTACAACGGCCGAAACGTTGTAATAAATATGGCGACAAAGATGAGGACAATAGTCCGAATAATGTAAATAGTGTACATAACACCTCATCTCAGAAATATAGACAGATAGTGTATTTTGCATATCTTTGCCCAACTTTGGCCAATAAACGTAGCTACTCATCAAGGACTTCATCCTCACTATTCAAGGATGTCCTACGTGGAATTGCTTTAAAATGCTTTTTGTAGTGATAACGGAATTACTACTCTATCCGCGTACAAAAGTACTTCATCACAAATAGAAAATGTTAGGAGGTTGAATTTTAGTTTCACTCCAGTTCTAATTATTGTTATCAGAGTTTTTTTTTTAATAAACGTGTTCTTTTTAGAATGAATTTTGATATCGTCTATCGTGACCGACAATTCTTTAATAGTTTTACACACCAGGCTTTTAATTTTGCTTTCAGGTTCCAGCAAAGCAATCAATGTATGTTTAAATCTTCTTTAGATTTCGATATAAATCGGGATAATCTATTGTGATTCCCTGCATGAGTTCGAATCTCATCCTCGTCGCCAGTATTATGTTTTTATTGCCTTGAATAACGCACTCAATAAATAACATGTCGCTTAGAGACGACGTAGTCTTGCTGAAATAGGTAGTAAGCAGATAAGCTAAATCTCTAACTCTCTACTAACGAATTTCAGCGTCAGTCTATATGTATTTGGACTAGTCCAAGTCCTCTTGTGGAGAGGTACGTTCATCTTCACAACATGGCGATAGCGTGTAATGGTAATAGTAATATTAGACGTTTCCTTATAAGGAAACATTCGGCATTTATTAAGCGAGCAGCTGGTGCCGGTTGAAATTTATAAAACAATTTTTCCGGTAAATTTCTCAAGTCCAGTAGCTGTTATCGCTCTTTGCAGTATTATGGGGTTTACTTCTTTAACCTTTTGTTTGAAGTTGTGTAGAATATCAACATCTAGATTATATCATTATTTTCTTTACAAATTATCCATTTAGCTGTTATTACTCTTTCCAGTAAGTTGGGGTTTCCTTCCTAACCTTTTGTTTGAAGTAATGTGAATGTCAACATCTTGATTATGTCATTATTTTCTCTTTTTCAGTTACATGTGCTATCCATTTTAGCTGTTATTACTCTTTTTCCAGTACTGGTTGGGGGTTTCCTTCCTAACCTTTTGTTTGAAGTAGTGTGGAATGTCAACATCTTGATTATGTCATTATTTTCTCTTTCAGTTACATGTGCTATCCATTTTAGCTGTTATTACTCTTTCCAGTACTGGTTGGGGTTTCCTTCCTAACCTTTTTGAAGTGTTTGAAGTAGTGTGGAATATCAAATCTTGATTATGTCATTATTTTCTCTTTCAGTTACATGTCTATCCATTTTTATATGTTATTACAACTGGTTGGGGGTTTCCTTCCTAACCTTTTGTCTTTGAAGTAGTGTGAATATCAACATCTTGATTATATCATTATTTTCTCTTTGAGTTAATGTGCTATCCATTTTAGCTGTTATTACTCTTTCCAGTACTGGTTTGGGGTTTTCTTCCCTTCCTTTTGTTTGAAGTAGTGTGGAATGTCAACATCTTGATTATGTCATTATTTTCTCTTTGATATCCATTTTAGCTATTACTCTTTTTCCAGTACTGGTTGGGGGTTTCCTTCCTAACCTTTTGTTTGAAGTAGTGTGGAATATCAACATCTTGATTATGTCATTATTTTCTCTTTGAGTTACATGTGCTATCCATTTTAGCTGTTATTACTCAGTACTGGTTGGGGTTTCCTTCCTAACCTTTTGTTTGAAGTAGTGTGGAATGTCAAATATCTTGATTATTCATTATTTTCTCTTTGAGTTACATGTGCTATCCATTTTAGCTGTTATTACTCTTTCCAGCGTACTGATTGGGGTTTCCTTCTTTTTGTTTGAAAGTGTGGAATGTCAACATCTTGATTATATCATTATTTTCTCTTTGAGTTACATGTGCTATCCATTTTAGCTGTTATTACTCTTTTTCCAGTACTGGTTGGGGTTTCCTTCCTAACCTTTTTTTGTTTGAAGTAGTGTGGAATGTCAACATCTTGATTATGTCATTATTTTTCTCTTTGGTTACATGTGCTATCCATTTTAGCTCTCTTTCCAGTACTTTGGTTGGGGTTTCCTTCCCTAACCTTTTGTTTGAAGTAGTGTGGAATGTCAACATCTTGATTATGTCATTATTTTCTCTTTCAGTTCATGTGCTATCCATTTTAGCTGTTATTAAGTACTGGTTGGGGTTTCTTCCTTTTTGTCTGAAGTAGTGTCAACATCTTGATTATATCCTCTTTGAGTTACATGTGCTATCCATTTTAGCTGTTATTACTCTTTTCCAGTACTGGTTGGGGGTTCCTTCCTAACCTTTTTCTGAAAGTAGTGTGGAATGTCAACATCTTGATTATATCATTATTTTCTCTTTTGAGTTACAAGTAATCCATTTTAGCTGTTATTACTCTTTCCAGTACTGGTTGGGGTTTCCTTCCAACCTTTTTTGTTGAAGTAGTGTGGAGTCAACATCTTGATTATGTCATTATTTTCTCTTTGAGTTACAATCCATTTTAGCTGTTATTACTCTTTCCAACTGATTGGGGTTTCCTTCCCAACCTTTTGTTTGAAGTTGTGGAATGTCAACATCTTGATTATGTCATTATTTTCTCTTTGGACATGTATCTCGTTTTAGCTGTTATTATTGGGTTTCTGGCTTCCATTTTGCCTTTTGTTTGGAAGTAGTGTGGAATAACATCTTGATTATATCATTGGTATTTTTGCTTTTACTCTTTCCAGTACTGGTTTTTCCTTCCTAACCTTTTGCTTAAAATGTGGAATGTCAACATCTTGATTATATCATTATTTTTCTCTTTGAGTTACAATCCATTTTATTTATTACTCTTTCCAGTACTGGTTGGGGTTTCCTTCTAACCTTTTTGTTTGATAATTTGGAATGTCAACATCTTGATTATGTCATTATTTTCTCTTTTGAGTTAATGTGCTATCCATTTTAGCTATTATTATCTTTTCCAGTACTGGTTGGGGTTTCCTTCTAACCTTTTTGTTTAAAAGTTTGGAATGTCAACATCTTGATTATATCATTATTTTCTCTTTGAGTTACATGTGCTATCCATTTTAGCTTTTAACTCTTTCCAGTACTGGTTGGGTTTCCTTCCAACCTTTTGTTTAAATAGTTTCTTGATTATATCATTATTTTCTCTTTGAGTTACATGCTATCCATTTTAGCTGTTATTACTCTTTCCAGTACTGGTTTGGGGTTTCCTTCCTAACCTTTTTGTTTAAAATTTTTGGAATTCAACATCTTGATTATGTCATTATTTTCTCTTTGTTACATGTGCTATCCATTTTAGCTGTTATTATAGTACTGGTTGGGGTTTCCTTCCTAACCTTTTTTTTTTAAAGTAGTGTGGAATGTCAACATCTTGATTATGTCATTTTTTTCTCTTTCAGTTACATGTGCTATCCATTTTTTTTCCAGTACTGGTTGGGGGTTTCCTTCTAACCTTTTTTGTTTGAAGATGTAGTTATTTTCTCTTTGGAATGTCAACATCTGATTATTCCAGTCTTTTTGGAGTTACATGTTATCTATCCATTTTAGCTGTTATTACTCTTTCCAGTACTGGTTGGGGTTTCCTTCCTAACCTTTTGTTTGAATTGTGGAATGTCAACATCTTGATTATGTCATTATTTTCTCTTTCAGTTACATACCATTTTAGCTGTTATTATTCTTTTCCAGTACTGGTTGGGTTTCCTTCCTAACCTTTTTGTTTGAAGTAGTGTGGATATCAACATCTTGATTATGTCATTATTTTCTCTTTTCGAGTTATATGTGCCTATCCATTTTAGCTGTTATTACTCTTTCCAGTACTGATTTGGGGTTTCCTTCTTTTGTTTGAACAATGTGGAATGTCAACATCTTGATTATGTCATTATTTTCTCTTTGGGAGATCCATTTTAGCCTTTCCAGTACCGAATTTCCTTCCTAACCTTTTGTTTAAGTAGTGTGGAATGTCAACATCTTGATTATATCATTATTTTCTCTTTGTTAAAGTCCATTTTAGCTGTTATTACTCTTTCCAGTACCATTGGGGTTTCTTCCTAACCTTTTGTTTGAAGTTGTGGAATGTCAACATCTTGATTATATCATTATTTTCTCTTTCAGTTACATTATCCATTTTAGCTGTTATTAATGGTTGGGGTTTCCTTCTATTTTTGTTTGAAGTAGTGTGGAATGTCAACATTTGATTTTGTCATTATTTTCTCTTTCTAGTAATCCATTTTAGCTGTTATTACTCTTTCCAGTACTGGTTGGGGTTTTCCTTCCTAACCTTTTGTTTGAAGTAGTGTGGAATGTCAACATCTTGATTTTGTCATTATTTTCTCTTTGAGTTAATAATTTTAGCTGTTATTCTCTTTCCAGTACTGAACCTTTTGTTTGAAGTTGTGGAATGTCCATCTTGATTATATCATTATTTTCTCTTTGGTTACATGTTGCTATCCATTTTAGCTGTTATTACTCTTTCCAGTACTGGAACCTTTTGTTTGAAGGTGTGGAATGTCAACATCTTGATTATGTCATTATTTTTTGAGTTACATGTGCTATCCATTTTAGGTTTGTTCTTTTTCCAGTACTGGTTGGGGTTTCTTCTAACCTTTTTGTTTGAAGTAGTGTGGAATGTCAACATCTTGATTATGTCATTATTTTCTCTTTGAGTTTGCTATCCATTTTTAGCTGTTAATCTTTCCAGTACTGGTTGGGTTTCCTTCCTAAATATGTAATATCATCTTGATTCATTATTTTCTTTGAGAAATGTATCATTTTTTTGCTGTTATACTATTTCATTGGTTTAGGGTTTCCTTCTAACCTTTTGTTTGGAGTGTGGAATGTCAACATCTTGATTATGTCATTATTTTCTCTTTCAGTTAGTACTTCCCATTTAGCTGTTATTACAATTTGGGTTTCCCTTCTAACCTTTTGTTTGAAGTAGTGTGGAATGTCAACATCTTGATTATGTCATTATTTTTCTCTTTCATTACTGATCCATTTTAGAAAACTCTTTCAAAACCTGGTTGGGGTTTCCTTCTAACAAATTGTGGAATGTCAACATCTTGATTATGTTTATTTTCTTTGGGTGCTATCCATTTTTTAGTGTTATTATTTTTCTTCAACCTTTTGTTTTTGAAGACCTGGAATGTCAACATCTTGGTCATTAAGTTACATGTGCTATCCATTTTAGCTGTTATTACTCTTTCCAGCAATTTGGTTGGGGTTTTCCTTCTAACCTTTTTGTTTTTCTGTGGAATGTGTCTGTGTCATGTCAACATCTTGTTCACCAATGTTTCATAAGTAGTGTGGAATGTCCATTTTAGTCTGTTATTACTTTTAGCTTTATTTACTCTTTCAGTACTGGTTGGGGTTCCTTCTAACCTTTTTTGTTTGAAGTAGTGTGGAATGTCAGGTCATTATTTTCTCTTTTCAGACTATCCATTTTAGCTGTTATTACTCTTTTCCAGTACTGGTTGGGGTTTCTTCCTAACCTTTTTTGTTTGAAGTTGTGCAACATCTTGATTATATCATTATTTTTCTCTTTGGAGGCTAAAGTATCCATTTTAGGTTATTACTCTTTCCAGTAGGTTCCTTCCTAACTTTTTTGTTTAAGGTGTGGAATATCACATCTTGTTATATCACTTTGAGTTCCATTTTTAAAGTTTTGGTTACCGAACCTTTTTGTTTGAAGTAATTAAGTGGAATGTCAACATCTTGATTATATCATTATTTTTCTCTTTGAGTTCATTTTAGCTAAGTACTGGTTTGGCCTTCTAACCTTTAATTAAAAATGCAGTTATATCTTCATAGAACTATCCATTTTAGGTTATTCTCTTTTCCAGTACTGGTTGAGTTTCCTTCCTAACCTTTTGTTTGAAGTAGTGTGAATGTCAAAATCTTGATTATATCATTATTTTCTTTTGAGTTACATAATGCTATCCATTTTGTGTTATTACTCTTTCCAGTACTGGTTGGGGTTTTCCTTCTAACTTTTGTTTGAAGTGTGGAATATCAACATCTTGATTATATCATTATTTTTCTTTCAGTTACATGTGCTATCCATTTTTAGCTGTTATTATTTTTCCAGTACTGGAGTTTGAAGTAGTGTGGAATGTCAACATCTTGATTATATCATTATTTTCTCTTTTGAGTTACATGTGCTATCCATTTTAGATTACTTTTCCAGTACTGGTTGGGGTTTCCTTCCTAACCTTTTTGTTTGAAGTAGTGTGGAATGTCAAATCTTGATTATATCATTATTTTCTTTTGAGTTACATGTGCATCCATTTTAGCTGCTTTTCCAGTTTTTGGGGTTTCCTTCCTAACCTTTTGTTTGAAGTAGTGAGTGTGGAATGTCTATTATGTCATTATTTTCTCTTTCAGTTACATGTGCTATCCATTTTAGTGTTATTATTTTCCAGTACTGGTTGGGGTTTCCTTCCTAACCTTTTGTTTGAAGTAGTGGAATGTCAACATCTTGATTATGTCATTATTTTCTCTTTTTTGATTTACTGTGCTATCCATTTTAGCTGTTATTACTCTTTCCAGCTGGTTGGGGTTTCCTTCCAACCTTTTTGTTTGAAGTGCAATGCAACATCTTGATTATGTCATTATTTTCTCTTTTGAGTTACATGTGCTATCCATTTTAGCTTTATTCTCTTTCCAGTACTGTTGGGGTTTCCTTCTAAACTTTTTGTTTGAAAGGTGTGGAATGTCAACATCTTGATTATGTCATTATTTTCTCTTTGAGTTACATTGCTATCCATTTTAGCTGTTATTACTCTTTTCCAGTACATTTTTCCTTCCTAACCTTTTTGCTTTAAAAGTAGTGTGGAATGTCAACATCTTGATTATGTCATTATTTTCTCTTTGAGTTACATGTCCATTTTAGCTGTTATTACTCTTTCCAGTACTGGTTGTGGTTTCCTTCCCTTTGTTTTGTTTAAAGTAGTGTGGAATGTCAACATCTTGATTATGTCAAAACATGTGCTATCCATTTTAGCTGTTATTACTCTTTCCAGTACTGGTTGGGGTTTCCTTCCTAACCTTTTGTTTGAAGTTGTGGAATATCGATTATATCCTTTGAAAAATCCATTTTAGGTTGTTTCCATACTGGTTGGGGGTTTCCTTCCTAACCTTTTGTTTGAAGTAGTGTGGAATGTCAACATTTCATCATTATTTTTCTCTTTCTCATTTCCATTTTAGCTGTTATTACTCTTTCCAGTACCGGTTGGAGTTTTTTTCCTAACCTTTTTGTTTAAAGTAGTTGTCTCTTGATTATTATTATTTTCTCTTTGAGTTACATGTATCCATTTTAGCTGTTATTACTCTTTCAGTACTGGTTGGGTTTCCTTCTAACCTTTTTGTTTGAAGTAGTTGTGTCACATCTTGATTATATGTTATTTTCTCTTTGAGTTACATGTTATCCATTTTTGGCCATGTTATTACTCTTTTCAGTACTGGTTGTGGTTTCCTTCCCTTCTTTTTTTTGTTTAAAGTAGTTTGGAATGTCCTTTATCTTTGTTGTCATTATTTTTCTCTTTGAGTTTACATGTGCTATCCATTTTAGCTGTTATTACTCTTTCCATTACTTTCTTCCCTAAACTTTTTTGTTTGAAGTGTTTATGTCAACATCTTGATTATGTCATTATTTTCTCTTTGAGTTACATGTACTATTTTAGCTGTTATTAAGTACTGGTTGGGGTTTCCTTCCTAACCTTTTGTTTAAAGAAGTGTGGAATGTCAACATCTTGATTATATCATTATTTTCTCTTTGAGTTACTTTCATTTTTAGCTGTTATTACTCTTTCCAGTCTGGTTGGGGTTTCCTTCCTAACTTTTGTTTGTAAAGTAGGAATGTCAACATCTTTGATTATTATTATTTTCTCTTTTCAGTTACATATGTATCCATTTTAGGCTCTTTTCCAGTACCGGTTGGAGTTTCTTTCCTAACCTTTTGTTTAAAGTAGTGTGGAATGTCAACATCTTGATTATGTCATTATTTTCTCTTTGAGTTACATGTGCTATCCATTTTAGCTGGTATTATCTTTCAGTACTGGTTGGGGTTTCCTTCCTAACCTTTTGTTTGAAGTAGTGTGGAATGTCAACATCTTGATTTGTCATTATTTTCTCTTTTTCAGTTAATGTATCCATTTTAGCTTTATTACTCTTTCCAGTACCGGTTGGAGGCTCTTCCCAACCTTTTTTTAAAAAGTAGTGTGGAATGTCAACATCTTGATTATGTCATTATTTTCTCTTTTTGAGTTATGTGTGCTATCCATTTTAGCTGTTATTACTCTTTCCAGTACTGGTTTGGGTTTCCTTCCTAACCTTTTGTTTTTGAAATAGTGTGGAATCTCAATATTTGATTATATCATATATTTTCTCTTTATTTTAAACCAATGGGTGCCTTCCTAACCTTTTGTTTTGATCCATCATCTTATGTTTTACTCTTTGGAGTTACATGTAAAGTTACTCTTTTCCAGTACTGGTTGGGGTTTCCTTCTAACCTTTTGTTTGAAGTAGTGTGGAATGTCAACATCTTGATTATGTCATTATTTTTCTCTTTGAGTTATATGCTATCCATTTTAATTACTCTTTCCAGTACTGGTTGGGGTTTCCTTCTAACCTTTTGTTTGGTAGTGTGGAATATCCAAATCTTGGTCATTATTTTTCTCTTTCAGTTACATGTGCTTCCATTTTAGCTGTTATTACTCTTTCCAGTACTCAAAGTTGTGGAATATCAACTATTTGATTTAACAAGGTTATTTTCTTTGAGTTATTCCATTTTAGCTGTTAAAAAACCTTTTTTTTGAAAGTAGTGGAATGTCAAATTATGTCCTTTTCTCTTTGAGTTATGACCTATCCATTTTAGCTGTTAAGTACTGGTTGGGGTTTCCTTCCTAACCTTTTTTGTTTGAAGTAGTGTGGAATGTCAACATCTTGATTATGTCATTATTTTTTTCTCTTTTGGTTACATGTGCTATCCATTTTAGCTGTTATTACTCTTTCCAGTACCGGTTGGAGTTTCTTTTTCCTAACCTTTTGTTTAAAGTAAGAATGTCAACATCTTGATTATGTCATTATTTTCTTTGAGTTACATGTGCTATCCATTTTAGCTGTTATTATTACTCTTTCCAGTACTGGTTGGGGTTTCCTTCTAACCTTTTGTTTGAAAGTAGTGTGGAATGTCAACATCTTGATTATGTCATTATTTTCTTTTCAGTTACATGTGCTATCCATTTTAGCTGTTATTACTCTTTTTCCAGTACCGGTTGGAGTTTCTTTCCTAACCTTGTTTAAAGTAGTGTGGAATGTCAAATATCTTGATTATGTCATTATTTTCTTTTGAGTTACATGTATCTATCCATTTAGTGTTATTACTCTTTCCAGTACTGGTTGGGGTTTTCCCTCCCAACCTTTTTGTATGAAGTTGGAATGTCAAATATCTTGATTATATCATTATTTTTCTTTCAGTTACATAATATCCATTTTTATCGTTATCTCTTTCCAATACTGATTGGAGTTCTTTCCTTAAACCTTATTAGTGTGGAATGTCAACTTTGATTATGTCATTATTTTTTTTCAGTTACATGTGCTATCATTTTAGCTGTTATACTCTTTCCAGTACTGGGTTAATGTTTCCTTCTAACCTTTTTGAAAAATGTCACGCTTTCAGTTACATGTGCTATCCATTTTAGGATTACTTTTTCCAGTACTGGTTGGGGTTTCCTTCCTCCCTTTTTTTTTTGTGGAATATCAACATTTGATTAAGTCATTTTTCTCGTGATTACAAATTCCATTTTAGCTGTTAAAGTACTGGTTGGTTTCCTTCCTAACCTTTTTGTTTAAAAGTTAACATCTTGATTATGTCATTATTTTCTCGTTGATATCCATTTTAATTATCAGTATTTGGGGTTTCCTTCTAACCTTTTGTTTATAGTGTGGAATGTCAACATCTTGATTATGTCATTATTTTCTCTTTGAGTTACCAACTTTAGTACTAGTTCAGGTTCCTTCTGCTCCTTTTGTTTAAAGTAGTGTGGAATGTCAACATCTTGATTATGTCATTATTTTCTCTTTCAGTTACATTTATTTTTTAGCTGTTATTACTCTTTCCAGTACCGGTTGGAGTTTCTTTCCTAACCTTTGTTTAAAGTTATGGAATGTCAACATCTTGATTATGTCCTTATTTTCTCTTTGAATTACATTTATTTTGTTGTTGTTGCAGTTTAACTACAGTTCTCTATTCATAATTCCACTCCTCGCTAAAACCTACTGACGTCAATCGCTCGAAACCATTTAAACAATTTATCTAAAAAAGCTTTTGCATATAGTTGCCAGTTCGTGTGTCGTGGGGAACATTGTTCATTTAATGTTGCGCAAAAATGCACTGCGTCAAAAATAAACATTGCTTTAACGGTTAGAGCCTGTCCCCTTTCCTCTTGTCATTTCGTCTTTTTTTGCATCGGGACTTTGGATTACATTCGATCAATGGCAACGTGTAAACAGCGGATAGTATCTCCAGATAAAGCCAAACGAATATCCTAACAAAGGTTTATACTTTTTTTTTAATACGAGCGATTCCATTATCTTTAACAATCAACAAAATCCAAATTTAACTGTTAAACTTATTCGCCATCTTCCGTTCGGTAAGCGCCATATTTGTTATTTACTTTAAATCAAATTTTTACGCAGCTGAGCTACTATGTAAAGTCAAATCTCTCCATCTTATCTTCTAAGAGTCTTTTCCTAACGCACGCTAGGTGGAGTCTTGTAAAACGAAAGTGTCAAACCGTTTTTCTATTCACCCACAAGATGCTGTAATATCTCGTTTCCGCTCTGAGAGTCTATTTATTCCCCGAACAATTTTTTTTCTTTTTAATCATATCACCCCATGCAAGGCAGTAAATCCACTAAGATACAATGAGTTACTGGTTGGGAAAGTATAAGAAATAAAGAGAAACATTATTATTATTGGTTTGTTTTACGGTATATCAACCTCAGTGGGTTATTTAATTCTAACAAGAATTTTATGGCTGGTGATAATTTTTTCAAAAATGTATTGCTGCTAATATTTTTCCTCAAAAATGTATGCTGGTAATATTTTTTCTTCAAAAATTTATTGCTGGTAATATTTTTTTACAAAGTATATCTTTCATAGTGTTTTGACCTCAATTTAATTTGGAGGTTAACTATTTGTCCATAGCTGCTACTCCCCCCGGGCCAGGGTAGACCTGGGAACACCAGTAATTAAGAGGTAGTTCCACGCTCCTGAAAACCTGATTAGAGGCCTTGCTGTTGGACGTGGTTTATCGTCTTACCCTGGACGCGGATGTAGTTTATCGTCATACCCAGGACGGGGAGCCGGAAGGGAGTTCCATAATCGAGAAGTACGAGAAAAGACACTGTTATCATAGAACTTATGGAAACATCTAGACAATTTAACTGTAAAATGGGGAGACCTTGCCACCAATCTAGTACTGTATATTCGTAAAGTCTAGATACCATAGCAGAGATTTTATTCGGACAATTACCATGAAATATTTGTAGAAAATTTACATTACAATGGAAAAGGAATTGTGCCGAGAGATCAGGTCAGGACCAATAATATAGCTTATTCTTTTTTGGATTTTATCAAGAATCTCTAAATATATAGCAGGTGCACTGGACTATATGTACCAGCTATATTCGAGGCATGGACGAATGACAGCCTTATGAATATGTATGATCGATTCTGATGAGAAAAATGTCTTGCATGACACGTTCAACAATAATTGTTAGTACATCTGCAATTGACCTAGAGAAGCAAACGCCATATTGCTTATCTGAAAGAAAACTCTGCAATGTGAGAAGCTTAACAAATTCAGAGTTGGTTAGGGACTATAGTAATTTTCAAAAAGAGGTAGAAGGCTAAGAGGCCGATAGTTCGAAGGGTCAGACAGTTCACCTGAGTTCATAAATACTGGGGGATTTCTAACAAGCAGGAAAGGAAGAAGCAGCGAGGCATTTATTGTGCAGTTTAGAGAGAACAGGAGTCAGTACGGGAGCACATTTCTGAGATTGTTGAAGTTTTCTACCGACTTTTGTTGTGGCGTCCACGGTTCATCTAAGCTGGCCTCCGCCCTAAATAATTAACTTGATGTTCTGTGGAGTTTAGCAGAAATTAAAAACTGCATTTCACGCTTGTTTCCGTCACTAAAAATAGACATATTGCGTAGGCTACTGGAGAACAAATGAGAATCGCTCTTGAGAGCGCGTGTAAAAAAGAAGCTCCTTTCTGCTAGTTTATTCTTTCACCGAACATTGGTCATTTTTCCATCGGTTCGTCACTGTAGAAAGACGTCGTGTTAACGCCTCCAAAAATGCAGCCATCACAACCAGGACATATTTAATCGTCCTGAAAAAAAAGACTCATACAATTGGACATTTCAGCTACGGACATTTCATACACCAACATCACTTGTACATTTCTTGCTTATTATTTGTTTGTAATAAATTTTTGTCTGTGTATGTCACACTAAACGGTTCCGTCTGATTCACTGGTTGTATCCAATCTCGCTTGATTTAACTTTCTCTTTCTAAATCCAATTTTACGACTGCTAGGATTAATACGAGTGGCAGTCAGTAACATTACTTGTTACTTTCAGGCATCATAACTATGTATCTTTGTTTGAATGTAGTTTAAGGGGTTGCTTTTAAAAGCTTCAAATAAGAAGGGTATAATGCCCATAGAAGTTTTTTTAAACCGTGGGTCACCAATTATTTTTTTTTCACAGAGAATGACGAGCGCGGGCCGGATAGCCATTTTGTTCAATACAATACACTGAATGCACAAAAATAAACAAACATACTTATTTACTAAAAAGTTATCCAAGAAGGCGATAATAGCAATAAAACAGTTATATTACACCAAGTGTGCACGTATCCGAATCTCACAAACTAAGCAGCACAAAAGGTTAATGAGATTTGTGAAATTGGCGTTTACCTTTTATGATATAATTAATATTTGTTTTGGTATTGCTGTATCCATCCAAGAGAAATACTTTCAAATGTTCATCAGTCAAACTTGTGCTGGCTGTACATACTTTAGATTTTATAATAAGTTCAGGCAAAATATATGACATAATTCGCTGAAGTCCGTCCTTTTTATATATGGCACTCTTCAAACCGGTTTAAACACGGCAATGCAAGTTAAAACCTGATTGGTGCAGCAGGTTCGTAATCGCTTTTCTGAGAAACTTCATTGAAGGTACCTACACAAAAGACGCTCGGATGTCGGTAAATTTTTTATTTCACTGATTTTCCTAAAACTTATATTACTGTCAGATGCAAAAATCAGATTGGCCAAACTTTAGCATTTTACTTACATTTATTTTTCTATATAGTAAGTTTAACTACAATCTATTGATAATTCCATATTAATAATTATATTTTAGCTCATTTGTTGCGCAGTAAAACTGCGGGCCGATGGACTGACATCGGGACGGGATCCGGCCCGGGGGCCGTAGTTTGGTGACCCCTGCTTTACACAGTGAATGCTCTATAATTTTGTCACAAATGAAAAGCTCTTGAAGTGAGAAAGGTGTGGCGCCACCGGCTAATGTTGGGAATACTATGGATATATCGAGGAAATTTTAAATAAAGAAATTACAAAGACACTGCTGATTACGCTAAAAAAAGAAACCAGACATTCTTGGAATACATAATGAGGAAATAAAGTTTGGCAAATTTAAGACTCAAATTCAAAGAGAGAGAAACAATGGGTAACCTACTTGACAAGCTTGAAAAAATGGTTGGCGTAAGGATAGTAGAGTTATAAAAAGTAGGTATTGCAGAAAGCAGGCCAAATGTAGAAAGCTTTAGCGAAGCATTGCTGAAAGAACATGACAGATATATAGAGAGAAACAAACAGAAAAAGCAAGAGTAGAAATAATCTTAATTTTAATAAACGTTTAAATGTTTCATATTATAGCTGTGTTGGTATTAGGTTGGTGCAAAAATGATGACGTAATAATGTCGTTTTTTGACGTTAAAAAATACGTCAAAAAACGACATTATTACGTCATTATTTTTGCACCAACCTAATAATTTGCCAGTCGTGTCCCGTCGGCATTCCCACATTTAAATAACAAACAAACGGCAGAAGAAGCTTAAGCTTCCAGAACCAGCGATTGTTGTAAAACTGATTCTGGATAGAAAAATGTCTCAAAGCTTGAAAAGCAGATTCTGCGGCCAAGATGTTTCGAGATTAGATATTCCTAAAGTCTGTCTTTTTCACCCAGTTAACCCAGATTTTTGCCAGACGTTTGCATTCTGCGATGGGTCCTCATTCTAATATTGTTTTGTCTAGTTTCTTGTACGTATATATCTTTCACATTATAAAGAAGTAATCACACAAAGAATTAATCAGTAAAGTTAATGTAATTAATAGCGAATTCACTTCACTAACAGATTTAATAAAGCATTAACTTAATAACCACTCCTTAAATGACGCGATACTTATGTTTAAAATTGTAAGATGAATTAGATGTTCCAACGATGCTAGTACTTTCGAAAATCAACATATTTTCGTTGTCAGGCATTAGTATCTTTTTCCTTTCAGGTAACTTACAAGACGAAAATAAGTGTATTGCAGACCGGAAGATGTTTTTTTTAAAGAGTGTATTATATATTAACAGTTACATAATTTTGGAACGTGCAGTATCTTAAAAAAACATCTTTCGGTCTGCAATACATTTATTTTCGTAATATTTTAAACATAAGGACCGCGTCATTAATGTAAGTAATGCAGTAAGTTAATGCTTTATTAAATTTGTTAGCGAAGTGAATTCGACATTAATTACATTAACTTTACTGATTAATTCTTTGTATGATTAATTCTTTATAATATTATTTATACTGCACCATTTAATAGATCTTTTACATTGTATATAATCATTAAGTTCTGATTTTTACACGCCACCCCGTGAGTTTTATGAATAAAATTAAAAATTAAGTTTTGCACTTGGTGCGAGTGAGAGATGCTGACCTAGAGTGGTTGTTGGATGCGACTTAGGAAAGAGGATTTGGGGCCTAGAACCAAAACTTCAGTATTCCCAACCCTTTTAAGGTAAAATAGGACATTTTCATTTTCAGTCTTGGCCTCCTCAGGGCAAAATATTTTCCTTTTAAACATAGCTAGTGTATGCAAGTACTTAGGTCCCCATTTTTTGTCTTCCATTTTTGTTTCTTGTCTCCACCCCACCCTTTCTTTTAGGTGACAGATGTCTTTCTTCTCTGGCGAGTTCAGATATTCCTCAATATTTTTTCAATCCCGTTAAGTGAGATTTCTGCCACACTTTTCAGCTTTGGGTCCTACTAGTAATAATGTTTTGTTTAGTTTCTTGTATAAACATCTTTTTCATTGTATATAAATATTGGGTTTTGTTCTGTTTTATCCCCATCCCTTGATAAAAGCTCATGCTAGGATTTCATAGAGAAAATGAGGTATTTTAGTGACTGTGGTGTGACCGCTAAGGGTAAATGCATTGTTATGGTGAAAGGAAAATTGTATGTACGAATGGGTCAATGAGTGAGACGAGCTAGTTTTCAGGTAAGACTAGAGAAGACTAGTATTTTCCCCATCCCTACTTTTTAGCCCTTGTGGCACATCTTGTATTTCCTCTTACAAATAAATATTAGGATCAAAGTGTAGTATCTGTTCCAGCAGCAGGCAGCCGCCTCACGGCCCGAGTCATGAGTAGCTCCAGTTATCAGCAGCTCCAGCTCTAGCCAGCCAGCCATCATCGCCAGCAGCAACGATATGAGGTAAACTGTCCATTTCAAGACAGCACACTTCAACGACTACAAAACTGTCCTTTTCAGGACAACACTCCTCAACGACGAACAACTGCTCGGTTCAGGAAAACAATTCTCAACTGTCACATGACGGTAATATTAACCGTTTCCTTACAAGGAAACATTCATTGACCAGCGCTAGTTTATAAAATCTTAGTTTTTCAGAAAGATATGTTTTCAAGTCCGCTAAATTTTATCGCTCTTTCCAATATTGATGGGTGGTTTCCTTCCCAACCTTTTGTTTGAAGTCATGTGGAACGTCAATATCTTCATTATATCAATATTTTCTCTTAGAGTTACATCCTTTTTAGTTGTTTAGTTAGAGTTACATACTTTTTAGTTGTTGTTAAATAAATAGTAAATAAATTAGTCATAATGGCAGTAACGTGTTATTTATTGAAGTTTATACAACAAAACGTTGGTAAGTTGATTTGTCGTGGACCTATCTATTTGGAGTCTCCTTAAAAACAAATGTGTGTCTGAAAGTTTACAGGTTAAAATTCACAGTTAACGGAAAAACAGGAATTATGAGCGTATAGGCATAGTTAATCCGGTACATAGCATTAATTGTAGATTAGTCATTTGATCTGTAGCGGTTTCCATTATTTCTTTGCATAGGTTTATATATGAAGTTGGCATTATTTGACTAACTATAAGTTGTTGCAAAGTTGAGTATTTATTTATTTTCAGGAGTTAAAAATGCTTAATAATAATTTTTCTCCGATTCTTTCACACACAGTAAACTCATTGTGTCTTAGTGGCTTTGTCGCCTTTCTTGGGATAAAATGATTAAAAAGAATTACTAAAACGAAGAAAAACTGGTCGTAAATATATTTTTGAATACGTCGTGATCAGTTTCCGAAATCTTTTTTTTTTTCCATTTCGTTTATTTCAGAGTCTACCATTTTGGCACACACACACACGTATATATATATATATATATATATATATATATATATATATATATATATATATATATATATATATATATATATGTGGGTGGATGTATGTATGTATTTGATTGGCTGTAGCCTTTTTACGTGCTTTTGAAATCTTTACATTCTAGCCATTTTAATTAAAAATTTGACTATTAATCTAAGTTCGAGTTAATTTTCTAATAAAAAAATGGATGAAAATCAACATAGTATTATTATTCCGCGCCCCCTACAATCGCACAGCAGTTGTCATTAATATTCGTGATAAAAAGAAACTTCCTATTGCATTGATTGATATATTTTTACTGATTGATTGCATTCCACTGAGAATTTAACCTCGGGGTCAAGAATGAAGACATTTACAATTCTTAATCAATTCACGTTTTAGATTTGATCGTAGAAAATAAAGAATCACAATTTGTTTCATTTTCAAGAAAGAAAACAATTTTCCACCTAAATCATAGATAAGGCCCAAAACGAATTTCAAGCGACGTTCCAAAAAAGAAATCATTTCACCTTCATTAAAATATAGGTCAGCTAAAGACATTTTCAAACAGAAAATATTTTGTTTTAAATCTAAATAAAGGGCCAACTATAAATTTGAGAACTGTTCGCAAAAAGCAATATATTGACCTAAATCATATTAAAGGGCAAGAGCGAATTTTGACGATTGTAATCTGAGAATGAGGTAAACTATTTTTATCCCATGGTATGTTCTGATCATTTTTTCTTTCCGTTCAAATGTTTTATTTCAACCTTCGCCTCATCTTTGCTATTTTATACCAACCTTCTGATATTTTAAAACCTATCATGACTTTTTTTTCTTACAATTTATTTATAAAATTTTAAAATTCCAATAGCAAAATATTAATTTTAAACACCTTTAATTATTCAGTAATCATATTTTTTCTTGATAAATTTTAAAGACACGAACAATTGGTGCATTCTTCATCCTTACCTTTGCTGCGTTATTAAAACATTTTTACTGCTGTAGTTTCTCATTTATCGTTCACAATTACTGACATGAGGTTTTGTTACTCAGCCGAATACTTTTGTCTTCGTGGATTTTTATTTACGCGAACAATTTTTGGTTTGGTTTGGTTTGGTTTGTTTTCTTTTACGGCATATCAACATCAATGGGTCATTTAATGCCGAGAACATTTTTTTTCCTGGTAATATTTTTGTTTTGTCAAAAATCTATTTCTGTTAATATTTTTTTCATGAAAAATGCATAGCTAGTAATATTATTTTTTCAAAAACGTATAGCCGGCAACACTATTCTTTCAAAAAACGTGTAGCTGGTAATATTATCTTTTCAAAAACGTACAGCTGGCCTTGCTGTTGGACGTAGCTTATCGTCTTACCCAGGACGCGGATGTAGTCTATCGTCATACGCAGGACGCGGATGTAGTCTGAGTGTTAACTATTTGCCCATAGCTGGGACCCTAACAGGTTCTGCCACCCCGGGTCAGGGTGGACTGGGAACACCAGCAATTAAGAGGTGGTTCCACGCTACTCAAAAACAGAGGTCTTGCTGTTGGACGTAGTTTATCGTCTTACCCAGGAAGCGGATGTAGTTTATCGTCATACCCAGGACGAGAACAATTTTTGTTGCTGTAGCTTCTGACGTCTTCAAATAAATATCATGAGATGAGGTTTTATTATCATGCTTTATTTCTGATAATTTTTCTCATCGTTGTGATGTCCTTAAAATATTTTGCTCATGTATATTCACCTTGTTTCTTTTGAAATTTATGAGATCGGGTATTGTTATTTGTAACATCTCCTCATCTTTGCTATATATATATCTCAACGTACCATCTGTCATTTTTTTCTTCTGAATTTCCGTGATGAAGTTTTGTTATATATACCCTATCTTCATCTTTGCTATATTAATGTCAGCGTACCATCTGTTCTTTTTCTAATGAATTTCTGAGATGAAGCATTATTACTTATACCGTCTGTTCATCTTTGCTATATTAATCTCAGCGTACTAACTGTCCTTTTTCTTCTGAATTTCTGAGATGAAGCATTATTATTTATAACGTCTCTTCATCTTTGCTATATTAATCTCAGCGTACTAACTGTCCTTTTTCTTCTGAATTTCTGAGATGAAGCATTATTATTTATAACGTCTCTTCATCTTTGCTATATTAATCTCAGCGTACTAACTGTCCTTTTTCTTCTGAATTTCTGAGATGAAGCATTATTATTTATAACGTCTCTTCATCTTTGCTATATTAATCTCAGCGTACTAACTGTCCTTTTTCTTCTGAATTTCTGAGATGAAGCATTATTATTTATAACGTCTCTTCATCTTTGCTATATGTCTTCCAGGGAATTTAGGTAATAATGACAGAGGTAAAAATCGTACAGGTAAAAATGACACGGTAAAAATAGCACTGGTGACATTGGCACGGGTAAAAATGGAACAGTGGGAAATAGAAAAATTGGCAGAAATCAAAAACATACAGAAAAAAAATGAAATGCACACGTTATCTATTCAGTAAATTCTGAAAAAAAATATCGAATCAGTAACTCTTTTGTCAGTGGTTCAATTGCAGGAACTCTACTTCAATTATTGTACAGAGCGCACAACAAGAAAACATCGGGCTGAATCTTGGACTAGAAATCGGTTCAGTTGTCCTGGAGCCGTCAAGCACACCATTGATATCAGTGGCTCTATTACAAGCCCCATCATGGAAGTTATAACAAGTAATAAAGGAAGCGAAGATTTACTTCCAAGGGTACATGTATACAAAACAGATTGGAAGATCAACTACTATCAGATGGAGATGTGTTAAGAGAACATCTTTTTGTAAAGGTACCATGTCCACCAGTCTTGATATGACTGATCCTGTATCAGCTAAAAAAACTGTTAGGGAGTGGTTTCACAGTGGAGGTTTGTATTTATACTAAGTCGGTCCTAAAATAGGTTCGACGTACAAAACGTTAGGAACTTGATATAATAGGTAATGACGCAGAGAAATCTAGTAGTGGTCGCTGATACTTTAGTATCCGACTAACGGTCGTCCGGCATCGACTGACTGACCGACCCACTCAGCGACTCCCTGTTACTCTTACTACTCCTACTTATAATAGGTAGGAGAGTCTATTAACTATAGAATAGGTATGTTCCACTATAACAAAAACACAACCAGGCTCCTGATTATGCAGCTACTGCATCCACGAAATGCATTAACAACATGAAGAGAAAAGCAGAAGAAACAAAAGATCAACCTAGTCAGATTTATAGCAATGGATGTCTTATTGGTAAATTTTCATTTCAACACCCGAGCGTCATTCACTGCTGAACTATTTTCTTTCAGAAATTAGTACGCGCTTCCGTAAAGCGATTTTTTTGTACTTAATTTAAGAAGAAAGTTAACTTTCAAATATATGTAAACATCGACAAATAAAAGAATATCAAAAGAAAAAAAAACACCTAACCCTAATTTGAAAGTTAACTTTCCTTTTTTTAAAAAAAAGAATAACCAAAAAAAAAAAGAAGAAAAAAACACCTAACCCTAATTTGAAAGCTAACTACAAGGAATTACTGTGAAGGAAGTAAATAGGCCCAAATTGTATACGTCGGGTCGTTAACATCGAAAAAGGTAGGTTTCTTCAATATCTAATTGTTGATTTGAGTTCAGCATATACATTTGCACGGCAATAAGACTATTTTGGAAAAATTTGAAGGGATATTAGCACTCGAGTGTTAAAATGAAAATTTACCGTCTTATTTGTGCCATTTTTCCTATTTTCCCACTTGTGCCATTTTTACATGAACCATTTTTACCTCTGCTATTATTACCGTGTACCGTATTCCAACATATCCTCTGCCCTTTTTTTCTGTATCTCCGTAGTGAAGTTTTGTTAATGCTTTACATTTTAGGTTTTGCTGAAATAAAGAATGGTAGCAAAAATCCTGGTATAATCCATCCATTCCCAGCCACATAAAATATGTATTTCCATGTTAAGTAAACTGTGGCACACAAGTGTTTCCATGTTTTAGAAGCATGAATGATCTGTAAGGTCTCGTATGAAGTTTTAGCACATTATATATCCAGGAAATAAATCACTTATGCACAAATGCAAGAATAATTTAATAAAAAGAAAAAAAAAGATAAGAAAATGTGAGAGTCGATGAGCAGGCCAAACAGATTATTAGATTTTATCACTAAATGGCGTTGTATTTTCCAAATATATGTGGCAGGCGTTAATATTACCTGCCAAAGGTACATATATCTGCCCAAACATTAAACACACACACACACACACACACACACACACACACACACACACACACACACACACACACACACACACACACACACACACAAAATACTTATCTAAATAAAATAAAACGGCTAGGGAGAAGCCGAAAGACGTAAATGAAAGTTTAATTTTATAGAAAGAAAACAAGTTAACAAAGTGTAAAAACGTATTACACGCCTTCTCCCTGACATTGAAAAGGAAAGATATCGAATAATACAAAAGTTTGGTCTTCCTCACAAATCTAGCAGGCTATTGTGCAAGCGGGGGGGTTCCCACGTTTCCGGGATGCATCTTCTTTTCATAAGTTCTACCTGTCTAAAGCTATTTGCTGTCCAGTTAACTGACTGGAACATTAAGAATCACATGGCCACCTAAACATGGCCATCTTGTATACTAATTAGTGAAGCGGAAGGAAATTTACTCAACAATGGCATTAGGAGGCTTTAGTCGTAATTAATTTCATTTTAAAATATAGATTTTGATTTTATCGAGAAGGTTATTATAGCAGCATATTGAAAGAATTTATCTGTAATGTAGTATCTTTTTTAAAAAGATATTTCTAACACTGAAATGGAATGAAAGCAATCATCTTTTAGGATTGAACACAGGGTTCGATTCAAACTTAATCCAGTGGATGTTCCGGTTAAGAATAAGATGGGCAGACTAATGAATCTTCTATATTTATCATTAAGTTTTATTCAACTCCTGACTACATCAATTATTCTCGAACAGAACGAGTGTGTGGTCCTATTGAGCCCTCAAATGAACATCGTCCTTTCAATATCCGTTTGTGATGCCTGAGAGACTGTCCAGCTCCCTTCCGACAGTTGTTTATATAAACGCGTGGATTTATCGAACGCTTGCAAAACCGCATGCAAATGTGTGGTCATACGACGGCTGGGAGAAAATTCAATCAACACTGTTGTTGTGGGGCTCTCCCCTTTTTACACAAGATGGACTTGTCCAAAGTATACTTATACTGACAGAGAGAATACCTGCTGTTGAGATACGCCGAGATACAGTCTCGACGTCTGTCGAACTCTCTGCTTTGCCAGAGAGGAACCCGGACGAAGCTTTGCCGAAGGGCAAGGTTTCGTCCGGAGAGGTAGACAGGCCCTGAACCCGTCTAGGCGGGTTCAAAGGGTATATTTTTGGCTGATCCTACGGGCTCGGAGAAACCCACTTTAAACTCGGCCTTGTGCCACATATATTCCTCGTGGGTGGGATATTAAATACCGAAATATGTGGAGATACGTTGAGATAGGTTGAGAGATACGGAGACAGACACAGGGTGTTCTCAGAGAGTTATACCAGAGTCCAGAGAGAGAGAGAGAGATGGTATTTATCAATTCACCCACAGGAATTGAATGTGGCACAAGGCCTTTTTAATGTGGGTATGTCCGAGAGCCTTAAAACCCATCTAAACCCGTCCAAGCGGGCTATAACTTTATTCTTCGTCCGGGTTCTCTCTGCAAGCAGAGAGTTCGACGAACACCCGGCTCGGCAGCTCACAAAGCGCAGATACTACACTTTGATCCTAGCCACCGGGCCGAGCGGGTATTCTTTTTTTAGATACAGAGAGAGAGAGAGATGATTACAGATTTACTTACAGAGACTTGTACCTATACTTTCTACTAACCCTCATTCCTGGACTACTAATCTTCACTTCAAGTCTGTATTCTTACGTTTAATACACTTATTTTTCTATCTCAATTACTGGCGTTGTTTATTTATTTGTGCAGGATTCCATTCATGGAATCCAAAACAGTTTTCTTGTCATTCTGTTGTGAAATTGAGTGAAAAGGCATAGTCAGACATAATACTACACAAAATTTGGCTGCCTGGGGTAGAAAATGAGTGAAAGATCTATTCTGACATAATACTATACACAATTCAGATAAGTTTTCCGAGCACGACGACAGAAACGAGGGGGGATTACCCTACTTATACAACAAAGAAGTTCTGCTAACAACTACTAGATGGTGTTGCTAAAAGCAGTATATAAGAAAAATGGCGCAAAGAGATAGCACTACAAACATATGCTCTACGTCTAATAGACTACACATACCCATATTTTACGAACCAAGAAAAAGCTCTTCTTAAATGTCTTTCACAATTTCCTAGGAACTTTGCGCACACATGCATAAGGAAAAGAAGATATTAATACACACACCTTCTTTCACTGCTTTTCTATTTTTCTATTTATTTCAGAGTGTTGGAGTTACTCCATCTTGTCTGCCAAGACGTTCGCTTGGTGGCGATAACAAGAACTACAATAGGATGTCCCATAAGCAAGTGAAACCTGTTGGTCTTGGCGATGACCACACTTCTTCGAAACTTGTGTACTGGCGCTATAGAATCACAAAGAACTGTACCAAATAGCATAAACCACATCACTTGAGGAATATCAACAGCAGTAACAACTAAAATCGATGCAATATATAACTCCATCCCCGGTCTTCTAGAGGTTTCTCCATTGTTTCCTGCTTAGGACCGGGTTTCTGGTTCTTTTCCAAAATCTTCTCATTCTCTTTCACTCCCAGTAGCCTCCTGCGTCTTAGTGGAATTATCACCTTCCTTGGGGTGAAATGATTAAAAAAATATCCTTCGGAAGATCCGGAGGGAAAGCCAAACTTTATTATGAGGAATATCTTATGTTGGGACGTCTCATTTAGGTTATCGGGACACACCATAATTTAAGGACGCACGTCAAGTACCAATCGTTTAGCCAACACGACAAATCAAACCGGACAGGATCATCTGCATGTTATAAATGTAGAGTGCAAAAGACTTCATCAAGAGCAACAGCCATATGTGTGATTACTGTGGGAAGAAAGGTCACTTTGAAAACTTCTGCTTCCATAAAGGCACAGGGAAACTATGTTACAACAATGGGAAAGGGACTGAAGCTGAGATGCCAGGTCTGGGCCGATAACATGGCAGATACTTATTTAGACTTTCAAGAATCTCTAAATACATAGCAGAAGCACAAGACAAAATATGATAGCAATATTCAGTGCATGGAAATTTATGTGCAGTTCTGGCTGCTGCCCACACTGTTTGTCATTTTCCATTATATCCTTTTTGGGAAACGTCTACATATCCTCAGCATTGACTCGGCAGTTCTTATCGCTCTTTAGACTGAGTCTTAAGCTAAAAATCAAACCATACTCATGTTATATTACATTAGATATATCATCTAAGCATGCTCTAATGAAATTAAAAGTATATGTCATGTTGACATTACCATCAGAAACAAAAAAATAAAAAAATTGTTTGTAAATATTGGGAAATCTTTTCAGAGATATATTTCTTGAGCTTGACTTTTAAAAAGAGTATACTGTTACCATTTTTTTGTTGCATAGTAGAACTGAACCTGAGCTTCAAGCTTTAAACCATTCTGGCTTGAAAAAGAAAAAGAATCATAATGAAAAGGACGTATTTACCAAAGAGAAGAGATTCGGAAGGAAATGATAGTTCTTTTAATTTTCAAGCAGGAAAACTGTTAGAATTCTAACTGCTTTGACCAATCCAACCAAATGTAATTCCAGGATTTCTGATTCTTTTTCTCTTATAACTCCCACTGCTTCTTCTTCTTCCTTCTTTCTCCTATAGAAATCTGCTTCCGCTTTGTATTAACTGGGGGATTTATATACGTAACCCACAATGCTTTTGAATCTGCCCACAAAAAACACCCCACATTCACTCAGTTTCCCTATAGGCACTAGGTAGGTAAAATTTCTTCCCCTGTTCATTCATTCAAACCGCAATCTATTTAAAATATTGTGGGATCACTCCCATCATACCAGCAGGGATAGCCTCGTGTTCATCAGAATAAAATCATACAAAGAAGTAACACTAAAAGCATGTTAAATTGTGAATTAAAATTATATAATTTTATTTATTTCTGTTTACATGTGTGTGTGTATTTTAGTTGTATGTGTTTTAAGATTGCATGTAATGGAGGAAGAAAGTCACTTTATCATATGACAAGCAATGTGCCAAGAAGATTTGAAATTGGTACCCAACACGCAAGCCACTAGTGGCCTGGTCGCGTGCCACCAATGTGGCTAGCAGAGGAGATGAACATCTTGACCATTTGAGAGTCGGTAGCAAAGAGAGTGAGTTTGTTGCGAAATATCATTTTTCAGACAGGAAAAGTTTTCTGTTGCATGCTGGGAGAACTTTTATTATTTGGGTTTTATTTATTTTATTTTAAACAAAGTTTTAATGTTGTTTTATTTTATTTTACTTGTGATATTTATTATTATTATCATTATTGTTATTATTAGTAGTAGTAGTTGTATCGTAGTAGTAGTAGTATTTTATATTTTTATTTATTAATAATAATATTCCTACAATATCAATAACAAAAGATATATTGAGTCTGAATGTCAACAATATTGATTTATCCTTAGTGATAAACTCTAGTCCTAAACACAAGAGATTGGCGGTAGAAGACTTTAAGAAACTGGAAAAAGAGCGACCGGAAATTAAGTTCCTACCAAAGTTTACCAAATCGTATCCTGACGCCATTAAACATCCTCTTTCAAATTTAGGCCTAATAATCAATTTTAAGCGGAATAACAAGCAAAAAGCTAGGACTTTTGAAAGTTGGTATTGATGCCAACATCCTGCGCCGTTCTGAAGATGATGTATGGTCAGAATTGAATGTAGAATTTCGAAAGGTATTCAGTGGGCAAAGAAAACTAAAGAACTACCAGCTGGAATTCAAAATAAATCAAGAAAGTCACTCCTGTTATTCAACCAGTAGGGTGGATTCCATTTAACCTATGGCGATGTCTTATAGACAAAGTCCAAGAGTTGGATGACCTGGATGTCGTCGAACGAGTCACAGAACCAGCTTAATGTTTTAACCTTCTAGTAACAGCGTAAAAAAGGACAGAGAAAGAGTGAAAACAATGTGAGACCGGAGTGTATTGGGACGCTCGTTTCTCATGTTATTACTGTACCATACAAAACCGTCAAGCAATGACTGGCGTATCACCATCTCTAAACTGCTGACGAATCATGAACTCCGTAACAACTTCGCAAAGCCCCTAATGGAATTTGAGAAAAATCATGATGCTCAGCACAGATTCAAGCATGATATAGTCGTCAACCAAAGGAGAGGGGCCAAAGGTTAAAGAATAAAAGCAGGAGACACATTAATGGTTAAGAATTTACGCCAAACCAGCAAGTTGGGTTCTGCTTTTGAAAAATCAACCATATGAGAATCTTGACATGGTGTAATGTTTAGAAAGCTCGTCTCGCTAAGTCAGTTACAACTGAATAGTGAGTTTGATCCACACTGGGTGCCCCATACTTTCAACCTTAGAAAATCACCATTTGGACACTTCGACATTGGTGTAATGGTTAGAAAGTTTGTCTCACTAAATCAATTAGACTGAATAGTGAGTTCGGTCCTCACTGGGTGCCACATCTAAGCTACCCTCGGAAAATCAACATTTGGGCACTTCGACGTGGTGTAATGGTTAGAAAGCTGGTCTCGCTAAATCAATTAGACTGAATAATGTGTTCTATCATCACTGGGTGCCCCATACTTTCGGCCTTGTGCCACATTGTTGAGATGTTGAGTGGTTCCCCGTGCATCTATTGAAATAAGGACAAACACATACGTAGGGGAAAATACTGGTATATCTGAAGAGGTATTTACAACAGAGAAATTAGTAGTCAAACGAACGCAGGTTAGTCAGTAACAATCAGAAAGAGTATAAAGTCCAACTATATCTTCCGGTAGAGAGACGGAAGTGTGATGGTCACCTGATCTTCCCAGAACTCTATAGAACTGTCCTATTAGTAGTAGAGAGATCAGTCCATTCACACATCTAACTAGAATCTTGGATTCACGTGATTTTAATGAGTAGTAGTAGTTGTAGTAGTAGTGGTAGTAGATCGCCGCTTTACATATATCGCTCATGTAAATAAAGTATGCTGAACTATATATACGCGACTTGTTTGTTACATTGTGTACACACAAATATAATTTCCCTCATCTTGAATTGCTATTCTTTATTTAAAACTATATGAAAAAAAATATACGGAAAAAACAAACAAAAATCCTAATATGCAATTATGCTGTTTTAATGTTAATATAATGTCAACGTCGGACGTTTCGGTCTAGTAGACCATCTTCAGGACATATTCATAAAACATAATTAACATTAGACTATATTTAATTCAACATGAAAAGACGATGGACATAAGAGTAAGACTAATCAAAACAGATAACTGAAATTTTCCAAGATCAGCGTCCTGTTTAAATATGATCACGTCGGCGTCACGTGGGCGATGTTGTGAAAACGTATTCCTAAAATAGAGTATTTTGAATGGAAAATGAAAAGAATTTTATTTTAATCTAAAACTTATATGTACATTTGTCGAGCATTAATCATGCTAGAAAAGCGGAAATATTAAAGAAGCCGGGTCTAGTATTCACCGTACGTGAGATAGATATTATGCCTGCCTCATAAATCCATCTAAGATTTTTATTATGAATATATTTTAAAATCTTCACAGAATCAAAATCGAAATTATGATCCGATTTAAAACTAACTTAAAACTAACTTAACTTAAAACTATATGTATAAAATTCCTCCACGTGTTGAATTCATTTTCTCTAAAAGTTTTCCACCTCAGCAGCAACAAATTGCAACTCTCCCCAGTGCGAGCTGGTGAGACACAGCAACTTCTTACAACCATGGATGACATATTCGCTACAAGTCTATCATTATCTCCAACAACTGCTAGCAATGTATAAAAATAAAACCCTATTTCCAACACAATTATATGCCTACGTATTTCACTTCTTTTTATGTGCCATGTCCTTTCAGGACGTAGGCGATCATAGCCTTCCACCTTCCTCTATCCCTTGCAGCTCTCAACAAATTCCTTCCCTCGGCTTCCTCCCCCAGACCACATTCTGTCATACACTTGCTTAAGTCCGCCAGGTATGCCATGCATTGTTTCCCTTGTCTTTCTTTCCCTCTATTTGACCCGTGAGTACCAGATTCTCCAGGCCCTCCTTCCTCATTATGTACCAGAAACTTCAGTTGCCACTCCCTAATGTTAAATATAAGCCTCCTCCTTTTTTGCATACCCTATTAAAACACGCTCAAACTTTATTTTCTACCCGATAACAGACAATATTACAAACATATCAAAAGATTCCACAATGCAACACACAACGTTTAAATCAAAGTGTCTATTGGGTAGAAATTAACATCACTATGTGAAATATTTGACCAATCAGGGAAAACTAAAAACCTATCTCTCTCCAGCCTATTTTCAAAAAAAAAATTCTTATAAACGATTTTTCAGACCAGAGATGCCTCCAAGCCGAACACAAATCAAAGATGCGACTGTCCCTCTTCCAGCGGGTGCAGAAAAAAAAACATGTGTCGGTGACTTCAAACGAATCATCTCCAAAAACAGCATGGACAGCCAGTCGGCGACTTCAAACGAATCATCTCCAACAACAGCATGGACGGCTAGTCGGTGACTTCATACGAATCATCTCCCACAACAGCATTGATGACCAGTCGGCGACTTCAAGCGAATCACCCTGAACAACAAGAGCATGTACGACTAGTGAGTTTTGCTAACGATAATAGTATTTTTTTCAACCAGTTTTGTCTGTGAAGCGACTGTTTAAAAATCTTTTCTAACTTTTAATTCTTTTGAATTCATGTGCATATGTTTGTAAATACAACTAACTTATTTAACAGAGATAACCGTGTTTTCCTTATTTTAATTTTATTAGTGTTTGGAATTAAGTCGTTCGGATTTTTAATATAATTAAAAGACCGAATTTCCTACAAGTCAGACAATTTAAAGAAAGCTGAAGTGGAGGATAAAATGCTGTGAGAATAACACGAAAGATAAGGATGCTGATCTGAATAATTACTCAAAATATTTAAATCAAATGTTGTAAATCATTAGCACTAGTTAAATTGTTAATCTCTTTCTAAGTTTTAGTTAATTTTATGAGGGAAGAGGTGGTGTGGTTGGTTTTGGTTCTTTTAAATCTTCCTAATAGTTAAATGTCTTTCTCCAAAATGGCCTGCATAAAATATCCCATCGGTCGTCCGTGGGCACTTTTTGGAACTCAGATAAAATTAAAGCCTTGGCAATTCAGAGAAAATTTAATTCGAAAAAATGTACAAGTTATCTAGTCACTTTTTTTAAAACCAGTTTTCTTGGGAAACTCTAGAAAAATGAATAAATTAATTAATTTTGTTTAAATCTCACGCAGTTGCAAATAAACATGTCTACATTACATGACAAAATATTTCGACTCTAGTTTTTATTATCGTCTGCTTCTTACAATTATTTTGAAGCTCAAAATATTTGACCAATCTTTTTTTTAAAACCATTTTCTAAACATAATCAATTTAATGAACATCTGTATATCTGTCACTCTATCTCTATCACTCTTAAAAATAGCATTTATAATAAAAATATTAATGAATCATTTTCTCTCGGATTACGAAAATCTAAGGGACATTACTTTTTTGTTTACCAAAAAAAAAAAAAAGAGGTTTCTTTTTTATGATTTCATTATTGGTTGTCACGCTATGGCAGTAAACAAGCGAAAAAAAAACCTTAAAGAGAAAGTATCTAGAAGAAAAGGAAATATTCTATTGATCGAATGGTTTGATCGTTTTTTTTATTGATATATGAGTATTTCCGTTTAATTTGTTTCAATCAAGAAGATCTATCAGCGTGCAGTTTTTATAATTTTGTAAAAATTGGCATATTTTCTTTATTGCTTTTAATATTGAAGATTAGCAAAAACAAGAAACATTTTCAGTTTATTAATCATGTTACATTATATTAATATAATCATGTTAATACCGTAAGTTCTTTGCTAACAGTTTCTTTCTTTTCGTATGTGGAACTTGTAGAGGGGCCGTGGCGGTTACCACTTGTTGAGGGTTCATGCTGTGGCTGTTATGTTGTTGATAGAAGTCAGACGTAGAAGTAACGCAAGTAAGGTTCAGATACTCATGCCCACCGAGCCCAACTACATAAAAAGGTTGGACTTTGATTAAGTCCAAAGAAGAAGGTAAAGAAAGGAAACAAAACACAAGACCGATAATATATGTATATACAAATATATATTAATAACAAGTTACAATACATGGAAACAGTACAAAGGACGAAGTGTGTGTGAATATTCTGTATGTGCGTGCGTGTGTGAATATTCTGTATGTGCGTGCGTGTGTGTGTATTGTGCTTAGCGTGTTTCCACGCTATCCCTTGTTAGCGCCTACATTTCGAGGTTGATAGCTGAAATCCTGAAGGAAAAAAAGAAATTTACCTCAAGGTGTCGGTGCACGGGCCTGAAAGAAAAAGAGATAGAGGTGAAGGGTCAGCGGCTATTTATAGCCAGGGAAGAGAGACCCCTGGTGAAAGGGTTAACGGACTGAAGGGGGAGTTAACTCCGACAAAATGTTTTCCGACTTATCGCTTTCCGGCCAACTTTGATCTTCAAAAGTGTTAAATGTCAATCGTCTTCTTGATTCCCCTTCTTTTATCGATCTTACTCCTTAATAATGTTTCTTTTTTCTTATTCTTTCACACTCAGTAACCCCTTGTGTCTTAGTGTCGTTATAGTCTTGTTTGGGGTGAAATGATTTTAAAAAAAAATCTGTTATGCTTCTTTTAATGTTTCCTTCATCGAAAGCTTAAGTTAAAACGCGCGGATTTGGTACGATCACCGAAGTTAAGCTCACTTCGAGCTTGGTCAGTACCTAGAAGAGTGACCATTTGGGAGTACTAGGTCCTTGGATGTTCGTGTGGTGTAATGCATAACGTTTCGCAACTGACAGTTGGAGAGCTGAGTTCCAATTTCTGTCAGGTTCGTTATATTCATTTACGCACAAATACACTTTGGAAGGTATGAATCCACCTCTTCTTCCCCCAGCTATGGGTTAATTAGTAAGATTATATCAGTCAATCATTATTATCTCCCTAAAATTCTTACCATTTAAAATATTTCTTGACTTTAAATAACCTGCAAAAGGTTATTCTCATTCCCCATTTTTTCATGACAATAACAGTGAGTTATCTTTATCTATCTATCTATCTATCTATCTGTACACACACACACACACACACACACACACACACACACACACACACACACATACCTCCAGGAGAGTGATCGTTGCTCTTTCTTGGGCTAACTTTTTCAGCTGACATGAAGTGGAAAGACTATATTGAATCCATTGCTTGATCAGCTACTAAGAAAGTTGGTTCACTGTGTCGTGCGAGGCAATTTTTCTCTCCGGAATCTATCTTACATTCTTATACGTCTACAATTTGTCCATGCCTTGAATATTACTGCTACACATGGTGCGGTGCTCCTGCTATATATTTAGAGATTCTCGATAAAATCCAAACAAGAATCTGCTATGTTAATGGTCCTGACCTGACATCTCAGCTTCAGTCACTTTCCTACCGCTGTAATGTAGTTTCTCTGACTCTTCTATGAATATTTTCATGGTAATTGTTCGGATGAGCTCTTCGCCATGGTACGTGAACTTTACGAACTTAAGCGCAGTACCAGATTGGTAACAAGGTGTCATGAATTTACAGTTGAAGTAACCGTAAGTTCTATGTTAACAATTTATTTTCTCGCACTTCTCGCTTGTGGAACACACTTCTGGGTCCACGCTTTCCAGCCAACAATGATCCTCAAAAATTTAGATGCAATGTCAATCGTTATCTACTTTCTTCTTGATTCCTCTTCTTTTATTGGTCTTTCTGCTTAATATCATTTCACTCTTTTTTTTTCAAGTCTTTCACGCTCAGTAACCCCTTGTGTATTAGTGGCTTTCTTGCTTTACTTGGGTTGAAATGATTAAAAAAAAAGATTAGCTGGAAAAATATTACCGCAATATCTTCGTGTATTTATTAAGGGACAATTTTAAATAAAACAAAATCGTAGAGTGATACACATTTTGAACGATAAATAAAGACATTTAAATATATAAAAATTATTAAATCGATATCACTGAAAATTATAATAATCTCTGAATATATCAGAGTAAAAATTTGTTGTTACAGACAATAATAGTCCTAGGATGTAAATAAAAAAAGAAAGAAAAATGTTCGATAAGATTCATATTTTATTTTATTTTATTTTGTTTGTTATTTTTTTTAATTTCAGACTACGGCATTCGTATCGAGGTCTTTGTAAAAGGCAAACCTCAATGTAATATTCAACTTTACATGAACAGCAAATGTTTTATTAATTAGTTGAATCTCAGAGTATCTTTTTAAAATCGATGTATTTTTACGACCTCCCCAAAAGCAATATTTTATACTGACAGTTTTTACACAAAATAAAAAACATTCTTAAATGAAAATATCTTCGCTTAAAATATAGAATAATCTTTATGTTATTTTTTCTCATTCTTTCCACTTTCGATTATCACGATAAAAATTACCATAAAATAAAATTTTATAGCTTTTTTATTCAAATTGCGATGAATATATATATATATATATATATAGAGAGAGAGAGAGAGAGGCCACTGAAAGACTGAATGACATAAAACAAAAATAACTTATACAAGCACATGAGTATCCTGGGGTAGTAAAATTTGGAGCATTTGTATATTGTAGGGAAATATTTTTAAATCTAGTTTCAGAATCTTTTGAAGCGATATTCTGGCGATGCCTATTTTGAACTGATGGACGGCATGTAGATGCTGGCGTATCACCAAGGACAGTCTGCCGTACAGCTTCCACCACTTAGGACCTCTTCCGGGAAGACCGACGACTGATCCAGTTCTTTCAAACCAGGCGATTAGGATTCGAATCATGTTATCGCTAGGAGATACTGTGACATCAAAATGTTGCCGGTATTTTCTCTGAGCTTGAATAATTGATCTTTCATTGGAACAGAAAAACTCAACGAGTTACTGGAAATCATACGTAGCCATTTTAATCTCCCAGGGATGCTCTATAACCAGCAAAAAAAAAAAAAAAAGAAAAGAAAAATGCGTGAAAACGAACAAGTTATGACTTTTTCAATCTCTTTTTCAGTGGCCACCCTCTGTCACTCTTTTCTCTCTCTCTCTCTCTCTCTCTCTCTATATATATATATATATATATATATATATATATATATATATGAGATAAGGATATATATTTTTATATATCAATAACAATATTGGGGAAAAATGTATGACAAAAGGAAAATGTTTTCTTGTGACGCCGCATTTTGTCCTTTAGTCTGATAAATTACTAAAGGACGAAATGCGCCACAAAAAACTTTTTTTCGTTTTTATATATATATATATATATATATATATATATATATATATATATATATCACAGGAAAAACCTTAATTGTCGGTAATAAATATATTTCTATGAATATAGGCATATTCATCTCATTTTATGAAATGTAATCAATATATACAGGCAGACAGATATACAAAGATAAAAAAAATAAGAAATAGAAAAATTAAAAAGTAAGAACAAAATACAAGATGAAACAAGAGAAGGTAAAGAGATAGGAATAATCCTATTAATTAAATGCAAAATGCTGATCAACTGTTGAACCAAAGGAATGAAATTATTTTCAAGTGTAGACATAAACACAAATTCAAATTAACATAAAAACATTGACTTTACGAGAGATGAACTTGTGATTTTGGTTTTTATTGTATATGGGTACAATCATATATGTGTACATGTGTTCATATGTATGTGTGTATGTGTATATGTATTTGTATGTGTTTGTCACACACACATATATATGGGTTTGTAAATGTATTTAATTATTTATGTGATTATCATGCTGATGCATACATCATATATATTATTCATTATTTTTACCATATATTTTTATTTTATTATTAGTGTAATTATTTATTATTTTTTACTTATTTATTATTGTTATCTATATTTTTGATTTATTATTAGATTATTATGATTATCTTGATTTTTTTTTATTATTTATTATATTTTTGTTATAAATAGACATATATATATGTATATATTTATATTATATATTTTTCTTAATTTATTATTAGTAGTAGAATTGGTATTATGTGATGATGATTGTATTATATGATGACGATGATGCCGTCTAAACAGACCCCCCTTTAACAGCCTCCTTTTTGAAACATTGCTGTAACTTTGATCTTCCTATCTCGTTACATTCCCTTACCCATTATATTAACTTGTTCTCTCTTCTTAATGTAAGCCCCACCCCTAAGAAAACTTTTCTGGGTCAATTTATTTTTGCTATTGTTTTATCTTGTATATTTTTATTATTTTTTAATTTTTCTATTTCTTTTTTTTTTTTTTTACCTTTGTATATCTGGCGCCAATGTTTCTCGTCAGAATCCATTTTCCATTCCTCGGTGCATCGAATATTACCGCCATACATGGTCTGTCGTTCCTGCTGTATATCACAAGATTCTTGACAAAATTCGAAGAAGGGTCTGTAATATAAACTAACCGATCCTGACCTGGCATCTTGACTTCAGTCACTTTCTCACCTCCGCGACGTGGCTTCCCACTGTCTTTTTTTACAAATATTTTCATGACAACTGTTCTGACCAGCTTTTTTCTTCCTAGTGACTCGACTACACAAACTTAACCGTGCTGCTAGATTGGTAACTAGGTCTCACGGTTTTACTGTTGAACTAGTTAGATACAACCGCCACTTGTATTTTAACAATTTCTCTTTTCTCGCAATTTTCACCTGTGGAACATCCTTCCTTCTGATTTCTTGCTTCCCTGCCAACTACAACTTTCAAAAATTTAAATGCAACGTCAATCGCTATTTCCTGTCTTCCTGAACCCGGTTCCTTTATTGTCATTTTCCTTACTTCTCTTCACCAAAGGCTTCTCAGTCACTTTCACTTTCACTTCCTCTGCGTCTTGGCTGGTTTGGCTTGAAACTGTTACAAAAATAAAAATAAAAAGTAATGAAAATACTTAAGGCCTTTGGACAACACTGTAAAGTATGAAGAGGATATTTGTCCAAGACTGTGATAAAAATTACAAAGACAAAGATACTCGTTTGAATAATCTGTGCGTTGATTAAATGTTTCGTCTTGCAATTTCGTACAAAACTGTCCTTCCGTAGTGTGCATTGTATAAATGAATTTTGAATTATACAGCACTAGAAATTGAACCTGATTTTTTTCTAACCCATTTATTTTTACGTATGGAGAATGAAATGTTCTTTTTTTTTTCTAATGCCTGAAAATTACCTTCCGTAAATAATTTGGTTCTGAAACGGAAAACGGTGCCTTTACGATCACTAAATAACCTTGTGCAATAAATTTTATTAATTCTTACAATTCGCCCTTGCATGGAGTATTGCTGCCATATATGGTCTGGAGCCCCTTCTGTTTGCCTCGAGGTTCTTGATAAGCTCCACAGGCGGATATGCAATATAATTGGCCCTGTTCTGGCATCTCGTCTACAGTCGCTCTGGCAAAGACGCGCCGTCGCCTCTCTCTGTCTTTTTTACAAATACTTTCATGGCAATTGCTCCGAGGAGCTGCATTCGCTGGTTCCCAGACTTCATGAGTTCAAGCACCCTGAGGCTGGCATCCCGCTCTCACCCTTTCACTGTTGAAACTCCTAAATGTAGCCGTCTCTTCTACTCCAATAGCTTCATATCTCGCTCCTCTTACCTGTGGAACTCCCTTCCCTATTCCAGTTTCCCTGAGAGCTATAATCTCCAACTATTCAAATGTAATGTCAATCGATATCTCCAGTTGTCTTGATCTATTCACTATCCTTCTCCTCATCTTTTCCTCTATCACTCCTATCTGATCTTGCTCTAAATCTTCTGTAAACCTCTTACGTCCTAGTGGCTCCCCGCCTTGCTTGGGGTGAAATGATTAAAAAGAAATCCTTACATAAATGTAAGCATAAAAAGAATGATAACAAGTGAATTTCTCGTCTTCGTAGCTCGACAGACCCAACAAAATAAAACTGGGAACTGCTCTCAAAAAAAAAAAAAAAAAAATTCAATCAGTGGTTAACTGGGGCAAGAAGTGGTTTGAAAATTTTAACACTTCTAAAGCAAAACTAATTTCATTTAATCACCACAGAGAATATTTTCTACCTGCCATTTGTCTTATTTTCTCAGCGCAATACCATTTAACGTGACTTATTTTCTGATATCAATAGAAGTTCTCAGTTTCCCGTCCCTATTTCCATTCATGGCAAAAGATATTTCAATAAAAATCAAGTTCTGTTTTTTCTTTTTTTCACGGATAAAGAAGATTTTAATAAAGAACTCATTCCCCCCTGTTGAGGTGAAAGAGATATACTCAGTAAATGAAAGGCAAAATCGATTTGAATCCTGTCATGAAAAGAAATAAATTGAGACGAGAAAAAATCCAAACGGTAAGATATTGAAAATGAACTAATAAAACTTCAGCGTTGAGGAAACAATGCAATATCGAAAAACACAAAGCAAAATATATCAAGCATAAAAAGAAGACCTATGTCTACATATACATTTATGGATATGTAAAAAAAAAGTGGCATAAAACGTGTACATCCTGTAGCAGTTGATGGTTCAAATTGGAGAAGTTAACTTATTTTATTATTAATGTTTTATGTTGCAGTATAAAATAGTGAAAGCCATATAAATAAATATGACCCCCCCCAAAAAAAACATTTAAAAATCTTTAAAAAAAAATTAATCACTTCTTCCCAATTAACAAAATAATTAGCGTATATACTCACGTATCATGCGGTTTTTGAAGACCTAATTCTGAAGTTAATTTTAAGGGGGTCGCATCATACACAAGATATAAAATTAGCGTACGTACTGTTAGCCTTGGCCAAACTATATATCAATTTACTGTAGTCAAATTAGCTTCAAAATTAGGTCTTAAAGGCTGCATGATACGCGAGTATCTACGGTAACACTAGTAATACATACATATATATATATATATATATATATATATATATAGTGTAACCCGGATATAAGAGACCCGGATATAAGAGAAACCCGGATATAAGAGAGATTTTCTCTGGTCCCAAATTAGAGCCTGTGTTAATGTATATAAAATAGACCAAACCCGGGTATAAGAGAAACCGGGTTATAAGAGACTTCTCCGGTCCCGACAACTCTCTTATATCCGGGTTACACTGTATATATATATACACGTCTCTCATACGGTTTTTGAAGATCTAATTTTGAAGCTAATTTTAAGGAGGTCGCATCATACACAAGATATAAAATTAGCGCATGTACTGCTTGCCCTGTTGACCAAAAAATATATATCCATTTACTCTTGTCAAATTAACTTCTAAATTAGGTCTTCAAAGGTGGCATGATGCGCAAGTATATAAGATATCTTTATTTAATAAGCTTAGTGTTAACTAGCAAAAACTATGTGTCGTTAAACCTGTGGAGATTGAAAACATTAATATAGGAATAATATGATTATCCGCTTAATCGTTTAATTATTATATACCCAGTGAGGACTGAATAGCAATTATTCTCAATGAGTTTTTCAGCTGTTAGATAATGATAGCTGTAGATGATCTTTCTTCATTCGATAATATGCGGTTTTTGAAGACATAATTTTGAAGCTAATTTTAAGAAGGTCGCGCTATACATGAGATATAAAATTAGCACATATACTACTTGCCCTGGTTACGCCGTTGACCAAACTATATATCCATTTACTGCAGAGAAATTAGTTTAAAAATTAGGTCTTCAAATGTTGCATGATACGCGAGAATATACGGTATTCTTAATTTCCAATTAAACTATCTTATTGCGAGTTTTAAATTTAAGACCGATTGAAGGATGTCCTACTTTAGAAGCTAATGTTTCAAGGGAAAAAAGGGAAAATGAAGTTTTATTCATTTTAAAAATCCATGGCAGTAATGCACAAACGTCATAAAATAAAAAGTGGTTTGATTATTGGGAGGTGGACATAAATCAAAGGTATAAAGTAGGGATCGGCAACAAAATTGTCTCGACCTCAGACCGCTCCGTCCAATAGGCTGCCTTGGTCGGGAGGTTTAAAAAAAACCAACAAAGTTAATGCTATATTATTTAAAGAAGGGTTCTTATTTGTTGTAGAGTAGTTTTTACAGTGGAGGCTTGTATTTTAATAAGTCGTCCTAAATTAGGTTCGACGTACAAAACGTTAGGAACTTGAAAATAAGAGTTAATGACGCAGCAATCTAATTGTGATGGTTGGTACTTCAATGTCCGATATCGATTGACTCAACACCACTGACTATTATCGATCCACCCACGAGGATTGAATGTGGCACAAGGCCGGTTTAATGTGGGTATCTCCGATGTCCGATATCGACTTTGAACCCGCCTAGACGGGTTCAGGCCCCTGTCCACCTCCCCGACGAAACTTTGCCCTTCGGCAAAGCCTCGTCACCTCTGAACGCAGAGAGTTACGAGGCGTGCGCAGTCAAAGACCGCGAGACGCCACTGAGTATTTATCATTTCACCCAGGAAACGAATTTGCAATTGTCCCCGAGCCGTAGGCTCGGCCAAAAAAATAACCTTTTGAAGCCGATTAGACGGGTTCAGCCCTGTCTACCTCCCCGGACGAAACCTTGCCGGTTTAATGTCCGGGTTCCTCTCCGCAGTCCAGTAGGCTCGGCCCAAAAAAGAATATAGCCGGTTTTTATGTGGGTTTTCCCGACCCGCCAAAATATAGACCGATTATACGGGTTCAGGCCCTGTCTACCTCCCCGGACGAAACTTTGCCCTCGTCCGGGTTCCTTCGCAGAGCGCAAACGCCACTGAGTATTTATCTTCTCACCCACGAGTCACAAGGCCGGTTTTTTATGGTTTTCCCTGAGCCCGTAGGCTCGGCCAAAAATATAGCCTTTTGAAGCCGATTAACGGGTTCAGACGAAACCTTCGACAGAAAGGCGTTCCTCTCGTCAAAGACAGGGAGGCGCGCGGACGCCACTGGGTATTTATCTTTTCACCCACGGAAAAGAATATGTGGGTTTTCCCGAGCCCGTAGGCTCGGCCAAAAATATAGCCTTTGAAGCCGATTAAACGGGTTCAGGCCCCGTTCACCTCCCCCGGACGAAACCTTGCCCTTCGGTTTTTCCTTGCTAATGCAGAGAGTTCGACAGGAGGCGTGCGCAGTCAAAAGACCGCGGGACGCCACTGGGTATCTTCCCCAGGAAAAGAATATGGCACAAGGCCGGTTTTTAGGCTCGGCCAAAAAATATTTGAAGCCGATTTTCAGGCCCTGACGAAACTTTGCCGATTAAACGGGTTCAAAGACCGCGGGACGCCACTGAGTATTTATCTTCTCACCCACGGAAAAGAATATGGCACAAGGCCTGGGTTCAGGCCTACCTCCCCGGACGAAACCTTGCCCTTCGGCAAAGCCTCGTCCGGGTTCCTCTCGTTAGCAGACGAAACGTGTGCAGTCAAAGACTTGGGACGCCACTGGCTTCTCACCCACGGAAAAAGAATATGGCTCAAGGCCGGTTTTTATGTGGGTTTTCCGAGCCCGTAGGCTCGGCCAAAAATAGCCTTTGAAGCCGATTATACGGGTTCAGGCCCTGTCTACCTCCCCGGACGAAACCTTGCCCTTCGACAAAGGAGGTCCGGGTCCTCTCTCTGTCGACAGGAGGCGTGTCAAAAAACCGCGGGACGCCACTGAGTATTTATCTTCTCACCCACGGAAAAGAATATGGCACAAGGCCGGTTTTTATGTGGGTTTTCCGAGCCCGGAGGCTCGGCTATAGCCTTTTGAAGCCGATTAAACGGGTTCAGGCTACTACGAAACTTATTATCTAACGTCGACAGGAGGGAGACGCCACTGAGCCCAACTGGCCACTTACTACTACTTATTATCTGTGGGAAGTCCATTACAATAGAATAGGTATTATGGTATGACATTATTTTACTGCAGGAATAACAGGGTAACAACTAACACAATGAATAAAAAGTGCAAATTCCTTACTACAAATGAATTTTTTATCCAGGGTTCGGCAATCTTTTGGAGAGAGCGGGCCAGACAGTTATGTAGTGCCTCAGAGGAAACCCATGATATCAAATATACAATAATAAATTGTTTCGAGCTCAGAACACTCCGTCCAGAAGGCAGCCTTGATCTGGAATTTAAAGAAAAGACAACGTAGTTAATGTTATATTATTTAAACTAGCCGAATTACCCGCGCCTTGATTGATTTTAAATCATTGTCATAATTTGTGGAGAAAAATGATGCATTTCAATATTACTCAATGATTTTGCTGATGTGACCTCCATTTTTTGGCTTTCTCCTTCTACATTTTGGATAGGAGCAATTATCCGGTTCAAATTTAAATTTAAATTTAATTTAAATGAAAGGGAAAAAATCAGGGGTGATCAAAATGAAATATACTTATCCAAGGACCCTGGATAATGTAGTTTCAGAATATATATGGATATAGAGGGTTTATCTACAAAACCTTAGGAGGAATTTGATAATAAACAACAGACAGACAAATTTATATGGAACGACAAGGTTTATTTTACAGCAGGAATAACAGGATAACAATTCATACAATCAACAAACAAACAAAAAAAAAATGCAAATTCCTTGCTATTTGGCGGGCTGGACAAAAATCCTTCGCGGGCCGAGGGTTGCCGTTCCCTTGTTTAAAGTATGAGACGCGCGGAGGGAGGTCAACCCAGAAGTCAAATTTTAAAGATTCCTGATTTTATATTTTTCATCTGATCACCTTTTAAAATCATCATTTTTTTTTTTAAGATAAAAAAATATACATCAGGAAGAAATAGTTGAAATGTCTAGGGCATATAATGAGGAAAGAGGACCTAGAAAATTTGATACACACAAGACAGATTGAAAACAGAGACAGAGGAAGCATAACCTACCTAGCGAGCTTGGGTAAATGGATGGCAGAACAGTATTTAGGAGAGGTAACAAAATTATAAAATTAGCTAAGAGTTACGAACAACAGGAATTTGCGGAGAGCCATGATCGTCTACGTCCTGGGGAGACACCGCACACAGAGGAAGATCCTCCTGTAAACATTTTTCGTTTTGGTATCAAATATACAATTATGCATTTGCATATTTTCTGAAATGGGACTCTTTTTTTTATTTCTGTGTGCACAGGTATTCCTTATAGTCCTGGGTGTTCACGGTTGAGCTACTATCGGACATCTTTGGGTGTCTTGTACCTTGACCACATCACCAACAACCAGGTACTCAGTGAAAATCAACAGCACATTGCCCCCCACCCCCACGAAGAACTTCACACTCGAATGGAGAAAAGGAAGCTGGTATGGTATGGCCAAGTAACACGATCGGATGGCCTTGCAAAAATTGTTTTTCAATGAACCCTGGTAGGATGTAAGAGGAGGGGAATACAGAATAAAAAGAGGAATGACAATATCGAGAAATTGATGCAGAAACCATTCGTGGAGACTCAAGCTCTGGAACCCGACCACGACGGATGGAGGAGATTGGTGGGGAGCTCAGCACGTCGAGGTCCAAACGATTCCTTCTGGGGTTAAGGACGAAAAGGAAGGAAGGAAGGTAAGGAAGGAAGGAGGGGATGAAGGAAGGAAGGAAGGAAGGAAGGAAGGAAGGAAGGAAGGAAGGAAGAAGAAGGAAGGATGAATGGATGAAGGAAGGAAGGAAGGTAAGGAAGGAAGAAGGGAATGAATGAATGAATGAAAGAAGGAAGGAAGGAAGGAAGGAAGGAAAAGGAAGGAAGGATGGGATGAAGGAAGGAAGGAGGGGATGAAGGAAGGAAGGAAGGAAGGAAGGGGAATGAAGGAAGGAAGGAAGGAAGGAAGGAAAGAAGAAGGAAGGAATGGAATGAATGAAAGGGAAGGAAGGTAAAGGAAAGGAAGGAAGGAAGGAAGGTAAGGAAGGAAGGAAGGAAGGAAGGAAGGAAGGAAGGAAGAAGGGAATGAATGAAGGAAGGAAGGAAGGAGGATGAAGGAAGGGAAGGAAGGCAGGTAAGGAAGGAAGGAAAAGGAAGGAAGGAAGGGAAGGAAGGAAGGAAGGTAAGGAAGGAAGGAGGGGATGAAGGAAGGAAGGAAGGAAGGAAGGAAGGTAAGGAAGGAAGGAAGGTAAGGAAGGAAGGAGGGGATGAAGGACGGGCAAAGGAAGGAAGGAAGGAAGGTAAGGAAGGAAGGAAGGAAGAAGGAAGGAAGGTTAAAGGAAGGAAGAAGGGAAGGAATGAATGAATGAATGAAAAGAAGGAAGGAAGGAAGGAAGGAAGGAAGGAAGGAAGGGAAGGAAGAAGGAAGGAAGGAAGGAAGGTAAGGAAGGAAGAAGGAAGGAAGGAAAGGAAGGAAGGAATGAAGGAAGGAAGGAAGAAGGAAGGAAGGCAGGAAGGAAGGAAGGGAAGGAGGGGCAGGTGAAGGAAGGAAGGAAGGAAGGAAGGAAGGAAGGAAGGAAGGAAGGAAGGATAAACCCATTCAGTTTACAAGACGTCAATAGAAATTTTAGAAGCTAATGCTTCAGGATAAAAAAAAAGATGGAAATGAAGTTTTATTACTTATTTTAAAAATCCATGGCTGTAATGCTTTTATACACATTATACAATTCAACTCAATGGCATTGTGTCCGAAATTAAGGCCAAGAGGACGAATTTAACTTTTTTTTTTTATTCGCAGTTTCAATGTCATGGACAAACCAACAAGTATAATTCAGAAAGTAAAACAGAATTTTTTAAACAAAAAAAAAAAGGAAAATAATCCCAGTAAAAAAAAATCAAATTAAAAATTTCATATATAAAAATTTCAAATTCAAATTTCGCAGATAACAAATTTCAAAATCATAGATAACCGCTAATTTAACATTTTCAGACAAGAAAATTCCCTGCCACGACCAAAATTTAGACAAATTTGATCAACTTTATTCTAAAGATTTCGTAAGTTAATCTATGATTTGAATTTCTCTTCTTTTCCTAATATTACATTCAGGCTAAATATCTGCTTAATATATCTCCCAAAAATTTATACATAAATTTATTTAGGATGGTGGGGGTGGGGGAGCTCGTACTAGGGTAACGCTTAACGTGCTGGTGTGACTGATATTTTGAACCGTTGCTGTTTTGTATTTGTTGATCATTTAGAAATAATGAACTCTGAACTAGCCACTATTTCGAAACTGAATTATAAACGTGCAAAAACGCTTTCAAAAACGTTCTTCCAAATTTCTTCCCACACCATCTAAACTTTCTAATTTTCCCTACTCTCTTTTCTCACATTATTTATATATATATATATATATATATATATATATATATATATATATATATATATATATGGGTGAATTCAGGTATAATTCAGATATAAGTAAAATATCTGTCGTCCTCTTGATAAAGTGTATCCTTTGATGTTCTCTTGATAAAGTCCATATTCTGATGGACTTTATCAAGAGGATGACGTGCTTTTCGTAAAAATTATGTTTCACTTTTTGTTTTCATTCATATTGTCTTTTTAGATATATTTTATTTATATCTGAATTATATCCGAATACACCTATATATATATATATATATATATATATATATATATATATATATATATATATATAAATTTTAAATACCCATTAAGGAATTGTGTTCCTGTGCTTAATCAAAATTCGTAAATAATTATATAGGCCATACTACAACATGTTTGACACGAAGACTCACTCTACACCTTTCTGATAATAGCTCAATTAGATCGCATTTAAATACTCATGGTGACCTACCTCACCCTGTTTGTAACATATTCGTTGACAAAAACAAATATAATAGCATCATCTATAAGCAAAAAAAACACTAAAAATAATGGAAGCCTTATTAATAAAAACAAAAAGAAACAATACTCAATAATATCAACTATGAACATAGACACAATATCTTGGCCGTGTTTTAAAAAATGAAAACATCATATAAATACATACATGCAACAAAGTATTTCTTATTTAACAGTTAAAATATTTCAACCTTGAAAATGGATAAATGTATAGCCGAAAGCGCTCGGATAAAAAAGAACATTCGGACAGTTTTTATATAATTTATAATCTGAAAAGAAAAACAATTATTAGATCCCATTAGAAATTATATAAAAAAATAAATCAAAGCACCTTGTCTGTCTTATTCATTGAAATGTGCATGAAAGAAGGATTGCTACCTAAATACACATACACACACACACACACATATATATATATATACATATATTTTTATATATATATATATATATATATATATATATATGTGTGTGTGTGTGTGTGTGTGCAATATAGCACATTGAGTGCTGGTGTTAATAAAATAGTGCCCAATGCAATATAAAATAGGTATAAAGTATGTATTAATAAATACATATTTTTCTCACCGCTAGCTCGACTCGGAGTTTCATGCCCTACGCAATCTTCCGGTGCTGAGTATAGACTGACCGTTAATCAGTTTCAATTATAATATATCTGGTTATCACAATGTTGGAGTAGTTTTTTTAAATTTTAAAATTATCTTTGGCAGTTAAAATAAGCGGGAATTATATATATGTAAACAGAAAAGAAAAAGAAAAAAAATTATTCATTTTTTAAAATTTTAAAAATAATTAAAGCGAGATTAATTGTTCTTATTTAAAAAAAAAAACATGAACTTACGTATTTATATTCAAAATAAGTGTTATTTACATAAAAAAATAAACCTTAATTTACATTAGAAATTAAAATCTTAATCTGGATCAATGTATTCAAGCAGATATTTATTTTTAGGCCTACATGTAACCATCAATTAATTTCTCTTGTTAATAAATTAGGGTTATTCAAGTGTTTTAAGATAACCAATTTTTCAACAAGATACAAGTTAGATTTATTTCCTTTACCGTTATAAGCTTTAGCTCTAGATATAATTTCCCAGTTGATTGATGGTGATATGCCGTCATTCTTTAATTGCCAGAAATATTTGAACAGAACGGTGCTGTTTTTGTATTTTAAATTACTTAAGGTTATTCGATGATGCTAAAAACGATATTTCCAAGAATTTTTTGTGGAACCAAAATAAAATTTAACATCGTTACCGGAGTGTAAGCGCGTTCGGTATCCAATATTATCAGTCAGACATTGACCGTTTAAGGAACAGCTTCATATGTTGGCAGATGCATTTATTTTTAGAAGAATTTACATTGTCTTCGTTGGAAATATGTTTGGTTAATATAATGTCAATTTTATTAATGCAGCTATAGCTGATGTTAATATTGGTTTTGTTTAAAAAATAGTGTTGGTGATTGATTAAAGTGTTTATGAATTAAATTTAGGAAAAATATGCGATATTAATTTGGACATTATGGTTAAACCATATAATGTTGCGTTTGTGGTATTTCTGCTTATTTTTACCTCCTTTGTTTATTCTAAATAGTCTAACTTTACTTTATCTATCTATATATATATATATAGAAATTAATTAAATTTACAGTCAGCGCTGACAACTAACAGTTTCATACATTTTCAATCATCAGGCGATGGGTAAGAATTATATGTGATAATGGGCAATTTATACCACTCAGGTAAGTCTAATTGAGCTGTCCTTCTCCGGTGTACTTTTACAGCAGATTCACATATGAGCCGCTTATTTTATTCACTGAAACACACACACACACACACACACACACACACACACACATATATATATATATATATATATATATATATATATATATATATATATATTTCATGAATTATTCATACAAAAAAACAAATACAAAGTTAATGATTTAATTGGCGAGAAATCCATCGTCGCGAACAATTCAAATAATATACAAAAACCCGACCTGTTTATGAATGAAAAGATCCTTGTTTCTATAAATTTCTGTTGCATGAGTTCTTATTATTTTTACAAGCTTTCGTCTGTTCTTACAGACATCCTCAGGTATGGAATAGATTTTGTTCTTGTTTTTACTCTCAGTAATAAGAGGACAACGAAAATATATGTATTGTTGTAATCCGAAAAATGCTATTAGAAATGAGTTATTGTTTTTGGAGCGTGCTGTCGCAACGCTGAGTTTGAATTTAAATTTTACAATTGTGCGTTCTTATACAAATATGGTGATAAGTGAATTCTTTTTTACTGGTAAATTTTCTGTCAAAGTGGCATGAACTTTATTGTTCAATAATTACAGTAATGTCTCACTTATTATCCAAAAGTTGCCTTTGGATCAGTTATTTACCAATTAAATCATTAACCTTTGTATTTGTTTTTTGTATGAAAAATTCATAAATTTGTAAATTAATTGCGCCTTTATTGAAATATATATATATATATATATATATATATATATATATATATATATATGTTGTGGATTCCGGGATAGAATCCGGCACAAATAAATGACAACGCCAGTAATAGAAATAGGAAAATAGGTGTATTAATGTGAGAATACAAAGTGAAATGAAGATTAGTAGTCCAGGAATGCGGGTTAGTAGAAAGGTATATTTACAAGTCTCTGTAATTGAAGCCGTAATTATCTCTCTTTCTGGACTCTCATAACTCTGTGTGAACACCCTGGGTCGACCTTTTTGTCACTCTATCTCTCCGTAGTATAAGTATACATTGGACGAGTCCATTCTGTGTATGAGGGGCAAGCCGCACAATAATATATATACTGTTTATGATATATATATATATATATATATATATATATATATATATATATATATATATGATCGAAATAAAAGTGTAAAATTTAATATTACAAGACATATTAAAACAATATTAAATAATAAAAAATAAAAAAAAACTCAACAACAAGGGGGGGAAGAAGGAACCTTCTTGCATATATACAAATATATATATGTATATATGTGTATTTTTTTTTCCACCTATTCTTATTGTACATTTCTGTTTTAATTTTGAATCTCCCGTGGAAGCATGAAGAGCGGGAGCGAAACCGGCTGCTTCACCACCCACCTTGTTGTTGAGTTTCTTTTTTATTATTTAATATTGTTTTAATATGTCTTGTAATATTAAATTTTACACTTTTATTTCGATCATTAAATTTTGTACCTACAAAAATATCTTTAAATATATATATATATATATATATATATATATATATATATATATATATATATATATATATATATTTCAGCCATCATACATAAACAATATATATTCTTCGAAACGAGAAGAATCAACCCCGTAAGTGGTTCAGTTTGAACTTTCTTAAAGGTTATCCGGAACGACAGACACCTGAGGAATTACGGACGGTACTGCTTACGATACGATCTGATAACAACAACAAAAGATGAGGAAATTAGTTTGAATTTAACTAACATAAATAAAATCTCGTTAGTTATATTTTATAATATTTTACTCTAACTGAAGAATTAATGTCAGGTTTGAAGGTACTGTTCGTAGTTTATAGCAGCGTATAGTTTGTAGTATGCTGCGTATGTGAAGCTTTCAGCATTACCAAGAAATTAAATTACTGTAACGACTATATTTTTGCCTTTCTCTTAGATCAATCCCGCCCCATACAAGGCAGTATAACTAGTAAAACACAAGAGGTTACAGGGTGTGAAAGAATTAGGAATAGAAACATTAATAATGAACGGGATACACATTAAGTCATGGAAAACAGGGCAGATTCAGGCTTAAGAGAGCTGACACAGAACGTAACCGGCGTTTATTAGGACCGGAAAAAAGAGGGTTAGAAAGGGGTTAGGGAGAAAAGGGATATATCAGGGAGCGAGAATCACGTTCCTTAACGTCGATTAGGGAGCATACATTAAATGGTAATGCAAAGGGAGTATACATTAAACAATAATGTAACACGTGTAATGCTGCAAAGCATGGAACCGGATGCGAGTTCCACAAGTGAGAAGTGCGGGAAAAGAAACTGTTAACATAGAACTTACATCTAGCCAGCTCAACTAATACTGCGCTTAAATTTAAAAAATCTAGGTACCATAGCGAAGAGCTCTTCCGAACAATTACCATGAAATTTTATATATGTAGAGGGTTCATGGCGGTTGTGTTGTTGATAGAAGTCAGACGTAGAAGAAACGCATGTAAGGTTCAGATGCTCCTGCCTGCTGGGCCCAACTACATAAAAAGGTTGGACTTTGATTAAGTCCAAAGAAGAAGGCAAAGAAAAGCAAACAAAACACAAAACCGATAATATATGTATATACAAATATATATTAATAACAAGTTACAATACATGGAAACAGTACAAAGGACGAAGTGTGTGTGAATATTCTGTATGTGCGTGCGTGTGTGAATATTCTGTATGTGCGTGCGTGTGTGTGTATTGTGCTTAACGTGTTTCCACGCTATCCCTTGTTAGCGCCTACATTTCGAGGTTGATAGCTGAAATCCTGAAGGAAAAAGAGATAGAGGTGAAGGGTCAGCGGCTATTTATAGCCAGGGAAGAGAGACCCCTGGTGAAAAGGTTAACGGAGTAAAGGAGGAGTTAACTCCGACATATATATATATATATATATATATATATATATATATATATATATATATATATATATAATATAATTGGTGTATACGGAATGAATTCCAATAACCAACAATTACTATTCTTCGCCTTATATATAATGAAACTATTATCAACTTATATGATTAAAATATGTTTTTACTGATATTTGTGGTTTGGGAATTTTCGTTTTAATATATTAAATAATATTATTTTTAACCATTTTTATCTTTGTATATTTGCTCGATTAAGTTATATTTTAATAAGTGGCTAGCATTTATTTAATGACACTTTCCGTCTCAAATATTTATTGGTTGTGGTATCTGATTGTCTAGGTCAATGTCTGTGGATGTGTGTACATGTATTTATCGTTGTCTATGTGTATGGAGAGTGCATTCACTTTTAATTGTGTGTGTGTGTAGGTGTTGGTTTCCCAGTTTCCTTTTTTCATAAAGGGCTGTGGAGATGTCCCTGTCTCGTCGCTTTTTTTGTGTGTATATATATCTAAATATGTCTGGGTGCTTATGTTTTATAATCTGATTGTGTTTTTTTTGTTTTGCGCGTGAGTTTAAGACCCCATTCACACACTTGGGATTAAAATATATATACATGTATTGTCTGATGACCGGATATTGTAGCGTTAACGTAATTTCAACGAAGAAATAAATTGAATCACATGTATTTTTTCTTTTCTCCTCAGTCATTTTATAGTTTTTAAACTTAATAGTGATTAATTTGAATTTTAAAATTGGTAGTTTTTAATTTTAATATCAAATTTTATCATATAATTTAATAATTATTGGTTAGAATAAATTCTTTTTAATATTACCCGTATTTTAAAGATCTGAATAGCTATTATAACATGATTTCGTTGTCAGGCTTTTGAATCTTCCTATACTTGGGTTTTGATTGGTAATTCTAGCTTTTGTAACAATGTTTTCCCCTAGAGAAAGGTTGTTAATTAATTTGAAACTTGTAAAACCATTTATTTTATATTCAACATCATCACTTGATAAGACACCGAGGGTGTTGAAAAAAAATGACTATTTTTGTAGTGATTTTATAACATATTTATGTTATAATTTTTTTTTATAAAAAATAATTATATATATATATATATATATATATATATATATATATATATATATATATATATATATATATATATGTAGAAAAGACACAAAGAGACAACCTTATGGCGATGGAAAGTGACTGAAGCCGACCCGCCCGATCCGGACCAATAATATTGCTGATTCTTCTTTGAATCTTATCAAGAAGCACAAGGTAATGTTACTCTATTTTAAACCTGATGTACTATTTCTAACTTTTGAATTTATTCATTGTCACATGTGTGTATATGTTAGTGCGAACACTATGATATCACTATCCAGATGAGGATATGTTATGCTTTCACCCGTGTATAGTGTTCTATACTACAGGCCTACTCATGTTGCAACTAAGGATCAGAGGTGGAGACCTATTTTGAAAGTTCCACTAGTAGCGACATTTTTTTCAGTTTCGTTTTGATATTGTCTCTGTAGAAGTGTTTGCTTTTTATACTTGGAATAAATTTTGTTTATTTGAAGTAAGTATAAGATTTATTTATTTTATTTCCTTTGGGTATACTATGTTATTTTATATTTATTGCAAAATCATTTGCAAGGTTATTTATCTTTTTTTTTTCGTGTAAGCAGTATTTCTGGAAATAGTAAGAGGTCTGTCTGAAAAGTAATGGCACTGGTGACACAAACAATTTATTTCAATTCCAAACATCAAACTACACAGGTTCCCCTTCAAAGTAATCTACTTCGAGTCTCTGGCACACTTCTATGCACTACTGGAAGGGTTCTTGTTGGATTCCCGTTAGTTTCGTCGTTACGGTCGTCTTGAAAGCAGGTCCCCTTAATGATTCCCTTGAGCTTGGGGAAATGAAGTCACACGGAGCAAGATCAGGAGAATAGGGAGGTTGTTCCATTACGGTGATGTTCTTGGCTATGAAGAACCGGATGCTTAGGGCGTAGTGAGTAGGTGCATTATAATTTTAAAGCAGCCATGATTTGTTCTGTCACAACTCTCGCATGTGAAAAAAAAATGCAATGGTTGCAGAAATTTAAGATTACAGTTATATACTCCAAAGATATCATGTTAGAGGCTAACACAATCTGATTATCCCTCTTTCGTCTATAGCTCATGCAGAACATCTAGTCCCGTTACATTTCAGACAGACTTCCTATGTTGAATTTTTACCAGAGTCCATAAAAGTGTAATGTAAGTGTAGTGTAATGCTCCTTAATCGACGTTAAGGAACGTTATTCTCGCTTCCTGACATATCCCTTTTCTCCCTAACCCCTTTCACATCCTCTTTCTTCTGGTCCTAATAAATGCCGGTCACGTTTCCTGTTGGCTCTGTTAAGCCGCAAAATTAAATAAAACCATTTGAATATCTAGACAAAGCAGTATTTTATAACTGAAAGATGCGTAATTGTATTTTATTTAAAGAAATAATTTATTTATCCGACTGTTTCTAGCTTTTTCTTCTTATAAATTTTGCAAAGGCTATCTCAAGAAAAATAATTATTATATTTTGTTTCCTTTTATTCCAAAGTCGTTTTCCTCGATTCAATTTTTACATTGCACAATTTATCTAAAATTGACAATATTTGTTATGAAAAATAAAGGTTATGTCCCCTTATTTTATAAGAACCCACCCCACCACCGATAGGGAAGATGAGTCCATTTGTCTGATAATAATGGGTAAGATCCAAATTTAGGCGCCAAAGGGATTTTAGTCACTAAAGGTCAGAGGCATGACGACCACCGCGATGAATGAACGCGTTTAAGACTACTCCAAATGACCAGACGATGCTAGCCACGAGCAAACCTGAATAATGCATAGACAAGCAGACTTCAGAAGAAAAGTTATAATCAACTGCAGATAAGTGTTTCAATCAATTTCAAACATGTTCATGTATTTGGACTTCGTCACCGATGCCATGACAGTGACAGCTAAAGGAATATGTTCAGCAATTCTGTCTTCTCATTTTTGTTGTACAGTGTAACCCGGATATAAGAGAGTTGTCGGGACCGGAGAAGAAGTCTCTTATATCCGGGTTTCTCTTATATCCGGATCTCTTATATCCGGGTTACAGTGTATAACGTATTACATATGGAAAAGATTGCTTTTAAAACTGTTCAGTGGATTTGTCATTTGTTCCTCGTTTCGACTCATATGGGGAGTCGCTAATTTTCCCATCTTGTCACAAAATTATTTTAATATTTTTCTCTATGTTACTTTCATTCATGCAACATTATTCATGATTAAATTTAATATTTTATGAATCATTTCTTTTTCTTTCTAAAAGGCATTTTAACGTATTGACTGCCAACAACTCTGTTGACATTTTTATGATGACACCAATTATAAGTTATCTTGTGTTTGGCTTTTTCTGGTACACTTTCACTTGGCGGCGCCAACAACGTGTTTATTCTCAGTGATACTTTTAGTGTGAAAACAATGTTACGACTTCAGTTGAATTTTTAAACCGAACTTGTGGTTGGAGAGAAAAATAAAGATAAAATTATCTGCCCTTGTTTGTCACCAAGCGGGAGCGTTCATTTTTTCGCCCTCTTGAAAAAGTATCACTTGATTCAGCAACCACGGTAAAAAAAAAAAAAAAAAAAGTTTACCTGTTGCCTGGAGGACCTTTGCCACTAAGATTAACCACCATTAAGGATTTTTGCCACTGGCTCGATTGCTGAGAGTCACAACTGGACGAGAAAACCCTTACTTAATTTAAACTACACAACTTATAAAAAAAATTGCTTAAAATTTGAATTCAGATATCATCATTGACCTTTGGCAGTCAACGTGTTAAAAAGTACGTTTAGTTTTACTTTAGTTTAGCATTTTAACATAAAACAAAAGCAAATGTAATATTTTCATATGACAAAATTATTAAAAGAATAATTTATTAAGAATGTTGTTTAACTCTTAAGTTTTTTCCAAAATTTCTGAAATTCAAACATTTTGAAATAGGCCTTTAGTTCAGGCCCTTAATTGCATCATGAATTAACCTCTGGTATAAAACGCCATGCTCAGGCTAATGTATACCTGTTTCTATCCGTGAGAATTCAGATTGTCTGTCGCTCTCTTTATTCCTCTCTCTTATCTCCATCCTTCTTTCTCTCTCTATATTTCTTTATCATCTCTTTCTCTCTGTCTCTTTCAGACACTCTCTGTCTCTGTCTCCAATCTCTCCCCTTCTCTATGTCCCTCTCTCACATCTATATCCTCCTCACTTTTTTCTCTCTATGTCTCATACCTCTTCCTTCCTCTCACTTTGCCACTTACTCATCTAACCTTCTTTATGCCTCTCTCGCGTATCTCTCATTTTATCACTGTTTCTATCACCTATCTCTCCACTTCTCTCTCTCTCCGTATATATATATATATATGTGTGTGTGTATGTGTGTGTGTGTGTGTGTGTGTGTGTGTGTGTGTGTGTGTGTGTATATAAATATAAATAAATATATATATATAATTATTTATATATTATAAGCGCTCAATATCAGAGATAGAGCTAACATATTTGGTTGGATTGATGTGAGTTTGTGACCCAGGGTATACGGGTGGTGTTGTGTCTATACATACGCATTTGTATGTTGAAATTCAAAGATTGGAAGTGTAGCGAAAATTTCTCGTGAATGTCTCGTGAATGTATACATGTCAAAAATCAGAGCATTTTTCTATTTTTCCACTGAATAATATTTCCTCGCATGTATGTGTGGCGGGGTCTGTATAAAATTATGATAGGTAAAAATTATTATTATTTTTAATTTTTAAAAAAAGGGGTTTATTTGTTATATTTTAAAGCTGGTTATTTGCTTGTTTTTGATGACTGTGTATATGTAACTGGTAGAAATTTCGGTTTGTAATCCTTATTGGTTATTTTATTTAATATGCTGGGCGAGAGGGTAGTTTACGTTAATAATTATAGCGGTTCTATATGATAATAGTAGTATGAAGAGACACAACACCACCCATATACATACATATGTCAAATCCCATACTGTCCACATATGTTTATATATGTATGAGTCCCGGCGGACGAGCAAGTGTGTATGTGTGTCTGCGTACCTCATCTGATGTACGGGAATGCATCTATGTTTGCGTTAGCACGATGGCATCAGGACGACGATCCCTCCCACTCCCATAATAACACCAATACACGCAATCTACATAAACCCAAATTTTTTAAAGAATTAATCAGTTTGTCTGACGATCGCAAAAGCGTGAAGCCCAGGGTCACAAACTCACATCAATCCAACCAAATATATATATATATATATATATATATATATATATATATATAGTTAAATAGATGAATTCTGTGGAAAAGACAGATTGGTATCAAATGACAATTGGAAAAATCATACATTTGCCGACGCGTTTCGTCTTCCGACTTTTTCAAGGCAAAAATGAAATCGAAATGTTTTTGCTGTTATAGTTACATTAAAATTCAAAATTAAAAGATAGACGCTTGTTCTAAGCCTTTTTTCTGGTTAATGTAAATTACCTTTATAGTAAGGGATTTTTTTTTTTTTACCTTGAAAAAGTCGGAAGACGAAACGCGTCAGCAAAATGTATGATTTTTTTCTAATTGTCATTTGATACCAATCTGTTTTGTCCACAGAATTCATCTGGGAATTTAACTATATTGTCGACAGGGAAAAAAAAATAATCATAATCCCTTACTATAAAGGTAATTTACATTAACCAGAAAAAAGGCTTAGACACAAGCGTCTATCTTTTTAATTTTGAATTTTAATGTAACTATAACAACAAAAACATTTCGATTTCATTTTTGCCTTGAAAAAGTCGGAAGACGAAACGCGTCTGCAAAATGTATGATTTTTTTCCAATTGTCATTTGATACCATATATATATATATATATATATATATATCCTTTTCCTACATATCTCTCCTTCTCGCTTCTATCTCTCTCTGGGTTACTTTGCCCAGATAAGAGTCTCTTATCTATTTCCTGTCTGCGTCAATTAACATCCCACTGTCCACAACGAAACGACAATGTCCAGCATTATCTGACAATATTCCAACAATACGTGTAACAAAAGACAGTTCCAGTTCCTTATCTTTGTAACAATGCATATGATTCTGAATACGTGTGGATTTATGTCTTCAAAGTATAGACAGACACCTCGCTGTCATTAACTGCAATTAGACCCACGTGAGCCAAATCAGCTTAGCCACCAATAAAGTTACTCTTTCATCTGCGGTAATTAACAGTTCAGTAAAGCGAGTTTCCATTATCTCTCCTTCTCTCATTATCTCAGTTACAGTGTTCACCCATTTGATTAGGAAGAGACTTTGACCTGTGTCGAGGTCATTCCGATATTAACCTTTCAGATCCTAGGCACTGACCTCTCCGTTTGCTTCTCTGTCTTGATAATTAGTGACAGCTTCGTCATTTGGTAAATCAAGTATGTAGAGTCAAAAAGACAGAGACCAAGTCTCGAACGTTCAATCCGTTAGGAGCAAAGACATTTCAGACGAAAAAGTGATTAAAATGTTCATTCGCTGGAAGAATTTGATTTTGAAAAATATGGAAGTTAAAAGAAAAAAAAATATGTTGACTGCTATGTCAGCATAACTGGGTGCGATGAGTAAATTGTCGCCATTTTATATTTTTAATTTCGTGCATGCACATTGCTTTTAATTTTGTCGACTGCACAGTATAGTGACGTCAGTTGGGCACCGTCTGCAAGAAAAAGAACATCATGACGCAATTCACTCCGCCAGAAATTTGGAAACGGCCAGAAATTTGGAAGCTCTAATACGGACATTTCAGAGTGTTTGGGTGTCAATCTGAGGATAATGCAGAGGATTCGTGTTATGGTCCGGTTCCTTGTATCCCGGTGATAGTCCAAGGTAGAACCAATAAAGAAGAACTCGAACACGTATATGGAATAACACAGATATATTACGAACAGGAATATATACAGAGAAATAGAAAGTGTTAGTACGAACAATCAGGTTTAGTAGAGAGAACAATGTAGTCTCGACCAGTATCACTATTCCAATGTCTTGTAGTAGTTGTCTGAACGCGACTCTGTTTCGGACTGCCTCTGACTCGACTGACTGACTCGCTCTGACTGACTGACAGACTTCTGACGGACCTCATTCCAGACTTCAGACTGAACGGTATTTAGTCACCCCACCACCCACGAAGGCATCATGTAGCACAAGGCCGGTTTAACGTGGGATCTCCGAGCCCGTGGGCTCGGCCAAAAATATGCCCTTTGAGCACATATAAACGGGTTCAGGGTCGGTTTACCTCCCCGAAAGAGACTCCGCCCTTCGGCGTAGCCTCGTTCGGGTTCCTCCCCGCCGGAAGACAGTGAGTTCAACCGATCAGCCGGTCAGCCGCTCGTTCGACTTCAGACTGAACAGTATTTAGTCACCCCCGACGAGGGCATCATGTGGCACAAGGCCGGTTTAACGTGGGATCTCCGAGCCCGTGGGCTCAACCAAAAATATGCCCTTTGAACCCGTATAAACGGGTTTAGGGTCGGTTTACTTCCCCGAAAGAAACTCCGCCCTTCGGCGTAGCCTCTTTCGGGTTCCTCCCCGCCCGAAGGCAGAGAGTTCAACCGATCAGCCGATCAGCCGGTCGCCCGACTTCGGACTGAACTCTCTGCTTCCTCTTGAGGCGCAGTATTTATGGAATAGTCCATTATGTTATTATAGGTAAGGTCCCATAACAATTCGGAAAGAGATGAATGAGTCTAATGGTGATTATAAAGGTAGGGCAGCTCAGAAAACTCACTCTGATCGTTCTTATAAGAGAAGAAATTGTTGGTGAGGGCTTCAGACTCAACAGGGAAGCTTACATCAAGTTTCTTGAGGAGGTAGTGCTGCCCTGGGTCAAGATGGTGGCTGCTTGAAGATCCTATGTCTAGCAACAGGACTCTGCACTATGTCACACAGGCAGGAGAACCCAGTCATAGCTGTTAGACAATTTTCCCTTACATCAGACCACATAACTCCCCAAGCTGCAACCCTCTTGTGGGGCGTGGTTGAGCGAGAGATCAACAAAACTCTTTTTAAAATCGAAGATGAACTGAAGGCGAGGATTATGGCAGCATTCACCGACATAAGCAAGGAGACCGTTCAGAAGAGTTGCAGGATATTCCGAAGTCGTCTGGAGGTCGTGGTTGAAGCCAATGGCGATTTTATTGAATAAATTTACTCTTTTGTATTTCAAGATATTTTTTGTGCAATTTTGGTAAATATATCTCTTCAAATGAAATATTAGTGCTATTTCCATATTTGCGTCATTTAGACGACAGTTTATTCATCGCGACATGACATTTCAGTTTACGCCGTGTCTCCAGATACTTTCGACGGTTATATTTTCATTTTAACTTGCTTGGCCAAATGTTGGAGCCACTCTATGCATATCTCGATATAAAGTATTGTCTGTGGCTTCCTGTCAAATTTTGGGAAAATGAATTATGTTCCATTTCTTTTAACTTTTACTTGAATATTTTTCTCCACTCGGCATCAATGCTGATGACACTACCATTTATTCCTGTCTTAATAGTAAGTCTGAGCGGTTCGATAAGATTTAAATTGGCAGCTGATCTAAAAAAAAAAGTGAGCTACAATCTCTTGGTAACAGGGGCAAGTAATGACTTGTTAATTTTAAAACGAAACCTCTCTTTTAATCGTCTGACTAAAACGCTTTACCTTCCATCAATATGGCTGATGCTAACCTACAGAAGAGTGACTCATTAGGCTTTCTTGGAATGACATTTTCCTCTGACATGAAGAGGAAATATTATATTGAATCATTTGTTAGGTCTGCTGCTAATAAAGTTGGTTCACTGTGTCATGCCAGCCATTTTTTCTCCAGAATCTATCTTACATATTTATAAGTCTACCATTCATCCTTGCTTTGAATATTACTGTCACATCTACTCTGGGTCTTCTCCTATGTATTTAGAGATTCTTGATAAAATCCAAAGAAAAATATGTAATGTTTCGTAACGTATCTTCCCCGTGCTTTTTCTATGAATACATTCATGCTAATTGTTCTGATAAACCTTCCTCTATGGCATATAGGCTTCATGAATTTTAACGCAGAACTAGATTGGCGGAGGGGTCTCATAATTTTACATTTGAAATGGCTAGATGTAACCGTGAGTTCTATGCTAACAGTTTCTTCTATCGCATCCTCTCACTTGTTGAAATCTCTCCCGGCTTCTTTCTTCTCAGCCAACATTGATCTTCTAAAATTTAAATCCGATATCAATGATTATCTTCCGTCTTCTTAATTCTTGTCTTTTATTGTTCTGTCTCCTTAATAGTGTTTTTTCTTTCTCATATTTTCTAACACTCAGTACCCCCACCCTACGCTTTAGTGGCTTTATTGCCTTGTTTGGGGTGAAATGACTACAAAATATATATATAGTAGGCATAAAAAAACAAAGCTCAAGGATAAAAGATATTGATTCAGCTACAATATTACTAATATTTGCAAAATTGATTATGTCTCCAATATATGATGGTGTTATAAAATAAATGTAAATCACATTTATAGCACCTAATAAGGCTTTTTTGCTTGCTATGAAGTATCTAAAAGAAGAAGGTAGAAAATAGCGTATATTTTATCTATCATTTGAAAAATCCCGGAAAGAATAGTATGCACATAAAAAGTAGGCATCAAAACTATTTGGCAACATGGCGTCTGAGGGTAGGAAAAACACTTTGGCGGTCTTTTTCTAAAAACTATTAGCGCAAAAACATTCATTGGTACCTTTAATATTTTCTACAAATTATTTTTTTTTAAATTAAAAACAATAGTGGCCCCCACATTAAACTAAACTGATTTTGTGTTGGCAGTCAACACGTTAATGGAGTTTTATAAATTTAAAGTAAGGTTTCCCAACCTGGGTGATATTACCCATCGGTAAGCGGTTTCAACTGTTGAGTAGACGATTTCAAGTATTGGGTAGACGATGACCAACTGAACAGAAAATAGTGGATGAACAGAAAATTTCCAGGGCGAAATAGGATTTTGTGTATTAAAAAGCTATTTCAACATATGCTACCCGGAAAAATATCCAAAGGAGATATACAGAGGACCAGTATGAAAAAAAAAATGGGGGTTAAATGGGATTAAATGGGTCACATTCCTCGATAAGATATAAATATCCCCCACAAACAATGAATGTTTTGGGGTTTTTTTTCTTATACTTTTGATAATTATCATTAGCATTGAAGTAGTTTTTCAGACGAAATAATTTTTTTTTATATTAATCAGAGAAAAACAAAAATATTCACTGACTTTTTATTACTTGCTAGTAGGGTATATTATTTTTAATTTTATAATTATCAACAAAAATCGTTTAATCTTAGTTAATAAAGGATGTTTCATTAAGACGGATCAAAATGAGCACTAAAATAAATCAATTGGTGAAAATTTATTTATTTCCGTATGAAAAAACTGCCCGCAGTTCATATCAGTTAATTACGTATGTAAATATTTTTTTCTTTTATTATTGAACTGAATATTAAAATACTCATAAGCAAAATAAGAGGTAATTTCTCCATGATTCTCCTGCTATTTTTGTAGCCTGATGCTAAAAGTAAATATTTAGAGTAGATAAAAAAAGTAGATATATAGTAGGTAATGGATCATGTTATTGAAGTCATGGCAATTATGTGTGAAAAAAAATATCGCCCAAATATCCGCCAAGGCTTCAGCGACACACATCCAATCGATGGTCAACTTTTTTGATGACGTCTCTGCATAGTTGCTCCTCGATATCACTAATATGCCTTATTTTCTCACCCTTCAGCTGTTGAATTGTTGTTGGTTTGTTGGCGTAGACCTTATTTTTTAGATGACCCCAAAGGAAGAAATCTAAAGGCGTCAAGTTGCACGATCTTGGTGGCCAATTGACTTCGCTGTTTTGAGAGATGATGCGACCAGGGAACTTTTATTTGCATTTTTGTTTGAATGGCCATTTTCACAATAGGCTTCGATAACTTTAACACGTTGTTTGATTGTTATGGCTGAAATTGCCAAAGACTTAAGTTGTTAAATCTGAAAGAAAAATCATTAAACTTAATTCACATTTAAAATCAGTCCAAGTCATTGGAACACCCTTTATTTGAACTCTAACCATAAATTAACCATAAAACCAACCTTAATCATAAAATTAGATTATATTTATAGTTTTCAATGGTCAAGTTTACGTCCGTTTCTTCTTTCATACGGTAGCATCAGCCGCATAAATCAGCGTTATTTGCTACCTCCCTTTGCTATATTTTGCTCCATCATAAAGTCTGTTTATGAACCAGTAACAAACATTTACCAAACAATTTTGTTATGTTTTTGAATAGTTGCTATACAGATCGGCTGTGGAAATTTTTTTCCCATGTGAAAGTGGGCGATGACGCAAAAACGGTTGGAAACCCCTGATGGAAACCTTTATTCCTTTGGCGAGAAGAAATATCTACTTTTGGTATCAGGCTACAGAAATGGCAGGAGAATCATGGAGAAATTACCTCTTAGTTTGCTTATGAGTATTTTAATATTTAATTCAGTCTTTTAATAAAAGAAAAAAAAATCTTTATATACGTAATTAACAGATATGAACTGCGGGCAGTTTTTTTTTTTTCATGCCAACATACGGAAATTAATTCACCAGTTAGAGTAAAATATTTAGAAATATAATAGGCATGATTTTATTTATATTTTTTACATTTGGATTAATTTCCTTATCTTCGTCGTTATAATCACAATTCAGCGTCGTGCCCGCCAACATTCTTTAGGTGTCCGTTGATCCGGGTAAACATCAGGAAATTTAGAACTTATTTAATCTATGGGAGTAGAATATTCTTTATTAATGCAAATCAAAAATATTTTCAAAGAAATTTCAAGTCGATGGTGTTTGGTAATATGTATGTATGATTAATAATCAGACCATATAATAATCATCAATGTGTTTTAATTTATATATGTCCTGCCCAATCTCTAGTAGTAAGGGAGGTAAGTCAACTTAAGTTAGTAAATCTATGAGTGCTTACTTCGCTTAGTCGTTATAAGAATGTATAGAAATAAAAGATTTATCTGAATTTAGATAAAATTAATTCCCGAGCAAAATGAATCCTTTAAGTAATCAGTTGCTTTACTCCTACGGTTCTAAGATTGCAGTCTTATTGGTTCAAGCCTTTCATGTGAGGTACACCAGATATCTTTCTCTTGCTTCAACTTGATCTTGAAATAGGCTTTGTTGTCGCAGACTTTGTTATTCTGTCGCTAATCTTTTTTTTCTCCAAGAAATATTCTATTTCACTGTTATATTAAACGCATAAAATTTTAAACATGAAAATATATTGAGAAAAATGCGATTTATATAATACCGGAAGTAATCAATGAATCATAGATACCACTGAACGTTTAAAAATTATAAAGGGAACGGATTGATTAAACCGTTCATTGGCGTCTATTTTAGCTGTGAATCCTTTATCTCTGCTTTATTGAATCTCAATACATTGCTTGAAGACTTTTGTTTCATTGCATCTCACTATTAAAACTTTCTAAGAATTACCGCCGGGTACACTAATAATAGTAATAATAATAATAATAATTGTTGAAACTTGACTAATGCATGGAATAATAATGCAACACAAAATGTACTTAGAACAAAATGTATTGAAACAAGAAAATGTACACAATATTTACATATAGTCTTTTGTATATTCCTGGTAAGACCGTTCCTGGAGAATGTGTTGACTGAGTCGCAGTCGGGCAGAGTCTCTGGTTGAATCTCTTGATTCCTGTATTTATCTATCCACCCACGAGGATAAAATGTGGCACAAGGCCGGTTTAAAGTGGGTATCTCCCTGAGCCCCGTAGGCTCGGCCAAAAATATGGCCTTTCTGAACCCGCCTAGATGGGTTCAAGGCCTGTCTACCACCCCGGACGAAACCCTGCCTCTCGGCAAAGCCTCGTCCGGTCCTCACTGCAAAATGCATAGAGTTCGACTGAGAGTGAATCTCTTGATTCCTCCCTCTCTTCCCGGTACCAACCATATTTATATGGTCGGTACTCCACTATGCAAATTAGGTGGATCCTACCACAACAATAATAATAATAATAATAATAATAATAATAATAAGAAGAAGAAGAAGAAGAAGAAGAAGAAGAAAAGCTTTATTAAGTTAACATGTTTCGCTGTTTATTATAGCTTCATTATATATTTTTGGCAGTTTACTTCCAAACATTTCTGATGAAGCTAAATAAAAAAAAAAAAAACGGGAAGTATATAAAGAGTTCCCTACTTTTAAGGGTTTTATTTTGCAACATGTATTTATGAATAAAAAATTACAATTACTAGGCGTATGTACGCACATTACGAATATACATTATCATCTGCTTCCCACATAGACAAATTAGAATGCTTATACATTAACATATATATAGCAATATTTACGGTTTTCAAGTAGGTTTGGAATCCGTTAATTTCTTGAACCTTCGGATAGACGTGTCGCCTCTCCTTGAATTTGGAAGGCAACAAATTATACTAACGTGAGTCTAAATAGTCGAACGCGCGTGAAACATTATTGACCAATGAAAGTCAAACAGCACAAAAGGAAAAATACCAGAAATTATTTCTCTTTTTTTTCTCCATATCTCATTCTCTGAAGAAGCTTTAATAAAAGGCAAACCTATTAGAGTGTTAGACGTTTCCTGTTTGTTATTATCTAATCATAAAGACAAATAAAAAATATCGTTTGGTTTTCAAAACTTTAAAATCTAAAAACGCTTAAAATATTCATGAGGCTAACTGTGAACCTTAGTTTACCTTGGCATTCATAGCTAGCCTTAAGAGTAATTTTAAGCTTCCTTAAATTAAAAAAATGAAAACCTAACGATATTATTTACTTCTGTTTATAAATAAATGCTGCAAAAAAAAAGCGCTGACATTTAATTTGACAAAGTCTATCAGAAGACGAAACACATTGATAAAGATATATATATATATATATATATATATATATATATATATATATATATATATATATATACTGGATGTAACAACAAAATTATCCAAATCGTGTAAAAGCAACATTGTCCATTTGTTAGATTAAGATTTGAACCAATTGTATCTTAGAAATGATTAAAGATATATTGCTGGAATTTTCCGAGTGTTTATAACACTATTGAACTCTACTTTGAGCAATAAGAATGTATAATTACTCTTCAAGCTTAACAGAAGAATCATGATGAAATCAATCATAAACGAAAATGTTCATAATTAATCATAGCTAAGGATCGGAAGTTCATGAAGGATTCAAATAAATATATATTATTCTAGGATCATTATCCAACTTATTCAAGATGATTTTCACCCTCTCTAATCTTCTAACTTTCTGTCCTGGAGTAATGAGATGCTTCAGAGGTTCAATGTAGGGTTTTATTTTAAAGTCTTTTGACCAAAGAGCAGTCTTTAGACCTTCATAGCTGAAACTCCTCGCTCACGTGCCAAACATCTGATGGATCTTTTCTAATTGATCTCTTTAGTTCTATGATGAATGCTGATCCCACTTCCGGTTGTGACCTCCTGATATAGTTTTCTCTTTACTGTTCCCTCTTTTTTTAAACTTATTCACCGTTCTCTTGATGGTTCTTGAATGGTCTTTGAAGATGGAAGCCAAAGTATGAAAGTTGGTACCATTACAGAAGGCCTTTATGATATTTTTTCCTCTACCATTGCTCATTTTGGAAGACAACGGGGCTGGAACAAAACGATTTTAACCTGTTCTACTTCTAGCTCAAAGGGTCTTACGACAAATGGAGTCAAGATGGCGAAACGTCTTATCTCAAAACCTGGAACAAAGAAACTCAATTAGTTTAGTATTTTTTCTTTATTTTAAGATATAAGCATTTTGTGGGATGGACAATTATGCTGTTGCACCTGGTATATATATATATATATATATATATATATATATATATATATATATATATATATATATATATATACAAAACTAAACTATTTAACACATTGGTTTTTCTTACATATCTCAAAAAAAATAACAGATCAATTTCAACGAAACAATAAATAAAACAACCCATAATGAAAAGTATTTAACACACTTTACTAATATTTAGTACAGTAGCCTCTGTTCTGCTTCACAGCCTCCAGTCGTTTCCCGTAGTCTTCAACTAGTTTCTTGCAGGTACTTGTTGGTATTTTGACCCATTCTTCTTCACAAATTTTCTTCAATTTGTTTAAATTCGATGGATTTCTTTTATGAAATCGTAACTTCAAAAGTTTCCACAAATTTTCGATTGCATTTAAATCCGGTGACTGGCTTGGCCATTCCAGGACATTAATGTCATTATTATTAAACTAATTCTTAGTTGTTTTAGCAGTATGCTTCGGGTCATTGTCTTGCTGAAATACAAAACCACGACCATGTTCCAAAGATGTGGCACTGTTCAAGAGTTGAGTTGACAAAATTTGAGTGTATTTTGCAGCATTCATTGTTCCTTCGGTGATTTTCATTTTTCCTACTCCATATGAGGAAAAACAACCCCACATCATAATATTTCCACCCCCATGTTTGACTGTAAGGATGGTATTTGCTGGCTCGTATTCCGCTCCTTTTTTCCGCAATACATGAATGCGCATGTTTCGTCCGTAAAGCTCAATTTTCGTTTCGTCTGACCAAATTACTTTCTCCCAGAAATCATTAGATTCAATTTCATATTTCTTTACAAAATTCAAACGGGCTTGTACATGTCGGCGTTTCAGTAATGGAGTCTTTCTCGGTGATCTTGAAGTGAGACCTGCACGATTCAGTGATCTTTTAATTGTATCTTTACTAACTTCAATTCCGGCATTTTTCAAATCATTCTGAATTTCTCGACGAGTTGAAAATGGATTTTTCTTCACAGTACGGGAAATGTATCGCTCATTAGCCTCATTTAAGATACGCGGACGACAACTCCTTTGAATGTTTTCAATAGTATTGAATTTTTTCCATTTTCGAACAACAGCACCAACTGTACTCACAAGCAAATTCAAATCTTGAGCGATTTTTCTATATCCCTTACCATCTTTGTGATTTTTTTATGATCTTCTTGCGCATATCGTTCGACAATTCTTTTGTTTTCACCATTTTCTGACAGTAGTGGCAACAGAATAGCTGCAGTGTCTCAGAGCTGTTATCTAATAGCCAGTTGAGTGTCGTGCAATGCTGTCATTGGTCGACATATCACATCATATCAATATGGGTAGGAATCATGACGACACGTCTCTTCTAGCATAATATTTGCATCGGTGTTAAATACTTTTGCATATGGGTTATTTTATTTATTGTTAATAAATGATTCTCAAAACAGTGGTTTTAAATTTTCCTTCTATGTTTTGATCGACAATATTCGTTTAAATATTTCCTATAAGTTTCGTTGAAATTGATCCGTGATTTTTTGAGATACGTAAGAAAAACCAATGTGTTAAATACTTTTGCTACCCACTGTATATATATATATATATATATATATATATATATATATATACACGCACGAATAATAGGAGTAATAATAATAATTAATAGGTTCACCAATCACCAGGTTCACACTCATCCCAGGTTTTTGGAACAGGAGTAGAGGTTTATCCCTTGTTTCCTGTTTAGGATTGGGCTTCCGGTTCCTTCTAAATTCTACATCAACTATACATATAACATCTCCGCCCAAACTCTGAAATTTATACTATTATTGGATTTTGGGTCCTTTTAAAGTATTTTTCTTTCACTGGTCCCTTGCCTCTTAGGGACGTTATCACCTTACTTAGAATGAACACACACACACACACACACACATATATATATATATATATATATATATATATAATGAAATGGACAAAGTCTATTTCATAAAATTTCATTTTTATGTTGATACATTCTTTTTGTAGATACAAATATTTTAGTAAATGCTTTGTTTATAATCTACAGTATTAAACAACATTTACCGGCCTGTATGTCCGAGAATTTTTCACAGAAAATATTCGTCCTCCGACTGGATTCAAACCTGTATCCTATACGGAACCGTCATTTAGCTTGACGTGCCTTTTACCGATTTGGCCACAGAGGCGCGTTCGGTTAGCAAGGCCGAATTTACTGTATTTGAACTTCAATCTTCTATGAATCTCTCACGTACATTCATATCTGCTCATGGCGTATCAAATGTAAACAAATGACGTCACACATTATGAAATGGACAAATTCCGACAATTATTTTAAGACATTTTTATGTTTATACACTATTTTTATAGATACAAATATTTAAGTAAATGCTCTGACGAATATTTTCTGTGAAAATTTCTCGAACATTCAGGCCGGTAAATGTTGTTTAATATTGTTTATTATAAACAGAGCATTTACTTAAATATTTGTACCTAAAGATGCATTAACCCACTAACCACTCGATGAATGTTATGATCCTTGTTTGTTTTTTTTTAAATATAAACTGTATTAGGTCTTCCTTAAATATGCAAGTACTTTCGACAGGTCCCCCGGTCATCATCAGGATCAAAACAGGGATCATAACATTCATCGAGTGATTAGTGGGTTAATGCATCTTTAAAATTTATTTAGCGAAGTGATTTCGCCATTTTATATCATTAACTTTACTAATTTACTTTTTCTATGAATGATTCATTGTAATATAAAATAAATTGCATCACATATCTGCTATATATATATATATATATATATATATATATATATATATATATATATATATATTAAAATTAATATATATGTAAAGAGGACGTACTATTACTGCCCGTCCTCTCTAGCTCACGCTATATATATTAAAGATAATTCTGTACGGGAAAATAATTGTTTCTAGAATCAATGATTGGAAATCTTTATTCAATTATCTGAATGTATCAAATATATTTCGGTTTATTGACACAAGACAAAATTGAATCAAAATCGAAATTTGTTTGAAAGATTTCCTTTATTCACATTAGAATAATTAACGATCAGAAAAACGGCCATTGATCTGAAAGATAACTGATGTATTTTAATTCGGGTATCATGTTGAAATCAGCATACTGGGAGGATTTTCTTAAATCTTTCAAGGACAAAACTCGTTTTGTCAAATTGCTGCCAGTTTCTATCTTTACAAAAGTCGGATTACAACAAAAATAGAGAATTACTGCTAAATCTGGTTTGGAGATGACCAATCCTTACTTGACAGAGTTTTTAAAAAAAAAGGCTTTATGCGGAGTTGGTAGCTATGAATTATTTCCAGCACTTCAGTCCTTGACCACAAATGAAATGTTGCAAGCCTCTCACTACATTATTGCCATTTCGATGGAAAATGTTCAGACGAGATAGTTTCCTTAGTTCCACCAGTTCAGGCCTTTACAGCAAGAATACGCTGTACCATAGACAAACGGATCAAAGTTTCACTCAGTTTCTTTACGAGAACTGATACTCAATGGAACAAACACTCGACTTTTGATCTCTACACTTTTAAACTCTTCAAGTCTAGGATCAACTTATCTCTCCTACATGTACCCATAATCTGCACTTGATTCATCTACTTGCGTCCTGTCAAAAACCTCAATCAGTAAAACTCTAACTTGAGTGGCTTTTGAGTCTTGTAGTGGGTGAAAACTTTCAATTAAAAAGAAGAAATAAGTTTTCGCTACCTTAGTGAAAAATCACTTGAGAGTTTTGTGACTAGTTTTTAAATTTGTATACTAAGTCAAATTTTAGTCAATTTATATAGCCTACATAGTCGATGAATGTATACTGTCAGAATTTTTGACTTCATACTATCTTTGACATCACTATTGCCCTAGAAGTTGATGTGACACTGAGATCTTCGGAGGTTGATCAAACAAAACGAGAAAAAAAGAAAGAAAGAAAGAAAGAAAGAAAGAAAGAAAGAAAGAAGGAAGGGATATGAGAGTGTCTACTAACTGGATGATAATTGTTGAAATTGCAGGAAGATGGATTGAGAAGTTGAGATGAAAATTAAAAACGAAATGCGTTGAAAAATCATGTTTTGAGATAGTTCCAACAATCGAACCCATATTTAACTAAACGAACTTCAGTAAGATTGAACAAAAACAAGACTGCCCGTCCTACCGATAAGAAAGAAATCAATAATGTATCCGCGAAGATGTCAGATAAAATAAAAACATATGTTGTCGATAAAGAAATCCGGGTGGTCAGCGGAATAGCATTCACGATTCCCCTGGATCAGATAAAATAAAAACATAAGTTTCGAAACAACCACCCAGAAGAAAAGAACCCCACGCGTTCGTCATTATAATTTCGGTGACATTCGTTCAGAGAAAATTTTATATCCAAACATTAATTCGGATTCTCTTGGATACAAGTGGTAAGAAAAAATAATTACTATTTTGAAGTAACCATGTACAAGTTGGGTGGCCTATTTGATCGTAAAGAGAATGCATAAGACAGAGAAAAGATAACTTTTGTTTTAAAGAAAAGCGGAAATAGATTTTTCTTTCTCTAATTCTTGAGTAGTCGAGTGAAAGGATCCCTTCATGGATCAAGCTAATAGATAAGGACTAATGATTGAAAATCCCTTTTATCTTCACTGCGCCATCTGGAAGTTGGATTTATCACTCCAGTCCCAGGAAGTCGAGCAGAGGTTGGTTGCTGAGAAAGTGGGAGAAGGAAGAGGAGAGGAAGAAAAGGGAGAAGGAAGAGAAGTAAGAAGAAAGAGAAGAAAGTGAGAGAGACTAGTACCGCCTATACAGAGCGATGGTACGAGGCAAAATGTAATGCGGGTAGGAGTTATGGGGTGGTTTGATTCCTCTGACCATTCTCAAAGGGGTTAGACAAACCTAAATTTGGAAAAGCACTTGAGTAAATGCATTTTATTAGGTTGGTGCAAAACAGAAAATGTCGTTTTTGACGTTAAGTTGAACGTCAAAAACGACATTATTTTTGCACCAACCTAATATGGATATTTAGAAAAGGTTGAAGACAACCGAGCCCAGATCCTTGTCAACACTACCACTACCAGATGTAGGATTGCGTATAAGCTGGAGATTTTAGACTCAGAGAGTTGCGTGAAGATAACAGAATGGGAAACACAACAGGAAAAGAGACACACCGGAAAAGAGACACACATCGTTCGCCGAGACGCCCTGACCACGCCGAAACGTCTTGACTAAAGACTTTGTGTCGGACATGTAGACAAGAACTAAGAAATTTAAAGCTACTAAAAAAAAAAACATCCTGCAGACTCCGAAGGGGATCTCCGTGTCATTTGATTATGACAAGTGGGAAGGCTTAAAACCGCTGTATGTAACAAATCATATATAAACCAAATCGCTGTTACATTTTTTTAACCAGAGTTAATTCTTTATTCCAAAGGATTCTTGGTTTTTGTATAGCTCCCAAATGATCGAATCATCCTCACTCTAAATTTGCTTCCTCAAAGATCTTTTCACTCTCTGAGATCAAAACACAAGGTGTGAGAGGAGTGAATGTTTGTAAAAAGACAAACGCCAGCTAAGTCTAGGCGGAAACATGCCACCAATATGATACCAGTGACAAAACAAGTCACATGCTAACGAGTGAAGTGTCAGCTAAACGGTAACCATGCTGGTATAAATTAACTTGAGGACCGACGACTCGGTAACATAATTGCTTAACGATGTCTAGGGCCGACGACAGGGTTGTTACACAATTTGCTTTATCAGTTGAGCTCTTTTGCAGATTTTTTGAAGGGATGCTGAAGGTATCATCAATCAGTTAAGTGACAAACTTTTACTCACTTTAATTCTCTCACTTTCTCATTCTCTCTCTATATATATATATATATATATATATATATATATATATATATATATATGTCTGATTGAATAAATTACAGACGTTGTGTTTTTTTAATTTTTAACAAAATCCGTTCATACTCACGAATAACCTTCGATGTATTGATGTCAAAGGATGAGAGAAATGTGCTATAGCTGTTTAAACTTCTTTTATTTTCATTTCTCAAGTACTTTCGATCTTCTTCCAAGATCATCTTCAGGGGTGCAAGTAATACAAAACTATATGTTATTCATTAATATAAGTATTTATACAAAGTTGTACGTTGTTATCCATTACCGTAATTTTTTCATTATGTTTTGAATTACAAACACAGACACAGCCACACACACACACACACACACACACACACATATATATATATATATATATATATATATATTATTGAATATACATATAATCCAACGTTGATAACACGACTTGGAGTTCATGCAGTTAATGTCAGTGTGTAGAGATTCTCACCGTCAATCTCCACACCTGAAGATTGCATTAACTGCATGAAATTCCCAGTTGTATTTTCGACGTTGGACATTATGTATATTTACTAATATATACTTATAGCTCTGTTTCAGAACAGTGAGCACTGTATTTATAACATTTGAGGAATAAATATACCTACGTACGTGCAAGTATTTGTGAGTGTATGTACATTTTTTATCCTATCCATATATAAGGTCAAGGTCTGGTCACTCCTTCTCCCCCCAATACTAAGTATGATTGAGAGAAATATTAAATTAAACCCTCTCTAAACTCTACCATGTCTCTCTAACCACTCCTTATTACACTCTCTGTTACATTACAAAAACTTACACTACCCATCAATTTTCATTTCATTTTTCGTTTCATTAAAAGGGCTCTGGTGAAATAAATTATTATAATGGAACCTTAAAGTGGTCTGTTTTTCTTTAACACACACACACATATATATATATATATATATATATATATATATATATATATATATTAAGGAAAATCAATGTCATAATGGAAAAGTATTCGTGTGATGCGTTTCGTCTTATACGACATCATCGGAAAAAGTGACATTTACGTTGATGCGTCTGCACATGTGCATGAAGGAGAAGAGATGTTGATAATTTTATATTTTAATTTACATTTTCTTTTAAATACAGTGTAACCCGGATATAAGAGAGTTGTCGGGACCGGAGAAGAAGTCTCTTATATCCGGGTTTCTCTTATATCCGGGTTTGGTCTATTTTGTTTAGGTAAGTATGGGCTCTAATTTGGGACCAGAGAAAATCTCTCTTATATCCGGGTTTATCTTATATCCGGGTTACACTGTATATGTTTTATGCATATAGTTTAGCCGATTTCATTTAGTTTCTTCTTTATGTTTTCATCCCTTTATTATTAAATATTCTATATTGTGATATTAGGTTGGTACAAAAATAATGTCGTTTTTTGACGTTAAGTTGACCGTCAAAAAACGACATTATTTTTGCACCAACCTAATAATTAAAAATCTGTCAAGAAAGTGAAATGCTGTAAGAACCTGGATGTAAATTTACTGATGATCATCTAACGATTAAAGCAATTTCTATACATTTTATTTGTAGTAAATTGCTTTCACTTTTAATTAGAATAGCGTTTTCTAAATCAAAATTATGGTCAGACTCATTACGGACAGCAACTGAACCATTGAGAGTGTGTTTTTGTAAAAGATCCCTTTCATGTTCAGTTCATATAATATTTTATTTAAATCCTCTAGGTTTCTCCTATGTAATCCTCGTGGCAGTTATTACTGGTGATAGAGTAAATTCATCCTCCAGGCTTTAGCTATTTTTTTGCATTATTTTTCATAACATTCTTCCTGATATATAAAGATTTATATATCGTTTTCTCACATATTTTAAAATTGGCTATATTTATCGGAGAATCGTGCTCAATATCGGAGATAGAGCGTTTGTAAATGTAGATAGCGGAGGCAAAGTAACTGCTACTGTATGGTCTGAAGATCGCTTAAGGCATGAAACTGATGGTCTCTATACAGTGTTAATCCCTAAGTCTACACTGTCTGTATATATTAACGTTCTATTACTGACATTTTCGTAAGGTAACGCTCTGGGCAACGGACTGCTTCTAGAATATTCTAGGATCAAGATACAAGGTATCGCCATGCACCTTTCGACACTTGAAAAGATCTCTGATACCCACTGTTTTTTTTTAAATTTACCATAAATCATGGAATTTTCCGATTTCATCGAGATTTTCCGTATTTATTCATTAATGAATGAAATTTATATAAAGGCTTTATATTCTATTTTTAAGTTTTATTGAAATATATTTTGGGATGTTCCTAATAATGAAGAAAAAAAGAACTTGATCTTCATAGGGCATATCGAAGGCAAGCAAAATAGGAGAAGGTTTTTGACCACCTAGCTGACGAGGTTGTGTCAGTGGATTACAGAACGGAGGTGGAAATTTTGGCAAACGGAAAAAAAACACTTGCAACGACTACATGGGATTGTAGAGAGCCATGATGGCTCACGTACTGAAGGGACACAATACATAGAAGATTTTTTTTTTTGTTACAGCTAAATTGTTTTGTAACATTTTGTAATGTACTAATAACTTTAAACTACATACTTAATGCAAAAAATAACCCTTTCTTAAGAGGCATTTTCCTTAATATGTCTTGCTGAAATGGAGTGGGGCGTCTAATACCACGGAATTATGTTTATGGTGACAAATATGGTAAATCCTTACAATTAATATATTTCCCATGGGAATGTTTAATTATACCTGTTTCCAGTAAATATTTTTTGTGTTCTACTCTTTCATGGAGTCGGTTATAATAAATCCACTGCCACCTGGCGTTGACAAGCAAGGGAGGTAATTCTAGTACAGCAAAAAGACAGACATGTATAAATAACATTGGCGTATTATATATATATATATATATATATATATAAATTATTTATTTAGAAAATTTATAACATAAACATATATTGTATATATATATATATATATATATATATATAATTATTTATTTAGAAAATTTATAACATAAACATATGCTTGTATATACATATATATATATATATATATATATATATATATATATATATATATATATATATATATATCATACATAAGCTATATATATATATATATATATATATATATATATATATATATATATATATATATATATATATATATATATATATATATATATATATATATATATATATATATATATATATATATATATATATATATATATATATATATATATATATATATATATATATATATATATATATATATATATATTATATATATATATATATATATATATATATATATATATATACGCTATATATATATATATATATATATATATATATATATATATATATATATATATATATATATATAACCTTTATATATATATATATATATATATATATATATATATATAACCTATATATATATATATATCATATAAGGTATATATATATATATATATATATATATATATATATATCATACGCCAAGGTTATATATATATATATATATATATATATATATATATATAACCTTGGCGTAAGATATATATATATATATATATGTATATGAAAGGATGAAACGTTGTCTTGTCTTTTTGTCTTTATTCTGCTCTTTCGTCCCAAGAGAAGCTCTCTAGACATTTTTTGATGTCATGAATCGCACTAAACAGAGTTGTGTCATGGCTCCAGTTCTCTTTACACTCATCTTCTCGGTGATGCTAAATTGTATATTCGGTGATATGGACACATTTCGCACAAATGGCGGTCTCTTCAAACATCAACGATTTAAAGAAAAGACGTTTCTGCCAACCAGCATCATTCATGATATTCTTTTTGAGAATGACGCCACACTCTTAGCTACATCTATGAAAGACGCTCAAGAACAGGTGTATCGTTTTGCTGATGTGAGCAAAGCCGTCGGGCTTACTATTAGTATGTAGAAAACAGAAGTCATTCACCTGCCACCCTTTACTCTAAACAAATAAGGGCGGGGGAAAACAAAAGCCACCCGCTCATAAGTCCCCAGATAATGCCTATCCCGTTTGATGTGAAGAGCCTTAAGAACGTGAAATCGATCTCATATCTTGCTAACAAGGTAAAATCAACTAGGCAGCAAGATTAACTCTCGTGCATTCCTCAAAGACGAAATAGTCAACAGAATCGCAAATGCTACGTGTTCGGTCGGTAAATTCCGTCATCAATTCTGAAACGATATAAAACTTAATAGAAATCTGTCGTCCTAACAACTTTTCTATAATTTTTTTTTCCATAAAGGTTGGTTCAGGTCAATCCGTGGGTACACCTTTGAAGACAATGCTGACTTATTTCCTTTTTTTTTAAATCTTATTCATTAAGGACATCACTCCTTCTATACGGCAGCGAATGTTGGACGGTATCCTTAAAAATGAAGAAGAGACTCGAGACGGCAGAGATGTGGTTCTACAGAAGGATGCTGAGGATATCATGGACTGATCATGGGAGCGACGATGAGGTCTTGGAGAGGATGCAAACAAGGAGGAAGCTTATGCTTAACATAAGGAAGAGGCAGATGAAATTTCTGGGACACGTGATGAGAAAGGAGGGCCTGGAGAATCTGATACTCACGGGACGAATAGAGGATTAAAGAGACAGGGGAAAGCAGCACATGACATACGTGGCGGGTTTGGGCAGGTGGATGGAGGGGCGTGATCTGGGGGGAATTGGCAGAAACAAAATCTGTTGAGAGGTACATGGGATAGGTTAAAATGGAGGGCCATGATCGCCTACGGCCTGAAAGGACACGGCACATAAAAAGAAAGAAAGAAGAGACACAAGAGTTTACTGGATATGGAAGAATTAGAAACAGAAACATTACTAAGGAGCTACAATAAACTCACAAGCAATGAGAAGGCCAGTAGCTAGCGAATGAAATTGCATTTACATTTCTGAAGATTAAAGTTGGCTGGAACGCATGGAGCCGGAAGGAGTTTCACACGCGAGAAAAGAAACGGTTAGCTTTTAATTTAAGGTCATATCTCGCTAACTCGATTGTAAATTGAGGGGATATCGACGCCAGTCTAGTATTGCGCTTAGCGAAGAGATCATACGAAAAATCATGCGAAAAAGTATTTGTAGAAAAGACAGGGTGGCAAGCTTACGATGAAAGGAAAGTGAGTGAAACCGAGATGCCAGATCAGGACCAATAATATTGTTGATTCTTCTTTGGATTTTATCAAGGAACGCTAGATAAATAACAGGAGCGCCAGATCGTATGTAGCATAAATATTCTAAGTATGGACGAATGATACTTATAAATATGGAAAACAGATTCTAGAGAGAAAAATCGTCTAGCAAGACACTGTGAACCAGCTTTCTTAGCAGCTGACCTAGCAATGGATTCTATATAGTCTTTCCCAAGAAGAAAGGGTAATTCACTTGAAATCCTTTAATAAGTGAATGCCACAGCAAAGACAACAAAGATAAGGAAAGATGATAAAGAAGAGTTATTTAGAGCAATAAAAACTGCGGAGACTGGAGTCTTTAGTTAATCATTATTTGGATTTATAATCAGATTTATAGGTTGTTTGTTGATTATATAAATATACGTATTGAGGATAAGAATGATCTCGAACAGAAAATCAAAATCCTCTATCAAGTTTTTCAAGAAATATAACTCGAGATAAACATTTCTAAAACAGAAACTGGAATGAAAGCAGTGATGGCGCCTACCCTGAATCCATCGTAAAAATTCAAGATGTGGAGTTAGTAAATACTAAACACTTCAAATACCTCGTTGTATGGATCAGTTATGACAAATCAAGTATAGGGTAAAAAGAAATTGAACCTAGAAGAGACTGCACTAGAGGTCATTTTGCCCAACACGGCATATTACGGCAAAAAAGCAAAGTATTAATCAGAAAACTCGAGTCATGTTCTTAAATAGCTTCGACAGATAGAGACTTTCTAATGGATGTCATGCATAGTGCCAAACCCGTTCAGAAATATCTAAACTATCAACTATATACAACCGCTCTCTCAGATCAATGTTTAAAATGGCTTTGGACAAGCGAAAGCTGTACGTCTTGGCAAAGTACACTCTTCTTTGAACCTTGCGGACTGGCGCTACATAATCACGAACAAAGAACTGTACCAAATAATATAAACGATATCGCTTGAGAACTTTCAATGGCTGCAACAGCTAAAATGGATACCACATGTAACTCGAAATTAAAACAATGGCATAACCAATATAATCCATAATGCAAACAGTGATAACAGCTACTGAAGTCGAGAAACCTGTTTTCCCGAAAAATTGTTAAAGAGAAAAATTTTATAAATTTCAACCGAAAGCGGTACTGGCTGCTCGGTCATTGAATGCTGAATGTTTCCTTATAAGGAAACGGTTATATTACCATTACCGTTACCATAGGTAAACATTGGTCGGTTTTATATTTGAATCTACATGCATCCACTCGAACGGTGGCCACTTTCTGTGGGTAGGAACTTGTTTTCTGTTGGCGATGCAATCAGTGTATTCTAGACCCCAGCTGGAGAACAAACATTTTAAAAGTATTTGCCGGGGTACAAAAAGTCAATCAACGTTGCTATGATTAGTGTGAATGTCCTCTTTGGTACGTAGACTTTATAAGCTTAAACGCAATATTACATAGGCGGCAAGATATTATTTTAGAGTTGAAATGGCTAAGTATAACTGGCATGTGGCCCTTGTAAGTGAACTAGGTACATATTTCCTATTGATGTTCAAGCTCAAATAAAGCCAAGATTTCTAATGCTGTTTTTCAAGGTATATGCAGAACCTCATTTAAAAGATTGCCATAACATTTCATTTACAGAAATAATAGTGCAATACGTCCTAGACAATTTTCCTTGCCATAGTCTATCTTTGCCATAGTCTATCTTGCCATAGTCTATCTTTGCCATAGTCTATCTTGCCATAGTCTATCTTTGCCATAGTCTATCTTTGCCATAGTCTATCTTGCCATAAGTCTATCATTCATCGTAGATTTTAATATTGTAGAGGACCGTGTGTTAGCGTGGTGTTGTATTAGAAACACGTGTGTAACTCCTGTTAGAATATTAAAAGGTTCACCTACAAGAAAATGGCCGGACTTGAATTAAGTCCAACTAAAGATGAAAGGAAAGCAAACGAGACATATATATATATATATATATATATATATATATATATATATATATATATATATATATATATAAACAAATATATGTATTAAACAAAACAATTTTACAATGGACAAAAAAACATTTGTGTGTGTGTAAACATTGGTGTCTGTTCTTTGGTGAATGTTCGTACGTACGTGTATGTGTGTCATAATGTTCATGGCGTCTCCCACAAATGGGAAGACGTGGATCTTCTAAGTGAGTTTACATTGTTGTCGCTGAAATGAAGAAATGAAAAAGAGAACGAAGCGAGAAGTCCCCCAGTATTTATAGTAAAGGGAGAGTGACACGTAGTGACAATTTGGGAATTATGGAGGATCTAACTGCGACAATATTGCTGCCACGTCTGGTGCTACTGTTATATACTTAGAGATTCATGATAAAATCCAAAGGAGAATCTGCAATGTTATTTGTCCTGACCTGGTATCTCGACTTCAGTCACCTTACCAACGCCGTAATCTTGCTTCTCTGTGGCTTTTCTATAAATTCTTTTCTATAAATACTTTTCTATAAATACTTTTTCTATAAATCCTTTTCTATAAATACTTTGCTATTTCCTCCAGTTGTTTGTAGAGTAATTATTTATTTCAGCTGATTTTAAAAATGTTTTAAGTGAATATGATTTAAAAATACGAGTTGTTTCTACAGTAAGTATTTTTATTTCAACTTTCTTCAAACAGACAATTTTTTTTAATATTGAAATTAATTTCAATGTTTTATAACCTGAACCGTCATGAGTAAGTCTAGTACTCTATAAATTATCGGTGTCACGGTACCCACCATCTGTTCTAACACGTCTCAAATAGTAAAACTTCGATGATTGGTTTATTTTGACATCGCCAATATTTAACTCGCATCTTGCGCCGCCTCTCCTGCTAAAGACGATATATTCTGTCTTCTTGCAATTGATGTTTAGTTCTAAGGAATATTAGCTACTGTAGACAGATTTCAGTCATGTGCCTGACTGACAAAAGTCTGACGAAATAAAGAGATTATAACACCTTCGTGAGTGGCAGTAATATCCACTAATGCAGTACACACCTCAAATGGAACTATTTGATGTTACCATTCCTCGGTTAAACAGACTGCATACTGACTTACTAAGACTAGTTCTTAAGGTCTGAATTTGCAAAGAAAAAAGAAACCGTGGAATTTGCAAAGAAAAAGAAACTGGAAAATTTGTTCTACGAAAAAGCAATATTTAATTATCTTGCAAAGAATGAAGCCTGGATGAAATATGATAGAATGATTATGCAAAGTTTGAAAGGAATTCTGGAGCGACTCTTGATACTTCTTAACAATGTTTATCAGTCAAAAATAAATGGCTATCATTAGCAAGACATGTGGACACAGGATCTATTAAGTTGATGACAGCGAAATAAATTTAACTTGACACCAGAACAAGTAACTGTTTCGCCTTACCAAATAAATCAGAGACACTAAAAGTAATGTAGATAATATCTATTTTAACTTCGTACAGACACTTGAATGAAACAGATCAGTGATTGTATATTTAACTACAGGACATTGGCGATCATGACTCTCCACTATTTCCGGCACGAAATTTGTTATTTATAAGTCTACTATTCGTCCATGCATGGAATATTGCTGTCATATCTGGTCTGCTTCTGCTATGCATTTAAAGATACTTAATAAAATACAAAGAAGAATCTGCAATGTTACTGGTCCTAACATGGCATCTCGACTTCAGCCACTTAACCACCACCGTAACGTAGCAACCCTGAACTTTTTATATAAAAAATCCCATTGCAATCTTTCTGATGAGCTTTCCTGTGTGGTACTTTTAATCGCAGTACTAGATTGGCGGGAAGGTCTCATCATTTTACAGTTGAAATGACTAGATGTATAAGTTGTATGCTAACAGTTTATTTTCTCGCACTTCTCAATTGTGAAACTCTCTTCCAGCTTCTTGTTATCCAGTCAACTTTGATCTTCAAGTCTTTAAATGCAATATCAATCTTTATCTTCCATCTTAATTTCTGTTCATTTATTGTCCTCTCTCTCTCTCTCTAAAAAATTCTAAAAAGAAATGTCATATTTGAACATAGTGCTACATAAGAAAAAATACATTTTCATACAAAAAGTCTGTTAATTCAGTTAAAGCAAATCTTAACTAAAAGTATACTGAAAACTTCAAAGTTTATTCAACTTTAAAGATGTTAATGTAGAATGACTTCAAAACACTTTAACTATAGAAAAGATTTGTTAATGGTTTTCAAAGAAATAAATGGGTGAATATGATAAAATTTCTAGATTTCCCACTACCATAACATAGCTTTCCTCTGCTTTTTTTCTATAAATACTTTCATGGTAATTATTCTGATGAATTTTCATCTACGATACCAAGACTTCATGAATTTAAGCACATTACTAGATTGGTGGCAAGGTCTGAGCATTTTACAATTAAAATGGCTACATGTAACCGTAAGTTCTATGCTAACAGTTTTTTCTATTGGCCTTCTCGCTCATAGAACTATATTGCTTTCCAGACAACTTTGATCTTCAACACTTTAAATGCAATATCAATCGTTACCTTCCATCTTAATTTCTGTTCTTTTATTGTCCTCTCTCGCTCTCTCCTTAATAGTGTTTTTTTTTTCATATTCTCTAACACTCAGTAACCTCTTGCATCTTAGTGGTTTTATTGTTATGCATGGGTTGAAATGATAAAGAAAAAAAAAGATATCAGAACAAGGTTAGGCAAATGAATGACAAAGCAGAAAATATTCTGTGTAACATGTCTCGTTCCTTATGAAGTCATTGTAGAGAACAAAACATGTTATACAAAATTTTTCCACTTTGTCATTCATTTTCTTAACATTATTATGATATATAGACATTTATATATCATATAAATAATGAAATTAACATTCCACTGCTCATGTCTAGACATATCGTCCAGTTCTTATTTTATTTAAGCGTAGTACTAGATTGGCGATAAGGACTTATCATTTTACAATTGAAATTACTATATGTAACCGTAGGTTCTATGCTAACAGTTTCTTCTACTGCATTTCTCGCTTATGGAACTCTCTTCCGGATTCTTGCTGCCCAGTTTGATCTTCAAAAAATAAATGTAATGCCAATCGTTACCTCAGTCTTCTGCATTACTATTCTTTTACTGCTCCCCCTCTCTCTCTGTCTCTCTGTCTGTCTCTCTGTCTGTCTCTCTGTCTCTCTCTCTGTCTCTCTGTCTCTCTCTCTCTCTCTGTCTCTCTCTGTCTCTGTCTCTCTCTGTCTCTGTCTCTCTCTCTGTCTCTCTCTCTCTGTCTCTCCCCCTCTCTCTCTCTCTCTCTCTCTCTTCAATGTTTTCTTTTTCTCATATTTTCTCATACTCAATAACCCATTGCGTCTTAGTGGCTTTATTGCTTCGCTTGAGGTGAAATGATTAAAAAAACAAAAACAAAAAAAAACAAGCTAGAGGCATCCATCGGAATTTACAACTGGCTCCAATTTTGCTCTAAAATTTGTTTACTCTCTGGAAAAAGGAGTAATTTGCGAAAAGTGATAGTGTGAAATGTTGTTTACGTGTAAAAAAAACAATAATGTAGATTAGAAATAGTTTTGAGGTGAACAAACCTTCGATTTACATTTTCTACTGAAAGAGCAAATTCACTAGATTAAAATCACTGATAAATGAAAAGCACACGCACACACTAAAACACACACGCACATATATATATATATATATATATATGTGTGTGTGTGTGTGTGTGTGTGTGTGTGCAGGTAGATAAATAATTAGCATTTTCAAATGATAGATAATGAACAGATTGAAATAAAGAGATAAATAATCTGCACACTGAGATAGATGAAAATAATTTATATATATATATATGCGGGTGTATGCGTGTGTGTGTATGTGCTTGTCTATAGGTAGATATGAACAGACTGAGATAGATAGATAGATAGATAGATAGATAGATAGATAGATAGATAGATGCCATATTTAAATGATAGGTAATGAACTTATTGAGACAGAGATAAATAATAAACTGAAACAGATGATGTGTGTGTGTGTGTCTGTGGGTGTGGTGTATGCGTGCGTGTGCATAGATAGATAGATAGATAGATAGATAGATAGATAGATAGATAGATAGATAGATAATGAATAAATATCAATTCTTGAGAGATAAGCATAATGTTTAGATTTATGGAATGAATAGTTTAAGCTAGATGATTAATAGATAAAAGTCCGAGATAGATTATAATTCTCCCTTCTCGGGCGGCTGTTTTTTTTAATCTGTGGTTTTTCTGAAATAATTTCTCCATGCACCAAATTGGCAATCTGACATGTTTGATTAGCTGGCCTTTCCTTGAGACAATTATCAGGATTTCAGAATATAACTCAATAAAACGAAAATAAAAGTGTGTAGATTTAAAAGCAGAATTTTGTTTCTGGTGAATTCTTCCACCAAATTCTCTCAGTTTATTCAGAGCTGATTTTATGGTAGACATTTTCTGTTATGTGATTAACAATCCCAAATATTGGCCTGTCAGATCAATGATAATTTTCATGGAGAAACTCATAACAAAATCATGATAGTTACAAAGCTTGATTGATAAGTGAGGTGTCCTACCACGCCGTGGCGCTAATAGTGGGAATAGAAACACGTAGAAACTTTCGACAGTACATAAATTCTGTGTGATGCCGTTGAGTATTAATCTTTGTTAGCCATGAGCAATACGTCTGATATACCTATAAAGCGGTGATAAGCACTAGACTTTTGGGAAGCAGAAGGTTGTCTACCAATTGAAATTCAGACGTTGGGAAGCAAGAAAAATTTATGCGTGTGGCCGCAGAATAAGACCTGAAAGGAGAGTTTTTTTTTCTATCATGGCAAAACAAAAAGCCACGTAGTTGTCATAAAAAAAATGGCGAGAGTCATGAAATGTCCAGTTGTTGTGCATTCTCTTCCCAACAGCATCAAATGTCTGGCCATTCACCAAATTAATAATAATAAAAAAAAACCGTGGAAATTGTTATGATCAAAAGTGAACATTTAGAAAAAATTGTAACACTAAATCGTGACAACTTAAATTTTGAAAAATAAATAAATGTTTACTTCATTTTGATACCAGATTAATTTTTCTGTCTTGCCTAAAACTGTTATAGAATTCAAAATATTATTTATCAATCGACTATCAAAATTTTGAAGTGAAACGTTACTTTCATTGTAATATAACGGTTTCAATTTTTAGCTTTTCTAAACGTTGCTCAATGGTCTTGGAGACCTTATCAATCAATCTTGGTAATTTTAAAGATAAATGAATGCATATTTAGGCCTTTATGCCCATGAGGAAACAAAGTGTAAAAAGGACGATTTTTCCATTGACACCGCTTTTAACTATCTTCACTCTTCGGCAATGACTATTGTTTTAAAAAGTGATAATTAGAACTGTAATAAAACCAATGACATAAAAGTGAGTTCATACATTTTCTTTGTAGTCGAAAATTGACAACAAAAATAATAGACATTTTATGTAGTTATCTCCCTTGGTCCAAAATATTGACCGCTGCGCTTTGCTTACACGTCAGCATAAAAAGGCTGATTATAGAAATGTTTTTCGTTGTATGTGGTTTAGTAAGATCTAAAGAACGTCTGCTACATTAAGAACCAGATTTAGTGAATGCAAGAATAGTGGTACCTTACTGAATTGACTTTTATTTCTTGTATTTTATGTAATTTAGCTATTATTTACGTTAGTACATTTTTTTTTATTTTACTTCTACGGTGTGAATGGTATAAAGAAGAATAACGATAAAGATCAGTTGTTAATGGACCTTACTTCCTTGTCGTCACTAAAATCGACTATACATAGCCTTCAAGAACTTATTTATCAACCAAACATCATAATTTTGAAGCAAAAACAATTCCCATCATTGTGGATCCTGTTTCTTTATTCTATGTGTTTCAAAACTTGCTTTATAGTATTGAAGACATTATCAACTTTTAGCTGTTGTGTCTAAAACTTGTTTTATAGGATTTGAGACCATAATTATCAATCAATCGTCGTATTTTTCATTGGACAGCATAAAATGACTTCCATATAGGTATAAATCATTTGTTAGGTTGCATGGCGTTTATATCATCAAGAATTATTTGTTAGTTCTCGTTCCAACTTTGTTCAGAAGCCAACAAATTAACATCATTGAGAGGGCGTGTTCTAACTTGCGTGACGATCGGAAAAGCTGTCAAAAAGTTGACTGGACTTTGTATGAAATCCAATAAATAGAACATTTGATAGAATTAGTTGATAGAGTTAGTTTTTAAGGTATAGAGAATACAAAAATATATGAATATTTTATAAATATCAAAGCTGGCTTTAGTAATAGAAATTCTTCTGAAGTTAGAGAAACTCATACGACTTTTCTATTTGGAAGAAAAAGGGGATAAAATTTTAACGATGTAATTCAATTTTATGCCTCTGTAGTTTTTATTTTAAAAAGATCCTAAATAATTTTTATCGTTTTTTTTTTCTTTTTTTTTTCTTTTTTGTTTTTTGACACATTAATGAAAATATAATTAGTAATTCTCAATTGAAAATGGAAGCGAAAACACTGTTTTATACAATGATTAAGCCTTACTAGTTTTGTTATGGTTTGGAAAATGTTTTGTTCTTTGGATTTTTTTTTTTTTTTTTGATAATGGTGTTCTTGGTCAAGATGGAGATTTAAAATTATTCTACCAAAAATGTTATTAGTATTTGATAATTGCATTCTGATTTACATTAACAATATAAAATACTTCACTTCAAATATGTCCTGGTTCTTTAAATTTTATTTTTTTGATAAATGTATTCTCAGTTAACCTAGGGAGTTCAAATTCTTCTACCACAAATATTTTATCATTTGATAATTACATTTTCATTCGCGTTGAAGAGATAAAATCCTTCAGTTCAAATCTGTTCTTGTTCTTTAAATTTTATTTTTTGATAATTGTGTTCTCAGTCGAAGTGGTGTGTTAAATTGCCAAAAGGAAAAAAAAAACTCTTCTTGTTCTTTAGACTTTATATATTTGATAATGGTGTTATTAGTAAATTAATCCAGACTGACATTTAATTCCATCAGGAGGAACGTCCGTCCTGGCTGCTGACATCAGTCTAGGAATATCGCTACCCAGTGATCCAATTTCATCCTCACACTATGGAACCTTATTTTACTGGATTATCATTGTCCCTACAAGACACGCCTTTTGACAGATCTTGATTATAATCCTGCTTAGGGCCGGCGCTTTTTACCCCAATCGGAGGGAGCGTTTTTTGACCATCCGCCATTTTTTTTATTTTTATTTTCAAACTGTCGTTACATTGTCAGTCATCAACTAATAATATACATGGTGTATCTGCATGGCCGGTGCTGCGCGTACTATGCAGGGGTCCTCGACGTTGTTGGAGCCCCAAAAGGGCTAGGTTCGGCAGCGTTTTTTAGCTTTTTGTACGTTTTACTTTTTTTTCTACTCAAATTATATTGTCAGTCATGAACTATAATAATCGTTAGGTCTGGTGTTTACTACTCCAAACCCCTCACCCACGTAGGGGGGAAGCAAGCTCACTGGGGAGTGGGTGCAGAAGGGCTAATTTCAGTAGAGGTTATTTTTTTTAATTGTAATTTTTTTTCGGAACAGTTCTTTTAATCAATTAAGAAGGTAACATAACTCAGTAAAATCCATTTTTTCTGAGATTATCCACTAAGAAGGATTTCTGATGTTTTTTTTTTACTAATAGTAATAGTAACCAGTAGTCCACGGTTAGTAATTAAAATAAAATTTCTAGTCCCTATTTTTTACATTTCTAGAAAGATAAAACCAAGAAAATGATCGCCTAAAAATAAAAATGTTTAAAGATTTCAACGCATGCAAAATTTTCCCGAAAACGGAAATACTGTTTTTAAAACAAATTTTTAAGACAATCCCGTTTGTGTTGTGTTGGAATCTTTGTAAAACGTTTTTTTTTCAGCGTCGATTAGTCTGCGATTAATCTTTATGGAAATGTAAAAACTTGCGAATTAAACATTTTTTTAGTAAAATTTAGCCAAGAAAATATTGGTGGTTATTATAAAAAAAAATAACATTTTCTCAGATATTTTTAAAATAAAAAAAACACCTACTCATATTCAAGTAAATATTTAATGAATACGCACTGAAATTTTCATTTAAATTGGATAATATTTTTTAATAATTAAAAAAAAAGAGCAGACCTTCCTCCCCAATTTTCTTTCGAGGTTTGTGGCCCCCGGTTTCGGAAATTTTGAAATCGACATGAAATAGAGAGTGGGGGAGGCGCATCAAAGTTTCGGGAGAGGGGTCGAAACCTTAGCACCGGCTTTGATCCTGCTCGGTGTCTAGCTACTCTTCTAGCCAGGATGACTGGATTATGAGGTAGGTGGTGCTCGGTTACATGGTATCAGGAATAATCATACTTATTATAAAACCCAGATTGTGTGTCTGTTCGTTTATATATTGAATCGAATTTCCTACATTTTTCAACCGATTTCAACAAAACTTCACAGGACTACGTAAAATTACCTTGCGGAGGTTCTGGCAGCGCCAAAAATTGAAAAAGTACAATTGTTTTTGCACGAAATCAATTTGAAAACACGATTAAGAGACATCGCTATCGCGAGAATGAAAGGGGGACAACTCATATCGAGTTATACTTATTATAAAACCCAGGTTGTTTCTCTCTCTCTGTGTGTGTGTGTGTGTGTGTGTGTGTGTGTGTGTGTGTGTGTGTGTGTGTGTGTTCGTTTAATTAACTAATTAAGACATGCGTGTCCATCAACCTTAAACAATAATCTTTGTCAATTTTATTTTTCAGTCTTTATGACGGTCGATACTTGATCTATCTCTTACTGTTACATCCCCGGGCAACGCCGGGCTCTACTGCTAGTCATAGTATGAGCTGAAATAAAAGAACAAACACGCTACAGGAATAAATTTGCCTTTGAGATGAGTTGATGCTAAGACTCAGTGTTTACAAATGTTACTCATGTCTTCACGTTACTAATGGGCCATAAACTGCGTATTTGACCAAAATTGCCTATTCAAGAATCACAGTTTCAAAAGTCATTGTAATTCTGACAAATTCTATGACAAATACCATTTCAATGTTCATGCAGAAGACAATGTTATAAATGTAGTGTTTCCTTTTGTCAATATATTTTTATTTTTGCCTGCCAACTTTTACTTTATAAGTTCATTTTTTTTAAATTTTTTCATAAGTTTTATTTTCTTAAATTTTTATTTGATATTTTTCAATGTGTTGCTTTAAAAAAAGACTTTTGATGGCGTCTGCCCTTTTTGCAAAAAGCTTTTTCTATATCAGTTAAACACTGACCTATTTCCAATGCTCGGCAAAAATGAATTATCTCCTCTTTGCCGTTGGGAACTCAGACGTATATTTCCACTGCTCTTCCTTTATTTCAGGTATTACGCAGGAAGAAACAAAAATAAACTGAAAAAGAAAATTACAAAAGAAGAAAGTAATGCTTGCTATCTTAAGTAACTTAGTAGCTACTGGGCTAAAAGTATTTTATTTGAAAGTGTTCTTGCTTTAAGTGCATAAATGTTGACGAAGTTATTTCTCTTTGTGCAGCGTACTAAAGAAACATTAGTTCGAAAGGGGGCCTGTGAGAGAATATTCATGGAAGAAAATATGGTAAACAACTAGTATAACCTCGACAGTACCAAACTCTTGGAATATATATAGCCTGATGTTTCAAACTAATATATATATATATATATATATATATATATATATATATATATATATATATATATATAAAGAAAGAAAGAACAGTAAGATATATAATCGGATGTTCTTATAGATATTTTTATTTTTACAAAATAGTGCTCAATGTAAATTTACAGAGCATTAATATTATAAATTAATTGATTTAAAATATGTTTTTTTCCGCTACACAGTTCTAACCATGTTTCAAATTTCTATTTTTGAAACATGGTTAGAACTGTGTAAAAAAAAAATATATATATATATAATATATATATATATATATATATATATATATATATGTGTGTGTGTGTGTGTGTGTGTGTGTGTGTGTGTGTGTGTGTGTGTGTGTGTGTGTGTGTGTATATATATATATATATATACATACAAACATATATATATATATATATATATATATATAAAATCAAAAAATTACCAAACTAACTCAGTCCGGAGTTGAATAAGACTGACAAATCTCGTTCGTTGAAATAAGCCTATTCCCCTTATGAGGCGATTTTGGATTTTATTGTGAACTAATTTATTTGATCTGTAATATTACATCAAGCTCTTTTTTGTGGATCCGTTTTAATATTTTATATTACTAGGATCCACTTAGATTATATACCAACTGATTTATTACCTTACTATATATATATATATATATATATATATATATATATATTTAAAAATTGTAACATAAATATGTTATAAAATCACTACAAAAATACCCATTTTGTTTCAACACCTTTGGTGTCTTATCAAGTGATGATGTTGAATGTTGATTGTTGAATAAATGTTTTAAAAGGTCCAAATCAACTAACCACCCCTCCTAAGGTGAAACGCTGTTACATGAGCTGAAATGACCGATCAAAATACAAGTATACGAGAACTCAAAAAATTGACAACTAAGTAAGGTTATAATAACTAATAAATGCTTTATATATATATATATATATATATATATATATATATATATATATAAAATATAAATGACGAGGGTACTTCGAGACGGTGTAATGGTTAACAAGCAACTCATGCTAGAATAATTATGACTGAGTAATGAGATTGATTCTCACTAGATGTCCCATACTTTTCGGCCTTCTGCCACATCTAAGCCACGCTTGGAAAATTACTATATATATATATAGGATGACGATATATAAATGTTTATATATCAAGAAGAAATTAGGGTAAAAGATATATAACAAAGTGTAAAAGTTTTCGTGTGAAGCGTTTGTTTACTTTGATGCGACTACACATGCGCACGAACGATAGGCTGGAAATTTACCTTTATAACATATATATATATATATATATATATATATATATATATATATATATATATATATATATATATATACTACAGGCAAAAAAGTTTGGGGAGATCTTACACCTCAATATGAGATACGTTGGGGAATTTTAAAGTAAAAGATGTAATTTCAGTAAACAAAAAATGTTTTAAAAAAATAAGCACTTGACTATAAAAATTTATCGTACAACAGTATCATATTGCGTTTCCCTCAATAAAACCACCAGCTACCTTAATTACTGCTTTACAAATTCTTGGTATGCTTTCCAACCGCTTTTAAAAAATGAAGTAGATGACAGAACTTCCCAAATATTCTTCATATACTGAAAAAGCTCACGCTCACGCCATGGGTTTTCTCTTCGGATTCTCCTATCCAATTCATCCCATTCAATGGAGAGAGAGGTCACGAGATTGAAACGGCCAAGTCATAATTTCCAAAATTTTCTCCAGCCGTTTTGGTTATCACAAAAAGTCTACTGAGGGTTCACTGGTGAAAACAAAATATAATGTCTCTCATACAAAATAGTAATAATTTAGCAAGCTGTATTGTAAACAGACGAATTCAAATCTGAATTTTTGGTAGTAATAGTAAGAAAAATTGAACCAGATACACGGTGGTATTGCCTATGGTTTGTATATATATATATATATATATATATATATATATATATATATATATATATATATATATAGAGAGAGAGAGAGAGAGAGAGAGCAAAGAGAGCGAGAGAGAGTTTGCTGGATTAATTACACCGATAAAAGTGCATTATCCATTTGTATACGAACGCTCGCTCTTATGCCAACCTATATTCACCCATTCGGTTATATATATATATATATATATATATATATATATATATATATGTATGTATGTATGTGTGTATGTGTGTGTGTATAAATATAGATAGATAGATATGTGTGTATATATATATATGTGTGTGAGATGTATATATATATATATAATTTATATACACACACACACACACACACACACACACACACATATATATATATATATATATAATTTTCCTTAAAAGTGACTTAACAAGGTACTGTCGTTAAGCTTTTTATTTAATTTTTTTTGTATTCGTGCAAGTGATTTCTTTTCTGAACACAGAGCGTGTAAAAATATTTCAGATGTTAAAACTACCAAACTCCATCTGCAGCATACAGTACTAGTAGAAAATACAAGTATAATAGCCTTATCCATATATTAAAAAAAATAAAAATAACGCAAGCACTAATAATAAAAAAGATAAAGCCAATATTCAGTGACATTTACTATGAACACGGCTACAACGATCTGATCGTGTTTGGAAAGTAAATCATTCTATAACTTCAGATAGATATAAAAAAAAACACATTCCGTTAAAAATGAAAACAATAAAATTCGTCTTTGATAATGGCTAAAAGAATAGCGCGGATATACAGAAATTTTGTTTATTGTTTATTTTTAATAATTGTTTTTATTTTATTTTATGAAACTTTGCTTTCTTCTACAAGTTCAAGTGAAATAGTTGTTTCCCTACTTTAGATAAAGTTTGCAGAAGTAAGATCATTTGTTTCATTCGTTTCAAAGGACGAGGATTATCATACATAGCTTGCTAGTGCGTTGAATGTATTTATATGTGAAAATAAATCCGTTTTATATTGTTGTTTTTCGGCGGGTTCAATAAAAGTGGTGCCTTGTCGAATGAATGGGCGGTATTTTCCTTTTGATGTTAGCCTACGTTCTGAACTGTTCTTTTGCTAGCTAGGGCAGACTGATTTTTCTACTTTTTTGACAATCGACATTGCACCCGATGATAAAACTGTGGTTTGATGTGTTAAGTATTGTCATTAAAAAATTAAATCCATGGCTTGCACCAATTTTTGAGAATTTAGTTTTAAAGATTGTACAGAAATACTTAATTTCGCAGGTTTTTGCTTACTAACTGACATTAAAATTTTACTATTTTATTTTACTAAAATAAATCCAAATAAAGTTAATATCTTTTGCAATATATACATTGAATGGAAAATATATTCAAACCAGAATTCTCATTATGACTCACCACAGGCAAAATATTTAATTTTACTTTATAAGCAAAAACTGTGTAAAAAAAAAAGTAAAATATTTCGAAAAAGTCTACTCACTGAATACGATTTGTTAGATCATCTTACTTATTATAAAACGCAGATTGTGTGTGTGTGTGTGTGCGTGTGTGTGTGTGTGTGTGTGTGTGTGTGTGTGTGTGTCTGTAAGTTTATATATTGGATCGGATTTCCTACATTTTTTAACCGATTTCAACAAAACTTCACAGGACTACGTAAAATTACCTTGCGGTGGTTCTGACAGCGCCAAAAATTGGAAAAACAATTGTTTTTGCACGAAATCAATTTGAAAACACGAAAAAATACAATTCTGTCGTCAGAATGAAAGGGGAACAACTCATATCGAGTTATACTTATTATGAAACCCAGGTTGGTTGTTTGTGTGCGTGTGTGTTCGTTTATATATGGGATCGGATTTCCTACATTTTTCAACTGATTTCAACAAAACTTCACTTTTTTTTGGCAGGTAGAGTTTCTTATTGTCTTGCACACTTTATTCTTTATTTTTACATTCAGAATGCTTTAAAAATTTCATTTACAAGACAATTGTTTATAATAAAATTCTATTCAATCGGTAGACTCATAACGATTGAAAACAATGTTTTTGTTTGAGTTTATGTTTGACCAATTCGTATAAAAAATGAAACTAATTAAGACATGCGTGTCCGTCAACGTTAAACAATAATCTTTGTCAATTTTATTTTTCAGTCTTTATGATGGTCGATACTTGATCTATCTCTTACTGTTACATCCCCGGGCAACGCCGGGCTCTACTGTTAGTCATTAATAAAAATATACATATAAGGGTAAGACCACAATACTGCTGGGCACAAATTATAAGACAAAATGTTTTAAATTTGCATTGTTTATTGAAAAACTACGCTAAAACTACAGCACTGTATAACATATTACATCATAATATAGTTAAATTGTTCAATGTAATTTCCCTTTAAAGTAAATGAAGGTCTTATTTGATGGCACAATAATTTAGTAATAATGTGCTGGTGCCTTGCTTCTTGTCCATATACAACATGAAAAGCTTCAGTAAATTATAATTGCTGTAAGCCTTTGCTATAAGTTTTTCACTGATCACCCGGTGTTGGATTACTGCCCCCCTGTTTAATAAAATATCACTGCAGCGAGATTTGGTAACTATCGCCCCCCCCCCCGAGGATTTACAAGCGGCGCGAGATTTGAAAGACTCGATTTCTTTCTCAGTGACTTTTCATAGCGAAAAAAAAGTATTCTTTTCACTGCAGCAAAATGTGAGTAATCAACTACAGACACTTAAAGTTGCTTTGAACTGTTCACATTTCATTTCATTTCTCATCTTTTTCATGAATGTAACTTTGAGTTTGCCAACCTCCTCCTGTAGTAGTAATTTGGCCTCGTGCTACATCTAAGTGCCACTTAGTAAATCACTGTTAAGCGAATTTCAAGCTTGTTTCACTAGATCAATTTACGATTGATTCGTACGTCCAATATGCACTGAGTGATCGTCTTTGTGCCCCATGTGACCTTTTTTTTATGTGACATGTACTTTCAGGACGTAAGCGAAGGTATTCTTTGAAATCGAGACGCATCTTGTTAAAGTCAGCAGTAACATTTCAATAAATGACCATTTGATTCGAGAATAGCAAGACGGTCCCATTCGTAAGTAGAGAGATGCGCTTTTTCCACAATGCTGGATAACCTCATATTCTTTTGTGGCGTAATGAATAGTGGCACGGATTGTGGGATCGGAGAGCCGAGTTCGAATTCCAGTCGAATCCATTACTTTCACTTACGTGCTAATAACCTTGGGAAAGGTATGAATCCTCTTCTTCTCCCCACCACCAGCTATAGGTAAATAACAGGACAAACCAGGTTCAATAGCCTTGGATGGCAACTGGTCTACCGCAGAAAGAAATGGCAACATACTGTGGGAAAAAAACTGCCTCGTCAGTCATGTATTTGAAAATACATGATCTTCTAAGCGTGTATCACGCATGGCATATAACTGACTGACTGAAGGTGCAATGAGACTTGTACTAAGTTAAAACTTAATTACCCCCCCCCTTTCGGTAACTATTCCAGTCGAAATGTCGGTGAGTAAACCGACTACCTCACTCCAAATTTCCGAATGTGGCAGCTCGTTCGCAAGCCAATAGGACGAAAAACAAGACCTAACAAAGGGCGGGGGAATTCCCTGAGTCAACGGCCAGTTAACTAGGGGTGGTGTCTCCATAAGCCACCGTAGAGAAGGCAACGGGAAACGACTCCACTATCAATCCAAAGAAAAATCACTGTTTACAACTCAGATAATGCGAAACCATGTGAGTTACGCTTACTAAATCATTTCATTATTCCCTGGTGCAGGAGTTCGCTTCTGCCAGTTGAAAGTAATATTAACTCGAGCACCAAGGGATCATCCCTCTAGGCAGTATTCGTCCTTCGGGTAGGGGCTGGGGTCATTATCTGGCGACTGATGCGTCCCCTAAAAGGAGTAGTACCGAGTGGGGCTTGAGCAAATCTTCTGTAGTATCACCAAAACAACCTAAAAAAACTTCAACCCCGGGTCACATTCTTTTGCGATGTGAGCGCACGAATAATTTCCTCTGTAAAGCAATTTCCTTTAGGTTGACTGTACCTTCATGCCTATGATCCCGTGGGTGCAAAACATAAAGAACAGTTCATTCATCATGACATCAGCATTTGGACATTCATTTTGGCCAGCGGGCAAGCTTTCTCTATTTATTACACAAAATGAGGCAAATATTCCCTGCTCTTTCTAAAGTTGCTTCCTTTTAATTCCAGTACTTTGACAAATGGGTGCCTTGTTCATATTGTCAAGCGCGGTTGATAATAGTTCAGATTACGTTGATGAAAAATGGCAATAAACAATATATACTGCATGTCGAACAGCTTCTGTGATAAACTTTTCTTGGAATATAAACAAAACTATACTTGTGGGGTTGCACGTCCAATCTCTCTATTAGTGGAACTAAGCAATGCATTTTAACCTATTGTCTACACTGCAAAAGCCAGCTAAGGTATGTTAATGTCGATTGATATCATTAAACAGCCTGTGACATCCTATCTTAGACGTAAGCCTTACCCAGATTCATGGAGAGGGACGGACCATTAAACTACCCATGCTAGCCAAATGTGTGTTGATAGGGGAGGATATGACACACACGAGTGGCAAAAAGTCTTCCGCGGTAATTTGTCAGTTGTATTGTCCCGTAAACATATCTTGAATGACGGAAGACAACAACAAAACAAAGAATTGAGTAAAAAAAAAATATATATATTACCAAATTTATTTTCTGTCTATATCTCTGAGATGAGGTATTATGATTGCATATTTATTTATATTTATTCGGAATGTTATCTTCATTTTCATTGGCATATTCACAACGTTTCGGTTGTTTTACACTCCGGCCTTCTTCAGGTGATTGGAATTTCGAACCGAAATAAAGGGTTCGGTTCGAAATTCCAATCACCTGACGAAGGCCGGAGCGTACAACGGCCGAAATGTTGTGAATATGCCAATGAAAATGAAGATAACAGTCCGAATAAATGTAAATAAAGTTTATTTTCGTTAAAGACAATACATCAACAAATATACGTGCACTTATAAAAAAAAATCTCTGCATGCTCAAGGAGAGGGTGAGACGAGCATTGTCCCGAAAAGGACAGTTTATTGCATATCGCTACTGCTGGCGAGGATGGCTGGAGCCGGGGGCCTGCTGGAAATAGCCGAAGCGGAAGGAGCTGGAGGACTGCAGGAGATTTCTGGAGCCGGGGTTATGACGAGCTGACGATAATGATAGTTGGTGGCTGTCTAGCTAGAGCGGCTTCTCATGGCTGGAGCCGTGAGGCAGATACTACACTTTGATCCTCGTAATCTGTACTGCGGAAAACGATCATTTACCTAGGTCTCTCGACTGAGACAAGATGCGACACAAAGTCGGGTTTAATGTGAGGAACACAAGCGCGTACAAGGAGAAATATGACTACCTATGCCCCTCACTAAATGAATGATCTTCCACGGAGCATTCTGTTTTTTTTTGTTTGTTTATTTCTTTGTTTGTTTTTTGGGGGGGTTGTTTTGTTTTGTTTTTTCAATTCTTAATCCTTCAAGTGTAAGTTAATTTAACGAATCCGACTGAAATTCGAACTCGGCTCTACCGATTTTTCCTTCTTAGCCGTTATCCATTACACCACCCGAACATCACATCCAAGTTTACAGCATCTGTTATTCCCATCTAGGGAATGACTAGGCTCAATGTTACTTAACTTCGGTGATCGGACGAGAATCGGTGTTTCAACATGATATGGTCGTTATTTTATGTTAATGTTATTCTTAATTGTGCGTATAGATATTAATTAGAATGATACATATTACATTAAAATACATCCCCCAAAATGGAAATTACTTATTATTATTATTATTATTATTATTATGTTGAGTAGTGGGTCAATATCTGCACTGGAAAATCTGCAACTTCTATGGGAAGGAAACTGAAAGAAACTGGTATGAACACCACCCAGACCCGGTTACGGAGATAGGACCTGTTACAATTCTATGGGACTACACAATACACACTGACAGAACAATCAAGGCCAACCGGCCAGATATTGTTATTAAAGACCACAAACAAATACGATGCCTCCTTATCGATATGGCAGTGCCTGCTGACTGCAATGTATCTTTAAAGATATTCAAAAAGTTGTCAAAGTACAAGGACCTTGAAATAGAAATCTCAAAAATGTGGCATATGGGAACATCAACAATCCCTGTTGTAGTTGCCCTAGGATTGGTTGGAAAAGATTGCAGTAGACTAATTGAAGGGATTCCTGGAAATCCATGCCTCAAGGAGATACAAAAAATTGTTCTGACAAGTACAGCCCACACCCTACGAAGGGCTTTATCTATGTAATTTAATTTTTTTTTCTTGTCAGTGGAAAGTGTCATGACGCCATTTCTAACCTTAGGTCCCTGGGTGGTACCCGGAAAGAAATGTGTAAATGCCAGAAATCAAAGAAAATAATAATAATAATAATCTTCCTGCTATCCTGTACCTTTACAAGAGCCAGATAAGTCCCAAAATGAAGTACTACTGTCGGGCAGGAGCTGCCTAGTCTTCACTTTCCAGTTTCGATAGCGTCCAAGAGTGTTTCCACGCCACTTTGTGTGACTAATTATTTCCCGCCCTGCGACCCATCTTTTACAGACGAGACATCGCGAGACTCTCACTGTTCTGTCGCTACTTCCATTAGAAAGGGCTCATTCGAACTTATTCCTTAGTTCCACCAGTTCTAACCTTCAGGGGAACGACCCGTCATGCTACACGCATTGTAGCGAAACACATTCATCCCCCCCTATTCCATTGGTGAGCTTTAGGTTCTACTTGAGTAGCTTCTCCCTGCGAATCAGTAATTTGTGGAACTGATTCCCAAGAGGATATTTTCTTGATCACGACAATCTTAACCTATTCAGGTCTAGGGTTAACCGTTGTCCTTCCCGTATAGACTGTGCCTTTTACTCTGTAACCATCCATCTCGAGTAGCTCCTGGGTCTTGTGAAGGGGGAACCACACTGTAGGAAAAAATATCGAGCTCCATAATTTGTATCAGTAATAATGATCTACGACTGGCATTTTATGTTGCATAATCTTTATGAAAACATTAAAAAGTTGCTTGAACCTCTAAAAGGAAAACCTGACATTGTCCACATAATATATATATATATATATATATATATATATATATATATATATATATATATATATAGTGTGTGTGTGTGTAAAAAACACTATATCATTTGATGCATAAAAACAGAAAATACAGATAGCCTTCAACATGCTTATGACAGAGGCTTAAAATAAACAGAAAAAGGAAATGACGATCGGTTGTATTACAACGCGTCAAGTTTTCACTGATAAACAAAAGGATGAATCTGAGAACATCTTTGTTGCATCAAAATATCTTCTGGCTTATCGCCAAAAGAAATAAAAATTCTTGCCCTTTATTGTGCCAAGAATGTTTTTGATTAAAACAACTGCCAAGGGAAGAAAATGGATGTGAAAGATTAGACTGGTTTGTTGCTTTCATCAAACGTCATACCGATTTTTCCATACATGTATCTAAACCCACATGTTTGGTTCAAGCTAGAGGTTTCGACGCACCTGAGGTTGTTGAGTTGCTCGCTAGATTTGATGAAGCCCTTGGCCACTATATGTTTGAAACAGCCGAGGAAGGAGTGTCATTGCAATAAAGCCAGTCGCAAATTTGTGGCTTCCAAACTCGCTAGATTTAAATTCCACGGACTACTACATTTGCAGCATTGTTGAAAGGGAAAATGAATTAACATCTTCACAGTACCATTGAAGATTGCTATTGTCTAGGTCAAGTTTGAAATGAATAAGGATCTTTTAGTGCTGGCATATCAATTCTAGTCCAGTCTTGAAGTAGTCATTGAAACTGAAAGGGGGTAATAGAATAATCTAATAAGCAAGCTTATCGAGAATATGCTCACAGATCTTTATTAATTACATTTGGTTAGATCGACGTTGTTTTATTAAATTACCAAATATGTCCTCAGGTCCTCCTTGAAACATGTATATATAGTCACTAAGATTTTAATACGGTCTTAGAGACTATATGTAGAATGGTTCTTAACTACGACATAGTTTACATTATACAAAATAAGCCTTTAAGATGGTCTTAAAGACTATATATAGAATGTGTAGGTTATAGGTAGAACGTAGAGGCTAGAATTAAGTATTCGGGAAGGAAATTTTGATAATTTATATCGCTGAGTCTGTTGGGATTGCTATGAGTCTGAATTTTGGTATCAGAAGGTTTTTATATTAAGATGGTTAGTTTACGAGCATGTTCACCATATTAATCCGCAACAATATAGAATATAGATATGCAAAAACGAATCAGTCACAAGGCAATTGAGTAAGAAACACCGATTATGAGATTTCAATAAAACAACATGCATTTATGTACAATTAATATACAATTTTAGAATACAATTGAGTTGAACTTTGATGGATTATAAAACCCAGGTTGTTTGTGAGTGTGTGTGTGTGTGTGTTCATTTATATATGGGATCGGATTTCCTACATTTTTCAACCGATTTCAACAAAACTTCACTTTGGTGGGGCGGGGGCAGGTAGTGTTTCTTATTGTATTGCATACCTTTTTCTTTATTTTTACATTCAGAATGCTTTAAAAATTCCATTTACAAGTCAATTGTTTATAATAAAATTCTATTCAATCGGTACACTCATAACGATTGAAAACGATGCTTTTGGTTGAACTAATTGCTTGGGTTTGACTAATTCGTAAAAAAACACAAAAAAAAAAAACAAACAAACAAAAAAATAATTAAGACATGCGTGTCCGTCAACGTTAAACAATAATCTTTGTCAATTTTATTTTTCAGTCTTTATGATGGTCGATACTTGATCTATCTCTTACTGTTACATCCCCGGGCAACGCCGGGCTCTACTGCTAGCTGGTAATAAAATCCAATTTCCTATTACAAATTTATTGAAACAAATGATACGTGTTCTTTATTACATGAAAAATGAAAGTAAATCTTCATATTTTAACGTAAGCACCGATGGTTTCAACCAGTTTCCTCAGGCGGCCAGGGTTTGAACGAACAACCTTCTGAAGGACGTCGTCCGGGATATCATTGAGAACCTCTTGAATCAGTGTCTAAGTTATACAGCAGTGTGCGAAGTTTTGTATTGTAGACCCCTCTTTTGTGTATGACCCCTGTCACATCTGCTCTGGTACCCCTGATATATATTTAGAAATTCTTAATAAAACCCAAGGAAGAATATTCAATATTATTGGTCCTGACCTGGCATCTCTCCTTCAGTCACTTTCATCGTAATTGTTCCGATGATCTTTCCTCTTTGATATCTAGACTTTATGAACTTAAGCGCACTACTAGATTGGCGGCTAGGTCTCATCATTTTACAGTTGAAATGACAAAATATAACCATAAGTTCTATGCTAATAGTTTCTTCTACCGCTTGTAGGAATCTCTTCTGGCTTCTTGCATCATAGTCAACTTTGATCTTCCGAAATTAAAATACAATGGCAATCGTTATCTTCTGTCTTAATTTCTGTTATTTCATTGTTCTCTCTCATTAATAGCGTATTTTTTATCTCATATTCTCTAACAATCAATAACCCCTTGCGTCTTAGTGACCTTATTGCCTTGCTTGTGGTAAAATGATTTTTAAAAAAATCTCTATTCTTGATAATACGCATAATTCAATGATAAAACTTATTTATACACATCGAACATTATATAGTTCAATTTTCAAATCAAAATTTGGCTAATAACTACACGAAAGGCTACGGAATTATCAATGTATTTTTAAATAGTTAAATGGCGCACGGAATTTAATAATTGCCATTACAACAGATATACTAACACTACAGGAAAGAATAGCAAAATATTTCTTCTTCTTCTATGTGCTGTGTTCCTACAAGAAGTTGGCGATCATGGCTCTCCACAATTTCCTGTCCTTTGTAGCTTTTAATACATTTTGTCTTTTTGCTGTTTCTCCTCAACCCTGTTCTGCCATCCATTTACACAAGGTCTCTAGGTAGATTGTGCATTGTTATCTTCTGTCTTTCTGTGCCTTCAATATGCCCTGTGAATATCAAATTTTCCAAGCTCTCTTTCCTTATTATATGCCCCAGAAATTTCAACTGTATATTACTAATATTAAGTGTAAGAGTCCATTTTGTTTCCATTTTTTCTCGAAATATTATTCTCAAGAACCAGATTTCTGTTATTTCACCTCTCTCTGTTATTGATAACCGTTTTTTTGTTGTTGTTCGTAATAAAATTTTCCTGAAAAAACAAATGAATTAAAAAAGAAAATAAAGCTTAACTGGTTCGTCATTCTTTTCATGAGATCGTTTAAGTATGTAATTTGTATAGTTCATTTAGAAACCAGATGTTTATAATAAATATATAAACATCAAAAGTTAATTTAACTTCGTCCTGAAAGTTATTATGTCTAGTTATATAGAGAAGACTGATAATGATGCTCAAACCTTAAATTAAAAATCAGAATCAGCCTTCTGCAGAACCAAAAATATGTTTCGCTCAAAGGACGAGTCAACTTGATCGTTATTTAATAAATAACACCAGGTGAAAGGCTACAGACTTATTGATCCATTTTTACTATTTTAAGTGGATTTGAACAGAGACTTTTGTCACCATTAGAAAGTAAAGGACTTTATGAACTAAGATAAATAAAGCTCTTTAAATTGAATCGCGGAAAGGTTTCTTTAACTTCCCCAAAAGTAAAAAATATAATATAAATTATTTATCAATTGGCTAACGTGTCACTGTCTAGATTTACCATTGCCGTTTACTGTACTGATAGGTTTTTAATATTTAAAAGCTCCTGACATTGTGTCAGGCATTTTGGAATGTTCACTGAAAAAGGAAGCTTGTGATTCATATTTCAGAAAATGATCTTAGTTCAGGACAATGACAATCAAGAAAAAAAATTAAGATGCAGAAAGATTATGTAGCGTTAATTGTGCCTTCTATATGAACATTTCAAATCGGTTGATCTCAGATTTCAAATACTTGATGCCGATAAAAGGATACAACTGCAAGAAAGTGTTGAAAAGTTTCTCAGTTCAATCCACTTTCGAAAACCTGACCAACTAACTGTTATGTTGAAACACACCTATTCTATAGATAATAGACTCTCCCACCTAATATAAGTAGGAGTAGTAAGAGAAATGAGGGTTAGTCGATGTCGGACGACAGTCGAACTCTCTGCCTTCGACCTGGGAGGAACCCTAACGAGGCTACGCCGAAGGGCGAAGAACCCGTTTATGCGAAAGGGTATATTTTTGCCGAGCCCACGGTCTCGGAGATCCCACGTTAAACCGGCCTTCTGCCAGAACCCTCGTGTGTGGTGGTGGGGTGACTAAAATACTAGTTTATTCGGACAACAGTCGAACTCTCTGCCCTTCGGACAGAGAGGAACCCGGACGAGGCTATGCCGAAAGGCAGAGTTTCGTCCGGATGGTAAACAGACCCGATCCCGTTTATGCAGGGTCTATTTTGGTCGAGAGACTACGGGCTCCAAACCCACGTTAAATTCGGCCTTGTAACTGCGTCGGTGTCGGGCGACAGTACTGACAGTTAGTCGAATACGAAAGGTCAGCGACCACAATAAGATTACTCTGCGTCATTACCTATTATATCAAGTTCCCCTGGGTTTTGTAAACCTATTTTAGGACCGACTTAGTACAAATACAAGCCTCACTGCGAAATAACTCCACAACACTAACCAAACATTTCGTTTTAAAACCTTATGGTTCAGGCTAGGAAAATCAGGATCATCTCATAAATCATTCTGGGATCAGTTTATTTAATAATAACAATAGAAAACCAATCCTCCATTTTATAACCGGTAGCATCTTATATTAATAACACAAGTTTTAAATACCATTCACCCGTGCATGTTCAAAAATCGTACGACTCATACAACAATCGCTATCACTTGACTTAAAATATTTTTTTCTTTTCCTTTATAGGAGTGCCCCTTGCCGTGCTGATGTTGCTACATGTCTTACTTTGCCTATCTCACACTGCAAATTTTTTCAAGCACTATACTAAACATTAAATCTGTTACGAAAAAAGAAATAAACAAAATGAACACAAAACGATCAGCTTTAAAAAAGGATTCGTAACTGGAAAAACAAATGAAAAAAGAATGTTAACAACAAATACTTTTCACGCCCAATCCAGTTCTGCGGAATCAGAATCAACGTTGAGTTTAAGCAAACGAATGAGCCAATTGGGGTAAAGTGCCATGCAGATTTAAATTTTTCCCACTTGTACGAATGCAGCTATCTTTTTTTGCATGCTAGCATGCTAATTAACATTCGTGTCAGTCAGTTGTTGGCTCTCACGCTGGCCAATAGAATCTTCCTGCCTATTCGTGGCTGCCAGCTAAGGCTCTCATTAGAAAATGGGCCGAAAATTGCTGTAGAAGCATGAAAATCGATGATTTCCACTATCGATGGGAGTTGGGAAATGCAAAGTGGGTCTTGATTTTTTTGGTGCAAAAATTGCGGCCGTGCCTTGTTACACACACACACACACACACACACACACACACACACACACATCCTGCCTTTTATAGATAGAGATAATTCTGGGTGATCAATTTATTACTTAATAAGAATAGAAAATCAGTCTCCCATTTTATAGCCAGTAAAACCTTATATTAATATATCCCATTCTCAAAATCTGACCAAAGATCAACATTTCTTTTTGTTGGCCTAGGGAGATCATCCCAATGCTGCACTTTTGGAAAGTCCCGGAAAACCAGGCCAAAGGTTGATCCAAGCCTAGTAAGTGAAATTGCATCGATGAAATTTTTTGTTGATGATAGTGCTAGCACAAAGTCCCAAGTCATTGTAACCGAGAATTTTAGCATACTGGCTTTCTTCAAACCCACACCTCTGCTCAAACTTAGTAGTCGCACCACAGGTGGGCTCTGAAGGTGTTGAAGAAACACAATGTGCCTGAGAACGCGCCTGCAACAGTGATTGGTTAACCTATATATGCATACTCAGATATAAGCAGCCCGCTATTATCAAAACCTTCATATATCATTAAGAATAAAAAGAGGGGTATATAATTAATATATAGAATATTATATGCAAAATGTAAAGGCTTTTCTAACGATTTCGCTAAAAGCACGCATTGAAACCAGGAAAAAAGGGATTGTCAATGGTCAGAAATTAAGGAAAGAATGGCTGATGAGACAAAAGTTATAATTTTTTTCTTCATCTTAATGCTTTTGGAGCAATTACTTACTTCAGCCATATATATATATATATATATATATATATATATAACGTCATCCACAGACAGACTGATTCGCTGTTTACAGCTCATCAGTGTGGCTAGACATCCGGTTGCCTCTAGCTAGGATCGAAACCTTGAATTGGCGTTAGTCGAAGCTTCTAACCACTAAGCCGTCGGCACACGGTAGGGAAGAAAGTGAATTTTAGGGTATTTATTTTAAAACACGCCCAGTGACTGACAGTGACTCAAATCAAAAAAGAGTCTCGCTATCAGCTATAATAGTCACTGTTTACCAACCCACCTCTTTCCCCCAAAGTGCTCAAGGAGCATATATATATATATATATATATATATATATATATATATATATATATAATATAAACAACATAAAGTTTGTTTTTTTAATAATCCCAAACCAAGGAAGCCACTAAGATGCAAAGGGATTTCTGACTATGAGAGAATATGAGAAAAAGAAAAGATTATTAAGGGGAAAGAACTATAAAAGAACAGGAATCAAGAAGACAGAAAATAATGATTGACATTACATTTAAATTTTTGAAGATCAAAGTTGACTGGGAAGCAAGAAGCCCGAAGAGAGTTCAACAAGCGATAAGTGCAGGAGAAGAAAGTCCTATCATAGAACTTCCATTTACATCTAGCCAATTCAACTGTAAATTGATGAGACCTATCTGCCAATCAAGTACTGCACTTAAATTCATAAATTCTAGCTACTATAGCGGGAAGCTCACCAGAACAATTGAAGCTACATTTTGGCAATGGGAAAGGGACTGAAGCCGAAATGCCATGCCAGCACTGATAACATTGCAGATTCTTCTTTGTGTTTTATCTACAATCTCTAAATACGTAGCAGAAACACAAAACCAGATGTTAGAGATTTCATAAACAAGCATCAGTCTGTTGTCAACTGGGGCAAACGATTTCTTGTTAATTTTAATGCTTCCAAAAGAAACCCGATCTCTATTCATAATCTGAGAGACCCTTTTCTGCCTTCCATCAACATAGCTTAAACTAACCTCCAGGAGAGTGACTCATTCTTCCCTTCTTGAGCTAACGTTATCGGCTGACATGAATTGAAAGAATATATATATATATATATATATATATATATATATATATATATATATATATATATATATATATATATATATATTTCTACAGATCTAAGAACGCACAGGGGGTCAGTAAAGATTAAAAAGATAAAATGCCGATAAGTAATTCATCATTTCTCTTGACCAACCTTAATTGTTTTATGACCTTCGCACAGAACTCTTCAGTTCAAGAAAGACATTTTACTAACACAAAAAACAGAGAATGTCTCATAGCGAGAATATTAACATTGAAAAACATAAGGAAAAATTAATTATTTTTAATAATATGTGGAAATCTCCGCTTTTACCTGAAGACGGTCGCGAGACCAGAAACTCGTGTAGCAAAATTTTGGAAAATAAAGCATAATATTTTTTTCTAAAAAAACCACATTACAGCCAAAAACGTTTGCGACACCTCTCTCTTCTTTTCTTTTTTAATATACATACTTTTCTCTGGTTGGAACCACTACAACCTCTTTTCTTTAATATATATATATATATATATATATATATATATATATATATATATATATATATATATATATATATTATTGCTAGGTCTACTGATAAGAAAGTTAATTAACTGAATTGTGAGACAATTTTTCTCTCCAGAATGCATCGTACATATCTATTAGGTTGGTGCAAATATAATGTCGTTTTTGACGTTAAGTTGAACGTCAAAAACGACATTATTTTTGCACCAACCTAATATAAGTCTAGCATTTATCCATGCTTATAATGTTGCTGACATATATGATTCGGTGCTCCTGCTATATATTTAGAGATCCTTGATAAAATTCAAAGAAATATCAGCAATATTATGGGTCCTTATCTGGCGACTCGGCTTCAGTCACTTTCCCATCACTGTAAGGTTATTTCCCTGGGATTTTCTATAAATACTTTCGAGACAGTTGTTCGAATGATCTCTTCGATATGATGCGTATAGTTCTTGATTTTAAGTGCAGTACTTTACTGGCATTGAGGTCTCATCAATCTACAGTTGAGTTGGCTAGATGTAACCATAAACTCTATGCTAACAGTTTTTTCTTACACTTCTTGCTTGTGGAAGTCCTTTCCGGCTCCATGCTTTCCGGCTCCATGCTTTCCGGCCAACTTAATCTTGAAGAAATTATATGCAAGGTCAACCGCTATCTACAGTCCTCCATATTACTCCATTTTGTTCTCGCTCCTTAATAATGTTTCTATTTTCTAATTCTTCCACACCCAGTAACACCCTGTCTCTTCGTTGCTTTAAAGCCCCTACTTGGAGTGAACACGGTTAAAAAATAATAAATATAAAATCTTAAATCCAAAAATATTTTGGAATTGCAAGTATTTTTTTTAAGTAATTATTATAATAATTATAGTAATTATTATCTAATAATTATTATAATAATTTAAGTAATTATTATCTAATAATTACTTTCTGATACAAGTTTTAGCATTTAACACATGAATGGGAGAAGAGGTGAATTAATGCCCTTCCCAAGGTCATTTGCATATAAGTATATAACGAGACTGACTGGAATTTGAACTCGGCTCTAAGATTTCTCATTCCGACCCTTTATCTATTACCCCACCCACTTACATCACCTGGTATTTCCGAGTCACCTGTCTAGGTACTGACCAGATTCAATGTTGCTTAACTTCATTGATCAGACTTCTGATAATGGGAAGAACGCCGAAGGATATAACAGACGAAATGTGGTGATAAAAACAACAAAGATATTGGTTTAAAAAAATGCAAAATAATGACAATGTTACATCTTAGTCTTAAAACTTTATAAAACAAACCATTAAAGTAATCATTCTCTTCAAATCCCCATGGTCTTGTGCCAAACTATAACGGAAACAGGTGTCTTATTCTTTCCGCTCTCATTTTTTACTTCTATAGACTACTAGTTGACTTACTCGCTACTCATTAATTCAAAGAAATGTCAAGTACTGTTTGTATATTTATGAAAAATATTTCTTCCGTAGCATTGCTCTATTTTGGCAGGCAGCATAGCAGACAGTTCAATCCTGGTGTTCCAATATTTATATCTTTCTTATGTCTTATAATAAACTGTAACTGATCTCAGAGATAAAATCAATCACAGACAACATTATATTGATTGAAATCCGAGGTGCACAGCGTTGCTCTTAACCTCTTGTGTAGTTCCTGGATTTATGACAGAAATGGATAGAAACAGGCGTTCGGAATAGCGGAGGATTCAATAGAGATTAAGCTCATGAGATGAGCAAATTGTCTGTAAAAGAGACTTGCAAAATCTGGCTCTATCGTTGATATTCCACTTAAGGCTTGGTTAAGTTGGGTACAAGACCAATATGATTGTGTATTCATCTTTGGATACATTCTGTCAAGCAAGCTTTCAAAGCAATTGATTTATAATAATGCAAGATATTTAACCCATTTAATGATAGACAATGAAAAATGTGACAAAGAAATCTGATGGAGAACCAAATAGTGAAAGAAGCTGAAAACTTTTATTAGAAACGAAGGAAAAAGGGCAGAAATATAATGTTAATCCTCTTAAATAGCAGACCATGAAGAAGAGACTTGAGGCAACAGAGTTTGGGTGCTATAGAAGGATGCTGAAAATAACATGGGAAACAACTAAATTTGGTATTTAAAATGCAAATTTGAAGATACTGGGTTACATAATGCAGAAAGATGGCTTAGAGAATTTGACACTCACATGATATACTGAAAGGCAAGATCGGTAAATGGACATCATGTAACCTAAATAACGATCTTATGTAAATGGCTAGTAGAACATAGACCTGAGGATAGTAAGGTGACAACAATGACTTTGGATATAGTAAGGTGACAACATTCACTTAGGGGATAATTAGGTGACAACAATGACTTCGGGAATAATAAGGTGAGAAAAATAACTTGGGAATGGTAAGGTGACAGCAATGACTTTGGGGATAGTAAGGTGGCAACAGTGACTCGGTGGACAGTAAGGCGACAACAATAACTTGGGGGAAACTAAGGCGACAAGAATGACGGGGGATAGTAAGGTGACAACAATGACTAAGGAGAAAATAAGGCAAAAACAATGACTTCGGGAATAGTAAGGTGACAACAACAACTTGGGTGAGAGTAAGACAAAAACAATGACTTCGGGAATAGTAAGGTGACAACAACAACTTGGGTGAGAGTAAGGCAAAAACAATGACTTCGGGAATAGTAAGGTGACAACAACATCTTGGGTGAGAGTAAGGCAAAAACAATGACTTCTGGAATAGTAAGGTGACAACAATAACTGGGAGGATTGTAAGGTGACAACAATGACTTCGGGAATAATAAGGCGACTAGAATGACTTGGAGCATACTAAAGCGACAAAAATGACTTCTGGAATAGTAAGGTAACAACAAAGATTCAGAGGATAGTAAAGCGACACCAATGACTTTGGGAATAGTAAAGTGACAACAGTGACTCGGAGGATAGTAAGATGACAAAAATGACTTCAGAAATAGTAAGGTGATAACAAGGACTCGGGCATAGTAATGTGACAACAATGATCTGGGTGATGGTAAGGCGACAATAATGACTTCCGGAATAGTAAGGTGACAACAATGAAATGGTGGATAGTAAGGTGACAACAGTGACTTTGGGAACAGTAAGGTGGCAACAATGAGTTGGGGGATAGTCTGGTGACAACAATGATTCCGGGAACAGTATGGGGACAACAATCACTTCGGTAATATTAATGTGACCAGAATGACCCTGGGGATATTAAAGGTGATAACAATGATTTTGTGATGTCAACGAACACTCGTTGCCACTTTTGTAATATCAACGAATACTCGTTGTCATTTCCGTAATGATCGTTGTAGTAGAGACTTTATAATCGCAGATCCATCTATAGTACGCCGTTGAACAATAGTGGTGTCAGACGCCTTCGAACATCACACGCACTAATAGTACTTGCTCGATAACACTCACTCAAATAGTAATTCGTGAAGTGATCCAAATAGAGAAATAGTATAGTAAATAGAGTAGAGAATAGCGGTCCGTATAGTAATAAAGGATAGAATAGAAATGGTGATCCGAATAGTAATAGAGGATAGAATAGAAATAATGATCTGTATAGTATAAACTAGGAAAATCGATCGTTAGTCGTCAGCCACTTCCTACATATATGCGTTTCCTCTATGGTCCCGTGGTCTACTTAATTCAATAATGGGATCGCCATTTTTTGCTCACTGGCGATCTATGTTCAAACTCAAGTGTTGGCAGCGACACTTAATTCCTATATAACAAATGACTTGGGGAAAGTCAGGGGACAACAATGACTTCGATAATATTAAGGTGACAACAATGACTACAGGAATAGTAAGGTGACAATAATGATTTGAGTGGTAGTAAGGTGACAACAATAACTTAGTACTGAAAAAGATATTGTGCTGAGTCATGACTATCCATATCCTGAAAAGACGTGGAATATAAAAGTTAGTCATCTGTGCTCTCTACTTCATCGTAAGTGGGTTTGAATCAAAGCTTCGTATCATTTCACACTTCCTCTTAACCACGTTTTGAGCAGGTGGAATGGCTTTGCCTGTGAATTTCAATTCCTTAGGCTTATTTTGGAGTTGAGGCACTGATCTGAAACTCCAGACTTCCATCAACACATAATGAGGAAAGAGGACCTGGAGAATCAGAAACTCACAGGACATACTGAAAGCAAGAGGGACAGAGGTAAACAGTGGATAACTTACCTAACGAGTTTGTGTAAAGGGTTAGCAGAACAGGGTTTAGATGTGATAACAAAAAAGAAAAACCTTACTAAGAGCTAGAATAGACAGGAAGTTGTGGTGAGCCATCATCCCCAACGAACTGAAGGGTCATGGCCCATAGAAGAAGAAGAAGAACCCACGATGGTTTTTATTTTGCATGTCCACAATATTCAATTGATATTGTTCTTTGTCTAGTTGTTGACATTTTTTCTTGCTTCAAGTCTCTTCTTCATCTGTGAGGAGATTGTCCAGCTTTGCAATATAGGAGGACTGATATTACATAACAGTTCAGTACTTATTTCTTTGTTTCTAACAAAATCTTTCTGTTTCTTAATACATTGCTTAGCTTTTGGAAGGCATTTTTCACTATCCAAATGTACCTTCAGATTTCAGTATTGCACTTTGTGTCCTCTATTAAAACACTTCCCAGGAAATTGTTTAATTCAGTAACAAATGAATCTCACATTGTTAGTTCAACCAAGCAATAGAAATCTTTGTATTAACCCCATCTCTAGAAATGAGTACTGAACTGCTATATAATATCAGTTCCCCTATATAACAGCGAATACTGGACAATCTTTTCACAGATGAAGAAGAGACTTAAAGCAACAGAAATGTGATTCTACAGAAGGATGCTGAGAATACCATGGATTGAGCATGTGAGTCATGACAAAGTTTCAAGAAAAATAGAAAGACTCAGAATCAGAAAGAGATAGCTGCTGAAATTTCTAAAACACATAATGAGGAAAGAGGACCTGGGGAATCTGACACTCACAGGACATATTGAAAGCAAGATAGACAGAGGAAAACAGTGCATAACTAACTAACAAGCTTGTGTAAATGGTTAGCAGAACAGGGATTAGGAGTGATAACAAAAAAGAAAAACCTTACTAAGCACTAGAAAGGACAGGAAGCTGTGGTGAGCCATCATCGACAATATCCTGAAGGGACATAGCACATAGAAGAAGAACTCATCCCAGGCAATGGATGGTTTTTTATTTTGCATGTCCACAATATTCAATTGATACTGCTCTTTTTCTGGCTGTTGTCTTTTTATAAGAAATAATTGTAAATAAACTGATAGCATCTGTTTTTCTTTGTTTTTTTTAATTGTTTCTTTCAAAGCAAGGCAATAATGCCTCTAGAACACAGGGGTGGGGTCAGTTACTGGGAGTGAAAGTGAAAGAGAATTTGAAGACTGAGAATTTGGAGGATTGAGGGAAGGACAAAAAGTAAGTGGGTTTGAATCAAAAGTTCATACCTTTTCACACTTCCTCTTAACCACATTCCAGGCAGGTAGGATGGCTTTGCCCGCGAATTTCAATTCATTCGGCTTATTTTGGAGATGAGGCACTGATTTGAAACTCCAGACTTCTGTCAACACATAATGAGGAAAGAGAACCTGGAGAATCTGACACTCACAGGACATATTGAAGACAAGAGAGACAGAGGAAAACTGTGCATGACTTACCTAACAAGCTTGTGTAAATGGTTAGCAGAATAGGGATTAGAAGTGATAACAAAAAAGCAAAACCTTACTAAGAGCTAGAAAAGGAAGCTGTGGTGAGCCATCATCGCCAATGCCCTGAAGGGACATGGCACATAGAAGAAGAAGATTTATTTTGCATGTCCACAATATTCAATTGATACTGCTCTTTTTCTGGCTGTTGACTTTTTATAATAATTGTGAATATAGCGAATACTCCTTTTGTTTCATAATTGCAGACGTTGGCATATTTTTTGCAAACATGAGGATTTCTATAATCTGCCTCGGTTAAAGTTGGTTTCAATCAAAGATTCATATCATTTCACCTTTCCTCATGACCACATTCCAGGCACGTGGGATCGCTTTGCGCGCACGACTTTCAATTGATCAATCTTATTTGGGAGTGAGGGGCTGATTTAAAAATCTAGACTGCCATCAAAAAATATTGTTATTCTAGATGTAATTGCCAATATAGGAAGGGTTAGTGAATGAGAAATAACCAAAAGGAAGGTTAGAAATGAAATGGTAATCTAACATCAACAAAATACAATACTCGCCAGCGGCGTGAAGTAGGTAAACCACTGCTAGTGGTTGACTACTTATACAGCATATTACCCCTACTTATAATAGTGACCAACGAATTTATGAGGATTGGGACATACACATTACTGTTCATAGGTACGGTATATAACAATAGCGAATACTTCTTTTGTTTTAAAACACCTAAGGTGAGTATTTTTGTAATTTTAGAACCGGAATCGATACTTCAAATATATAAATCAACCATTCGCCCTTGCATGGAGTATTGCTGCCATATATGGTCTGGGGCACCTTCTGTTTACCTCGAAGTTCTTGACAAGATCCAGAGACGGATATGCAATATAATTGGCCCTGATCTGGCATCTCGTCTACAGTCACTCTCTCACAGACGCACCATCGCCTCTCTCTGCTTTTTCTACAAATGGCAATTGCTCCGATGAGCTGCTTTCACTGGTTCCCAGAATCCATGAATTCAAGCGCCCTACGAGGCTGGCATCCCGCTCTCACCCCTTCACTGTTGAAACTTTTAAATGTAGCCGTCTCTTCTACTCCAATAGCTTATTACCTCGCACCTATCGCCTGTGGAATACCCTTCCCAATTACTGTTTCCCTGAGAGCTATAATCTCCAACTATTCAAATGTAATGTCAATCGACATCTCCAGTTACTTTGATCTATCCACTATCCTTCTCCCCATCCTTTCTTCTATCACTCCTATCTGCTCTTGCTCCAAATCTTCTGCAACCCCCTGCATCCTAGTGGCTTCACGCATTGCTCGGGGCGTAATGCTTAAAAAAAAACTTTGACAATCTAATACAGATACTTTATAACTTCAATACACAAATATTTCAAAATACATTCAGTATGAATTCGTTGTATTGGAAACTGTTGTGCTGTGTTGTGTTGAATTGTGTTGCATAATGTTGTGTTGTTCTATGACACGTGACTAGTAGTCGACTTCCGCTCCTCTTTTATATATAATTTATATCTCTTCTACGTAATATATGCAAATAGACCTCCTTGAACCGAAGAGTTTTAATGTCGTCTTCTCGAAACTTCTGCTGCAGAAACAAATCTATTGTTGCGCTGAGACATTTGGTCTATTCGCTTTCCAAGCAGTCACTCTTTTTGTTGTTTTATGCGCAGATAAAAGAGTAAAATGAAAATTTGGAATAAACATAAATGTTAACGGAAAAAAAAAATTAATCCATTATTTGGATCCCAACAGAATTTTAAAATTTGCAGGCAAAAAAAAAAGAAGACCAACCGCTGTATTTCGCAACTCCGTAATAACATGTATGTTAAAGGTGTTAAATTTATGAGGGAAGCGTAGTTCCATTGATTCTGAACCTGTAGCAGCACCTCCCACATTGCAAAACCAAGAGATAATTACCGATTGTCAGTTTTCGCTTATTGGCCTTTACGCCACCCAGGATTAAAAACATAAACTACCTTATATCACATCTTAACTTTGGGGGCGGGAGGATCTGGTAGATATACCAGATTGCATTTACCTGACCTTAGTGTCTTCAGGCAGTTCACGCAAAAGCTTTGAGGAATGCCTAGTCCCGGGGATTCTAATCCTGTTTCAGCACCTCCCTCATTGCACTAAAGAGTAAGGGTTGGTGGATACTGTTGTTTCAGCAGTTGATGATGATTGTTTCTTACCTTGTTTTGACATTAAGGCATTTATTACTAATCCTCTTTAGAGTTAGGAGAATGCAAAGATAATAAGGCAGCCGAGGTTAAAACGAGAATGAAAAGACCAATGGAACTTTGCTATTGTATCAAAACGAGGGAATAAACAATAATAGATAACAATATGAATACAATCCTCCTGCTATCCACTACCTTTACAATAAATCAGATCACGCCCAAAATGGAGTACGATCTCCAAACTTAATAGTGTCCAAAAGCGTCTCAGAGCCATTATGATTGACAAATTATTCTCCACTCTTAAAGCTCAATTCCCACGGGAAGGATGTGGCAAGCCTCACCTTACTCGATCACTACATCCATGGAAAGTACTCAAATGAAATAATTTCCTGTTTCTGCCAATTCAAACATTTACACTAGTAGCAAACCACGTAAATTCTCCCTGTATTCCATCGGTGAGAATAAGTTCCACTAACATTTTCTTGATCACTACATTCTTAACCTGTTCAAGGCTTGGGTTAACCGCTATCTTCCACTCCTATTTGCACAAATTTCCTCCTAACATAAGCTTCTACTTAAAGTAGCTCCCGGACCTTGTAAAAGATGAACCTTACTGTAAAAAAAACAAAAAGCAAAACAAAAAAAAAAACCAAAAACACACAGGTAACAATTAAGTGAAAGTGAAAAGCTTTAATGAAATAAAATTTCTAGAAAACAAATGTACATGTAGGTATGGATGTGTGAGCGTGGGCATAATATATATTTAGATATAAAAGGGTGTTTCATTAAGACGGATCAAAGTCAGAAGTAAATAAATCAGTTTTATTTGTGAAAATTTATTTACTTCTCTATTGAATCATGTTATTTAAGTCATGGCAATTACGTGTGAAAAACATATCGCCCAAATGTCCGCCAAGGTTTTGGCGGCACACCTCCACTCGATGGTCAAAATTTTTGATGACGTCTCTGCATAGTTGCTCCTCGATCTCACCAATATACCTTATTGTCTCATCTTTCAGCTCTTGAATTGTTGTTGGCTCCTTGACATAGACCTTACTTTTCAGATGACCCCAAAGGAAGAAATCTAAAGACGTCAAGTCGCAAGATCGTGGTGGCCAATTAACTTCACTGTTTCGAGAGATGTTGCGACTTGGGAACTTCTCATTGCATTTCTGTTTGAACGTCCATTTTCGTAATCGGCTTCGATAACTTTAAAATGTTGTTTGATTGTTAATCTTTCCATAGTTGAAATTTACAAGGACTTATGTTGTTAAATCTGGAAAAAAAAAAAGAAAAAAATCATTAGAAGCTTAAAATTAATTCACATTTAAAATCGGTTCAAGTTATTGGAACATCCTTTATTTACATTGTCGTTTGTTTTACATATTGTTTTGTATTATTCATTTACTACTCAGATTCACATTCGAGTCCGCAATAATTGTTACGGGGAAAATATACTAGGCGACACGTTTTTTCTACATAAACACCAATAGCATTCCTGCAACAAATTAAAATATATTTTGCTGCAACATAAGTATGGGATCTACTGGCACGATTCTTCTAAAATACACGATCTCCCTTAAAGAAAATTATCTGCATGCATTACTTTGCTTAAAAGTATCTTTTAAATAGCAAACACTGAATGAAATTTTCCATTGAATTGTATTTATAAATCAGTAAACCCCCGAAAATATGTCGTCATATGTGTTTCGACAAATCCTTTAGCAATCTCCGTTGTGTAGGAAACAGTAATGTTCTGAAAAAACCTTCCACACGCATCTTCGTTAGTTCCCTGGTCTCTCTACATAGATCTGTTGTGTTTGGTCTCATCTTTCAGTCCCTGTCTTATCTCTGCTAACTTTTCATTTCTTATATAATAATGTTAATCTTTCCATGGTTAAAATTGCCAAAGACTTAAATCATTAGACGTTTAAACTTAATTCATATTTAAAATCGATCCAAGTTATTGGAACACCCTTTATATGTTATGTATCTGTGAGTTAATGCGTATATATTTATGGATAGAATAACACATTCGATAGTTTCTTTTTCTGTAGTAGACAGATTTGCTGTTTGCGACAAAACTTTTATATTGCTTGTGTTGTCTTGTTTAAGTATTGATTGTTGTTGGTACTTGTGTGCCATCCATGTGTGTGGCTTCTGTGCGTGCTCACTGTGTGTGGTTGCAGTGAGTACTTCTCTGTGTAGTTGTTGGATACTCCACTTTTCTTCTGGAAGGTCTTTTCGTTGACGGGGTCGATTCCATAAACCTGCATTCTTCTCTCTCGGCCGTCTTCTCCTGGTTGGGTGATCGTTATTTGGTTTGTTCGGAGGTAACATGAAAGAGATTTTAAACTATTTTATTAAATACATCGATGTGTACATCTTCTAACTAGCTAGTTGGTTTGCTATCCCACCATAATGGTTTTTATACACGAAAATAACACATCTGCATTCTACGACGTGTAAAACTTAACTCCTTGAAATCACTTTTCTAGATCTCTAACATTCCCACGTTCGGCTCAGCCAATCAAAAACAACTTGCTTTGTTTTCCTGTATATGACCTCAAAGGTCAAAATGTGGAAGTCAGAGGAAAATACAATTCTTTAAAAGAAAGAAATCTGCTAAATTATTATTTAACATAGTCATTGTGTGTCAAGTATGAGAGTGGTCACAAGACCTAGACATTCAATTTGATATACAACACGATCTTCACAACCGTATTTACCCTTCTTTTTTTACCAATGGTCTTTATTGTAACTGTTGTAGGATATCTACGGACGATAATAGATATGTCCCTACTCATATAAATACAGTAGTAAGTACTGTATGTTGGTCTGCATCGGAGATTCGTCTCCAGATTTGCAGATCCGGGAAGAGAGGATCCCCAGACGAGGCTATGTCGAAGGGCAGAGTATCGTCTCGAAAAACAGCTACCCAACTGCGTTTTATAAGGGGTCTACGGGAAATTTTTGACCGAGCATACGTGCTCGGGTATCCCACATTAAATTCGGCCTTGTGTCACATCTGACCGCGTGGGGCGGTTGGTAGATATCCTGCAGCCGGATATTCGTTTCCAGATGTGCAGGTCAAACTTTCTGCATCCGGGCTGAGAGGATCCCCAGACGAGGCTATATCGAAGGGCAGTCTCGTTTCGGGAAACAGCTACCCGACCCCGTTATATAGGGGATCTACGGGGAATTTTTGGCCGATCCTATGGGTTCGGATACTCCACATTAAATACCCTTGTGCCACATCTAACCATATCGGGCGGTTGGTAGATATCTTGCAGTTGGAGATTCATTGTGGAATTCACCTGACTCACTTCGAGTAGTTGACTACTTCTACGCGCTGCTGTCGAATCATATATGCGTTCTTCTTGCCCTAAGTATTATCGTTCATTACCAACTTTCCTGTGAATATTCTATTCTGTAACCTTCTCTAGGTTACAACAGTAACCCAGGTAAAATGCTAACATTTCAAAACTGATATTTTGCCAAGATGAACCTTCCAGTTGGTTTGCTGAGGCAACACAATCTTCTTATATTTACCGGATACAGTTATTTGGTTTCCATCATGGTAATTTGATTTAGTTAACCAAGAACGTAAAAGTAATTTTCTTTTTTTAAAATTGAACATTCTTAAGATTTGAAATCAATTCCATAAACTGTTGCTATTAAATTAGGAGAGTAACACTTCGCGAATTCCCGTACTAACATTTTCCGCTGGTATAAAGTGAAAGGATTATAATGTATCAATTGCTAGGTCTGTGGTTAGGAAGGTTGGTGTACTGTGTCGAAATTCTCGTTAGAATTTTAAACATTTATAAGTCTAGGGGGTTACGATAACATCATGTTGAAACATCAGTTTCTTTACGATCAACGAAGTTAAGCAGCATTTTTCAGTACCTAGATAGATGACTGCTGTAAGCTTGGATGTGCAGGTGATGTAAGGGATAAATGTTAATCGGAGAGCCGAGTTCCAATTTCTTTTGGGTTCGGTATATTCTTATAAAGGGATGAATCCACTTTTCCTCCCCCAGCTATGGGATACTTTGTAAGAATCTTTTGTGAGATAATAATAGTTTAGTCATAAATCTTACAACCTAACAATATTTCCTGGCTTTAAATAACCTGCAAAGGGTTGATAAGCTGTAGAAAATGACACAATCAATTAATCTACCATTCATCTATGCATTGAATATTGCTGTCACATCTGAGCTGCTGATTCTTCTATCTATTTAGAGATTCTTGATAAAATCCAAAGAGGAATCTGCGATTATATAGGTCTTGACTTGACATTTTGGTTTAAGTTAATTTCCCATTGACGTAACGTAGCTTCCCTGTGCCTTTTCTATAAATTCTATCATGGACATGATTCTGATGAACTTTTCTCTATGGTACATAGATTTTATGAACTTGTTACGGTCCAGGTCCTTATACCACGGTGATAGTTCGAGGTAGAACCAATAAAGAAGAACTCGAACACGGATATGGAATAACACAGATATATTACAAACAGGAATATATATACAGAGAAGTAGAAAGTGTTAGTACGAACAATCAGGTTTGTAGGGAGGACAATGTAGTCTCGACCAGTATCACTATTCCAATGTCTTGTAGTAATTGTCTGAACGCGACTCTGTTTCAGACAGCCTCTGACTCGACTGACTGATTCGCTCGCTCTGACTGACTGACAAACTTCTGATGGACCTCACTCCAGACTTCAGACTGAACGGTATTTAATCAAACAGGGGCATCATGTGGCACAAGGCCGATTTAACGTGGGTCTCCGAGCCCGTGGGCTCGGCCAAAAATATGCTCTTTGAACCCATATAAACGGGTTCAGGGTCGGTTTCCCTCCCCGAAAGAAATTCCGCCCTTCGGCGTAGCCTCGTTCGGGTTCCTCCCCGCCTAAAGGCAGAGAGTTCAACCAATCAGCCGGTCGCCCGACTTCAGGCTTCCTCTTGAGGCGTAGTATTTATTACGTACGGAATAGTCTATTATGTTATTATGGGTAAGGTCCCATAACAGAACTTAAGTGCAGCAAAGTTTCACTATTGTACAGTTGAAATAGCTAGATGTAACCGTAAGTTCTATGTTAATGATTTCCTCTCGCACTTCTGACTTGCGGAACAATATTCGGGCTTCCTGCTTTCCAGTCATCTTTGATCTACAAAATGTCAATTGTTATTGTCTGTCTTCTTAATTACTGTTATTTTTATTGCTCCCTTTCTCTCTCCTTATAATGTTTTCTTTTTCTCATATTCTCTCACACACAGCAACCCCTTGTGTCTTTATTGGCTTGCTTTACGTGAGATGATTAAAAAAAATCTAATTTCATAGATTTTTATTTCGGAAGTGTTTGGGTGACTAGAAACTCTTTATAGGCAACTTAGAAAACAAATTACTCATGCTAATGTCAATTTTAGAATAGATTATCAAGGAACTGATTTAGTTTTTTTAATTTGATTATTTCTATTGATAAGTCAGATAAGCAACTTAAATTATTGATGCGTCAAGTTATTTTAGAAATACTAAAATTATGCGCCAAAAATATTCCTCTAACGATATATAAACTTCTGCCACTATTTATTTATTTATTTATTTATTGAATATTACAACATTATTCTCTGAGTTCGATATAAGTATTGGAAAGCCTACATATACCTATGTTTTAAAGGTAATGTAAAAGCATTTGCTAATATAGAACACGAGAATCTATTTGAACTGCTAGGTAAGCTCAACTTATATGGGAAAGTGAAGTGTTACAATAGATGGCAGAAAATGTGACATAAATGTGAATGCGCGTTGAAATACTGAAAGATGCCTTTTAAAAGCGGTGTAAAGTATTAAGATACAGGAAAATTCATTAGAAACAAAGAAAAAACTGCTGAAATGGTACGTAGTATCAATCCTTCTATATAACAGTGAATGCTGGACAGTTTCCTCACAGACGAAGAGGAGACTTGAAGCAACAGATATGTGGTTCTTCAGAAGGAAGCTGAGAATGCCATGGGTAGAAATTCTGAGCAATGAAGAAGTTTTAAGGATACTTTGTTAATTCGTTAATACTTCAAATTCAACAGTTACTAAACACTTCATAAATAATCCGGTGTGTGCTATGATGTTTACCAGGGATTCCTTTACCGTAACCAACAGACTCCGATTACCACTTGAAAATATTAACGTCATTACACATTAGATTTAGGCAGCATTCCCTTTGTAATCAGAAGGAATGGCTGCTGGGGCTTAATATAATCGGGATGTGATTATTTCCTCTGCTGATTTCCTGGCTGTTCTTAATGTTTCATTTTTTAAATGTTGTGAACACAATTTAGACATTTGTCTTTGTTTTTCTCCGAAGAATGAATATCGAAAACCAGTTAGACTCTTTTAATGTTCTTGCTTATTGTTGTTTTGATCCATCTGTTTATGGTGGTTTATTTATTATAATAAAAGATGTAAATTCATAAAAATATAAATTATAATAAATGATGTAAATTTATAAAATATGTAAATCATAATAAAAGATGTAAATTCATCAAAGATGTAAATTCATCAAAGTTGTAAATTCATAAAAGATGTAAATTATAAAAGATGTAAATTCATAAAAGATGTAAATTATAATAAAAGATGTAAATTATAATAAAAGATGTAAATTCATAAAAGTTGTAAATTATAATAAAAGATGTAAATTCATAAAAGATGTAAATTATAATAAAAGATGTAAATTATAATAAAAGATGTAAATTCATCAAAGTTGTAAATTCATAAAAGATGTAAATTATAATAAAAGATGTAAATTCATAAAAGATGTAAATTATAATAAAAGATGTAAATTATAATAAAAGATGTAAATTCATAAAAGATGTAAATTATAATAAAAGATGTAAATTATAATAAAAGATGTAAATTCATAAAAGATGTAAATTATATTAAAAGATGTAAATTCATAAAAGATGTAAATTCAATGAAGAATGAGAGAAAACTTCATATTTACATTTACAAATGAGATTTCGCTATGAATAAAAATTATGAGGATGTAACATACAGTAACATATGAAGATGCCTAGTAACATACAGATTGATTCTGTTGAATTGAGAAATTCCTTATTGAAAATTAAATTTGATAAAGTTACTTCATTTCCAGATGCTCATGATATTAATTTAATCATTGCCCTGTGAACATTCAATAAAATTTACAAAAAGCTTGAGCTATGCTTCTTGTTAATTATGGATGATGAACTAAAACATTTTTAAGTCGCGGATTGCCAGAGTGGTGGGCTGATGTGATGCATTACGTCCTAGATTTTGGCCAATAATTTTGAAGTTTACATTCTTATGCTATGGAATTGGCGATCATCATTGGGTGTGTCATACATTCAGCCTTCCCACACATCTAAACGACGCTGGAAAAATCATCATTTGCTATAGAACTATTTTTTTTTTATTCTTTGCAAAGATTTGCAATTTTGTAATTTTTCAAAATTTTGTTTCTTTGTAAAATTCAGTTCCCGACCATAATGCAAAAGGAAAGTGTAGAATATTGGTTAGCTTGCCAGTGGTCTGACACACAAACAGGCAAGTGTAGCCAATGCTAAAAACTGACTTGAGTCATTTTATAAAGAAATATAAGGGTGAATAATGACCACTCATGCAAATGTATTGGACAGGTCCATTCTAGCGAAATGGACCAACCTGACTGGTGTATTAGGCACTCTCCTATAAAATGAGGTAAAATCAGGAAACAGAAGAAGGCAACCATGTTGGCAGGTAAGTCACTTGACTTCTACAGAAAGGATCAGAAAAAAATCGGAAAATAATAATAAATGTGGATTAAATAAACAATGCAATAATGAGAAGATGGCTGCATATATGCATTTATAAACTTATTTTCACTTAGTGGATAAGTATTATGAAGAGGCCTAGTAACATACAGAAGGGAAATGTTGACTTGAGAACAAATTCATTGTTGAAAATTAAATTTGATAGGCTTCCTTCGATTCCAAATGCTTCTGACATTATTAATTTCCAGCGTTTATTACTCTGTGATCATACTGGCTGGTCAATATTTCCTCCCAATTACATTTGCTCTTTCAGAATGACATACAGATGTGAACAAATATTTTCACCTCTGAATCAACATCAGGATTTTCTGTTCTTAATTTGTAGAACTCACTCCTGTTTTTTTTTTTTTTTTTTATCATAACTAATTAAACTCCAAGCATTAAAATCAAAACAAACTCAAAAATTACACCATGCTCATCCTTTTAAATGCATCTGTCATGGCTTCGTAAAATCAAGATCAAGAGGGAGTCTATACACGTCGATTTCAGGCACGTTTGTCACTGAGAATTTCAAAGCAGGCAGGTATACAGTCGCAGCAGCTGAAAGTCCAGGCATAGTCTTTTTATATTAAATCCATAAATTATAACAAAATGATTGAGGCTTTGGGTTTCGCTAAGGGCTTTGTAAATATAACACCTGAACAAATTACATTATGCCACAATGAAGAAGCTTGGATTTAAAAAAAAAAGGACGACTTCAATGTACGAGAAGGTTCTGTCTATATTTCTGAGATGAGGTATTATGTATATTATTTACATTATTCGGACTATTGTCCTCATCTTTGTCGACATATCTATTACAACGTTTCGGCCATTGTACGCTCCGGTGGTTGGAATGTCGAACTGAACCCTTTATTTCGCTCACTGGGGTACATTGTTCTAGTTCCACGTGCCATGTTTGATGGATGTCAGTTATCAGTTATCTCCTGTTAATTTCCGTCTGAAAGGTCTCCACTGATTGCTGAAGACATTAGATTTATAATACCCAGAAATTCATACACAGATGTCCTCAAGGACACAAGGCACAGTGGATAAAGACGTTAGTTATATCTAGTGACAGGACCCAAAGAGTGTGAGTTTAATACCCGGTTAAGGCAGTGGAGAACTTTCAGACGGAAATTAACATCCAACTGACATCCATTAAACATGGAACTAGAACAGTCTACCCTAGTGAGCGAAATAAAGGGTTTAGTTCGACATTCCAACCACCCGAAGAAGGCTGAAACGTTGTAATAAATATGGCGACAAAGATGAGGACAATAGTCCGAATAATGTAAATAATGTACGAGAAGGTTCATTTGGTGGTGCTGAGGTTCCTGAATTAATTGGCCCACATATTTTACATAAAATCAAAAATATTTCACACAGACAACCAAGGCTAGTTAAGAGATGACGGGCTCAAGATAGTGTCAGACACCAGAAGAGTCAATGACAATATAAGAAAGATGCTCTTTAAACTCTTCAAAAGCATTGACTTTGAAATAGAGTTAAGAAAGTTGTCCAATATTTGGATGTTGAATTAAATCTACAAACTGGCAGTGTCTACCCATACATGAAACCGAACACAAAATTAAAAAACGTGAAGGCTGCATCCAACCATCCTGCGAGTATAATAAAGCACATCCCTAAATTGATTGAATCCAGGTTATCTAGAAATTTTTGAGATCTCAAAGGATATTCGTTGTCACTTTCGTAATGCTCGTCGTAGTAGAGACTTTTTAAACGCAGATACAACTATAGTACGCCGTTGTTGGTGTCAGGCGCCTTCGAATATCACACGCACTAATAGTACTTGTTCGACAATACTAGCTCGAATAGTAATCCGTATAGTGATCCGAATAGAGAAATAGTATAAGGAATAGTTTAGAGAATAGTAATCCGTATAGTAATAGAGGATAGAGTAGAAATGGTGATCCGTATAGTAATAGAGGATAGAGTAGAAATAGCGGTCCCTATATTAATAGAGGATAGAGTAGAAATGGTGATCCGTATAGTAATAGAGGATAGAGTAGAAATAGCGGTCCCTATATTAATAGAGGATAGAGTAGAGATGGTGATCCGTATAGTAATAGAGGATAGATTAGAAATAGCGGTCCCTATAGTAATAGAGGATAGAGTAGAAATGGTGATCCGTATAGTAATAGAGGTTAGAGTAGAAATAGCGGTCCCTATAGTAATAGAGGATAGAGTAGAAATGGTGATCCGCATAGTAATAGAGGTTAGAGTAGAAATAGCGGTCCCTATAGTAGTAGAGGATAGAGTAGAAATGGTGATCCGTATAGTAATAGAGGATAGAGTAGAAACAGTGATCTGTATAGTAATAGAGGAGAGACTAGAAATAACGATCAATCTAGACGTCACGCGATTTCCTACTTATATGCATTTCCTCTATGACCACGTGATCCAATAATTCAATAATGGAATCGCCTGTGTTTGCTCACTGGCGATCTATGTTCAAACTCAAGTGTCGGTAGCGACACTTTATAATCCTATGTAAGAAAATTCCTCCAGTAAAATAATTTTCAAAGATAAAAAGAAAGAGTATGAAAAGAAAAAGAGCATAAAACTAAACTGAAATTTAAACCTCAATTAAAACAACAAATGAAGAATAATTCGAGGAAAAGAAAAAATATCATTTGGTTTAACCCTACCCCCTTTTTTAACTTAGAGGTCAAACGTAAAATAAGGAAAACGTTTTTTCAAATTATTTAATAAACACTTCCCCAAAACTTCCGAATTACACAATTTTTTTTAATAAAAACACAATTAAATTAAGCTACAGCTGCACTAGCAATTTAGAAACCACAGTAAAAAGACAAAACACAAGGAATTTCAAAAGTAATGTGCAGCAAGAATGGTTAACAATGAAACATGTAACTGTAGGAATAAAAGTAAATGTCCACTAGATTGAGTTTGCAAAACTGAGGGAGTAATTTATAAAGGAGCAGTAAAAGATACAAATGGCCAGACCAAAATATACGTAGGAGACACTAAAGGCAGCTTCATGAAAAGATGGTATAATCACAAGTCATCATTCAAGCTAGAAACACTTAGGAGTTCTACTAGATTAGCCATGTGTGAAAATTACAAGAAAAAGTAAAGATCCGATTGTAAAGTGTGAAATATTAAAAAAGCCAAACTTTACAGCAAGCATTGTTATATCTGCAATCTTTGCCAGGAAGAAAAGTTAACATTAATAACATTCCCAGTCCAGAATGAGTTCAGAAATAATGACACGGTGTATACACACGAAAAATTCCCTTTTGAATTCGTATGAACCAGGATGAATGTATGTATATTTCATATAACCCCTCTCCCATAGAATTTCAATAGACTTGCTTTTCTCTTCCACTTATATTACGCGTTTATTTATTTTTTTTAAATAATAAAGCATTAGAAAATCACCAGAAGATATCGAAAAGTTTAAACCAAGGTAGCGTGATCGGCTGATCTCCTAATTTACATATACATATGTGTGTGTGTGTGTGTGTGTGTGTGTGTGTGTGTGTGTGTGTGTGTGTGTGTGTGTGTGTGTAATGACTTAGTAAACCTGGTATCAGCAGCAGCCATGGGAGGTTAAAAACGCGAATCCTTAAAGTAACTCTCGTCCTGTTTTTCTTCCTTTTGAAGTGTGTGCCATCAACTTTTCCCACCGAAGCAAAAAAGGCTGTGGACTCTTCACACTAAAACACACCTACACAAGCAAGTCACACTCAAATACATTCATTAATAGCTTTTGTTTTGAACGCAATTTACTTCTATGAAAAGAAACTCTTCAACTTTCCTTTTGCTATTTTTGTTAAATAAATGTTATCTTGTATTGCAAATCATTCGGTCTATGTTATTTTGTGCATGCACCTTTTCATCACCATTATTTCATGTATTGTAAACAATTCTCGTAAGAAACTTTATACATTAATTATAGAAGTAGCCAACTCACAAACACACTATATATATATGTGTGTGTGTGTGTGTGTGCAGAAATTAATGAGATCACAAAATTATATGGTACCTCTTAGATTGTAGATATAAAACTGATGCATAGATTATTAAACTTTGACGATCCCTGCTCAGTATTTACCTACAGTGACAGATGTGGCACTTGGTCAGTTTAATGTGGCGTGACTACAAAATGTCGTAGCTACAATGTTTCTGCAATATAGTGTGCAAAACATTTTAGTTCGTAGACTTCTCACAACGTACCAACAATATTTGCCTATAAAGTTGCAAACATGTTGCCTTTTAACGTTAAATTAACAAAAATGAATAATAAATTGCAGAAAGATTTCAAAACCAGCATTCATTTAAATTAAATAAATGTTATGCTGTCTATACGTTGTTAATTAAAAAAAATATTCCTATGTTAATTGACCAATGTGAAATTTTTCAGTTTCGCAAACTTTTTAATAACGTTGAGTCAATATTGGCGATGGACGGAAATTTTGCGGTTAGGATAATAGGTGATTGCAACAATACAGCAACGTCACCACAATGTCGCATCCTGCGGCCACAACCAATATACATCGCATCTGCAACATAAGAATTTTCTGTTAACTTGGTATGCGCGTACATATGGACGAAAGACAAATTATTTTGGATGCATTTTGTAGGTGTCAAAAAGTAAATACTAATATAAAATTAATTTCTGGCGTGTTTATCTAAAAATAAATACGTCTGAATTCACCTTCATCCCTGTCGTCTGCCAATGGCTAGGGGCAGAGTCTCCGACTGACACCAAATTAGTCGGGTTTCCATCCCGGCTTGAGGCAATCGGATGTCTAGCCACACTGATGAGCTGCGAAACAGTCTGTCTGCTGATGAAAAAATATATATATATATATATATATATATATATATATTTGGTTGGATAGATGTGAGTTTATATATGTTAGCTCTATCTCTGATATTGAGCGCTTTCTAATAAGTACCGCGCATATAATATATAAATAATTATACATACTTATATTTATTTATATTTATATACACTTTTCACACACACACACACACACACACACACACACATATATATATATATATATATATACTATAAAAATAAAATTAAATACATATAAACTAGGGTTAAATAAAGACTTGGGTATTTTAAATCTTTAGAAATATTTCAATAGTTAAACATTTTTAGATATAGTTAAAAAAAATTTTAATTTTTAAAAAAACATTATTAAAAACATTTGCATTATTTTTAATTTATATATATATATTATATATATATATATATATATATATATATATATATATATATATATATATATATATATATATATATATTCAAGCATTTTGGTTGAATAATCTGAATATATTATGTCTATTTATTTTAATCGTCTGAATTGTCTGAATTCTCTAATCGACTTCTTAATGTTGATATTAAATTCATTACGGAAGACCCCGTATTTTGTTCATTTTTTTTTATCTTCCAAAGCACTTTCAATCTCCTCCGTGATCATCTTCAGGAGCGAATTGCTTAGACAAAATATTAACGTAATTGAGTATTTGGGATTTTTTGAGGTAGGGGAAATGCAAAAGTGATCTCTTCCATGGAAAAAAAATCTACACTGAGTTAAAAAAAATTAAACAAACTCTCATTAATAATGACTTTCCTGATTATATCGTTGATGAACAAATTAGACGAGCTATTAGAAATAATAACCTAAATCTAAAAGAATATAATACTTCATCAAATAACACTAAACATATCAGCCTACTATACCGCAATTAAACAAGCTGTAATTACAAACAAAATGAAAAATACTATAAAAAACATATTAATATATGCCCTACTGTTCTCAGTAAAAAAAATAAAATGAATTATATACTATATTAATTTAATACAACCGACTTAATTACCGGTGGTGTGAAGAAGGGAGTGTAGATGGTGCAAAGAAGTCCCTCAAACAAATAATAAAAAGAAAATACACTACAAATAAAGTAAAATAAACTTTTGTTTATTTTTGTAAAGAATTATTTTTTCCTTGTACAGAAATGAAATTGTCCGTAAAGCTGCGGAAGAAAAAGAAAGAAAGAACTGGGAATGTGAGAGGGAAAGGTAGGACTATGTGTAGCGAGCGAGATGAGAGAAAAGAGAGGGTGAAAGAATGTTCACTGATACGTGATACTGCCTGTTGTGTGAACCGCTGAATCCTCTCGGTGTGTGTGTGCTCGAAACTGTCCGTGTCGCTTTGATGTCAGCTTGTCGCTGTTCTCTCTCCCTTCTGATGAGAGTTTCTACCTTCCTTATATAAGAATGATGAGGCTCCGGGAGATTAAGAAATGGGTTTCTTATGTCGAGTCCTGATTGGTCAATAAATCCTATTTTTGACCACGTGGTGTGCTTTTCACTACGTCCGAACTTTTGGTGCGCCGTCCTTGTTTTTTGACCCCACAGGGCATGGTAAGGAATGAATTCCCGCAATTGTATTTTTTTGATACACGTGGTGTGAATTAATTTTTATTGTGTGTATGTGTGTGGAAAATAAAATAAGAAACAGCACAGGAGACATGCTGTATGGGCAACTACCGATCTCTTATATAAAATAAAAAACAAACCCTGGCCAGGTTTGCTCCCTGAAAAAGGAAAACAGGTTGCAGATCCATGATGCCTCGACACCGACAAACGCCATATATATATATATATATATATATATATATATATATATATATATATATATATATATAAGATAACTAGAGTCGTTTCGAAAAACCCTCAAATTTTTGATTTGCTAATAATCAAATCAATCTCGAGGGAAAAAAAAGGTTTAAAAATGAAAGAGCTACAAACATGAACTTCTGCCGACAAAAAAATCGCACAGATGCAGGTCCGAAGCCCAAAGAAAAAACCCCGATACGAGTAAACAACTAACTAACAAAAGCGCTCAATACAACCGTAGAAGCAGACCTAGATACACCAAGTAGCCAGACAAACCTACCTAGGTTTCACCTAAACGGATCGTCAGGGAAAGTAAGGCTAACGAGGCAAAGAGAAACGCATATTTATTACTTTCCCTGACGATCCGTTTATGTGAAACCTAGGTAGGTTTGTCTGGCTCACTAGGTGTATCCATCTATATATATATATATATATATATATATATATATATATATATATATATATATTGTATATTGTATATTGTATATAACATTGTATATAACACTTCAGGTGCAGATCCATGATACCTCGACACCAACAAACGCCATACTATATATATATATATATATATATATATATATATATATATATATATATGTATGTGTGTGTGTGTGTGTGAAAAATGTATATAAATATAAATAAATATAAGTATGTATAATTATTTATATATTATATGCGCGGTACTTATTAGAAAGCGCTCAATATCAGAATATTTGGTTGGATAGATGTGAGTTTGTGACCCTGGGTTTCACGCTTTAGCGATCGTCAGACATATATATATATATATATATATATATATATATATATATATATATATATATATATATATATATCATTGTATATTTGGACAGCAACCTTTATTTTAGACCTCTTTCATTAAATACAGCAGACAACGAAGATTTAATTAAATTTTTATTTCATTTTTCCAGCATCCTTACAGTTTTTCGTTTTGTAGGAGTAAGGGAGTACAGAAATTTGACATCATTTTCATTGTCTGATGCGCTTTTGACCACTTCTTTAGCCATTTTCAATATATACAAATTTGATTAAAAATGACTGACAAGGTACTGCGATTAAGTTTTTTTTTTATTTAATTGGTGAAAACCAGTTGGATGCTTAATTTTTTGATTCTATTTTTTTACAGTGAGGTTCATCCTGTACACAATAGGCCCAAAGGCCATTCAAGATACAGGGTTACAGATTAAGATGGACATTTTATGTGGATACGTGGGGAAGATAACGGTTAACCCTAGACTTGAACAGGTTAAGATTGTAGTGATCGGGGAAGCATCGGTTCCCAGAGAAGCGATTCGAGTAGAACTTACGTCTTATCCCTGAAATATGGAGGGAATGTTGGTGGTTTGTTACAATCTGAGCGGCATGGCGGGGGGAGGGGGGTCTTAGACGTAAAGGTTAAATCTGGCGGTACCAAGGAATGCATTTCGTCTGAGCACTGTCTTTGGAAATAGCAATAGAATAGTGAGAGGCTTACCATATCCCGTCTGTGAGTAAGCGGCTGCAAGGTGGGAAAACATGTGTCACCCAAAAGGACTCGGAGACGCTTTTGAACTTTATCGAGGATGGAAAGTGAGGACTGTTCAGCTTCCGCTCAAATATGACAACAATGCTTCATTTTCGGTCAGATCTGGCACTTGTAAAAGTAGAGGCTAGCACGAGATGTTAGCTATTTACGATATTGAGTCCCCCCCCCACGAGGGTGTCATGTGGCACAAGGCCTTTTTAACGTGGGCATTCCCGAGCCATTAGGCTCGGCCAAAAATATGCCCATTGAACCCGTATAAACGGATTCAGGGCCGGTTTTACCTCCCCGAAGGAGACTCCGCCCTTCGGCGTAGCCTCCTTCGGGTTCCTCTCCATCCGTAGACAGAGAGTTCAACCGAGCAGTCGGTTCAAAAGTGAACGACTGACTCACTCTGTTAGCTATTTACTGGAGCGGTACAGGGAATAGGCCATTTTTCCTGCATCTCTAGCGATGAGGTTTGGCTAAGTCTAAGGCCCAATAGTTGTTCAAGGTACGGGGCCTCCCCGAGAGGGCAACCATACAGTCATCACGAGTTTTGGATGTGCACTAATATATCATCTGAATATATATTCACACTTGATCTGAGTATACGCTTAGGCAGATCCTTTATATAAAGTAGGGTTGAGTAGACCAAGATTTCGACCTTATGCAGTGCGGTTGAGACATTGATATACCTGTTTCAGAAAAAACAGGAGTTCGGGTTTGAACTCAAGAAGATGGTATTCCACTTCTAGAAAATTGGGACGCAGACCCTCACATTGCTGTAGGAGAAAATATACTCGGAGTCTGCTTTTATTTCTTGAAGTTCTATTTGCTAATTTTGATCATTTTAATCGATTTCATATTTTGTTTGGTGGATGGTTAGTAGTTAATGAGACAGTCACAGCCACAGGAGATACGCGCGTAAATAAGATTGATCCATCTGGTGATACAGCCGTAACAAACAATACTTTCGCAAGGTTCATAAAACATTCAATGGCAGGTCGATAGTCCCGATATTATACTTTGCTGATAGGATAACCACCTTCGAAGTTACTCAAAGGTTCGAATCCCTGACTATCAGGCAGATAACGCCAAAACCCAGAAAATGTCTACCTCTAGCACAGTTAAGGAAGGGACAAAAACAATCCAGGAAAGAAGATAGAGGCGTGATACCCTGAGTGCACATATCTTGTCTACCCAGAAGTCAAGGTAACAGAAATCCTCTTTGGCCCAGAAACATCGAGCCGGTCAGAGACCTAAGGTACCAAAACAAGTTCGCTTATATATATGAGGACTAAAAGATCCACTAGGAGGAAGGGTGTAACGGAGGTTGCTATGGGGAGCGTAAGCATCCCTTACTCTCATTTTATTTAATATCGTAGAAGCAAGGTTATTTGTGCAGGGGCAAGCATAGGCAAGTTTGTTCATCAGTTTTTGTAGCTCAATAGGCAGAATTTTGGAAAATCTTTATTGAAAAAAAAAAATCGTATTAGTATAGTATATTTTGTACAAAATGTTTGTACAAAATTTAAAGATTTAAGTCGATAAATATAACTCTTAGATCCAATGGGACAATATAAGTATATTTGCTTGCATAGATGAAGTTATTATCACTGACTCTATCAAAAGGGGATAGAAATGGAGACGTAAAAGACCACATGCTCAATATATAAAATTGGAAATATCTTTAATAATCGTGCAAATTGTATAATAAAAAAAAGTAAAAATATAATATCTCTTTCAATGTCCAAAAGAGACTTACCGTTTTTAAGAATTAAAGAGGCATTTTTGCAATTATATATAAAGATTGCGCAAATCGTTCTCTGTGCGTGAACTGGTTATTACCATTTTTTTTCAACTGTTTGTTTTTTTTTTTTTAGAGAAATATCTTCTGGTAAATAAAAAGAAATTATTTTGCCTTTCTTAAAACTATGCTTCTTCTGCATCTCGCTGAAGGAGTTGCTATCGATAATTTTAAAGAAGGGTGATAAGTAGGCTATATACCATTTTTTTCATGAATTGATATATTTAACAGAATACACAAGAAGGCTTTTAAATGTTCACTTAGAAAATCTTCCTAAAAATATTTTTATTTTTTCAAACATATTTTTAAAATATAAATTTATAAATCAACCAAAAATTAAATTGAAAGAATTACTCATCAAAAATTGATTCAAAATATTTCATCTTATACAGTGTAAGCCGGATATAAGAGAGAAGAAGTCTCTTATATCCGGGTTTCTCTTATATCCGGGTTTGGTCTATTTTGTTTAGGTAAGTATGGGCTCTAATTTGGGACTAGAGAAAATCTCTCTTATATCCGGGTTTCTCTTATATCGGGGTCTCTTATATCCAGGTTACACTGTAATAATAAAAGTTCAAAAATAATTCATTTTTTAATAATAAAAGTTCAAAATAATTCATCTTATAATAATAAAATTCGAAATAATATTACTACCGGCCTGTGTAGTTTTGATGGTAAGTAACAAAAATGAACTCAAAACATTTGTACAAATATAATAGTATATATAATACTATATAATATATAGTATATAATAGTAAAATATAAATAATAGTTTAAAATAATTATTTCATTATTTTCATGCATAGTTGGGCAGATTTGAAAAATAGCTTTTCATCAATTGTTCATATTTGCCCCAAAAGAAAAATAAAGCTGAACATAGCAATAGTCTGAGATAGAGATAGTCTCGCCCAAAACCACACATTGCTGCAAAACTAAAAACTGAAAACTCAAGTCATGTTCTTAAATAGCCAGTAGGGGAATCGTAACTCTGAGTAAATATTTATAAACACGTTACATTTATGCACACACAAATTCTCGTAAAGAGAAAAGGCAAGATGTGGAAACAAAAAAAAAACGATTATTATTTATTATCTGTGTGTTATGTGATGTTGGAAAGACACTAACACTAAGTAAAATTGTGAGTTTGGAATCAAATGTAGATCAAATATGGATCCGAATCCGACAGAAGGATACGATAAAGAATAAGTAAAGGGTATACTGTTTTTCTCGTAATTTTCTACAAATGTATGTAATGAGTGTCCAGATAATTTAGTTGGAAATATACAAGAAGAGTCTGGGGTTTTCTTACTTCCAATTTTGTTTGAGTGCTAAGAGATAAATGATATCATTATGGACTGAAGAAGAAAAAGGAGTCGAAAGTTTCGTTGACGTACGTATTGACGGCCTGTCAGTGTTGACGGCCTGTCCTATAGTGAGAATGTCACGTATTTGTGCATGTAGAGGATCGATTCTCATTGTTTTAGAAAGAATGAATTGACGATAGTTATAAATGTTATAATTATTTTATTATAATTATTTTTGACACTGTAATTAATAATTTATTTTTTATGGACACGACACGGTGACAGTATAATTAATTTTTAGTTATGTATTTCTTTATGGATACGATAAGCCTCGTCAGATGGATGTCATGCACGGCAACAAACTTCTTTAAAAATATCTAAACTGTCAGCTATATACAAATGCTTTCTCAGATCAATGGTTAAAAAAAGTTTTTGAACGAGTGAAACCTCAGTGTCTTGGCAAAAATCATCCTCTTTGGACATTGTTGACTAGCGTTAGAAAATCAAAAATTAAGAACTCTACAAAATAACAGAAACCACATCACTTGAGGACTACCAACAGCAGCAACAACTAAAATGAATAGTACATATAATTTTAAGAGAAAATAATGACGTCATCAAAATGTTAACGTTCTGCACTACATCAAACAAAAGGTTAGGAAGGAAACACCCATCAATGCTGGAAAAAGCGATAATAGCCACTAGACTTGAGAAACCTATTTTTCTGAAAGATTGTTTTAACAGAAAGTTTATATAAATTTCAACCAATGGTAGTAACGGCTGCTTGGTCAATGAATATCAATTTTTTTCCTTATAAGGAAACGCCTAATATTACTATTACCATAGATTTTTAATTTAACCAATGTCTCTAAATATATCATATTTCTATTCTTTCTTTCCGTTTTATTGCAACAATGCCACTTTGACGTTTTTAGCCTAAACTGAGTTTCTCATTTATTCAGTTGCATTGTTCCTCAGAGAAAACAAAATCATTTTCCGTTTCATTTATTGTTTTATTCCATTTTCATTTTCGCTGCCATATTTTGTTCTCTCAATGACCCGGAAGTTGCCGGTGTCACTCCTATCAGTCACTTGCTTAATAAATAATCAAACATTATAATCAAACATTATATGTCCCACCTTTAGGTCTGTTAAAGAGGATAGTCGAAGGTTATCACGCTCACAATAGTAGATGACAGCCAGCAGCCGCCGCCGTCTAAGGCCTTGTCTACGAACTCACAAACATATAACGCTGACCATCTGCCCACACATCTCACACCACCTACGAACATTTAATTACTTGATAAAACATACTTCACTGCAAAGAAAAGTGAACATTTTGTTGTTATTGTATATTTCTGAAAAAATATGTAAATATTATTTCAACTTTCATAAGAATACATATATGTTATTTCAATTGACACTCAGCTTCTTTTCCTTCAGAAAATAACCATTTTTATGTTTCATTTAAAAGATGCGTTGTTATTGTTGTTGTTAACTGTTTGGAATCCCGACACTCGGATAGCAACGAAAAATCTGGGAAGACAGATTCCAAGAATATTTTCTTGTGTTGGCGAGATATATATTATTTAAAACAGGGGTGTCAAAACTTGCTTAATGTAAGAGCCAAATACGATAAAATTCAGAAGTTTGAGAGCCGCAAGATATGAAAAAAAAAACGCATACATTTTGGTTACATACATATTAACATTAATCATACATTTTAATCCAATGGGGTCTCAATTCATACCCATTCTTAAATATTTTTACTAGCATTAAAATTCATACCCAGTAAATAATTATAAAGATTGAATTTTTTCTTATTTATCTTTTATATTAACTGTGTTGAAAAATAGATTTGAATCGACGTATTTCCACGAACCATATATTTAAGGTCAAAGAACTGCATGTGGCTCGTATGCTACAGTTTGGCTACAAGGAAGGGTTCTTTCGATGAGGCTTTTTTTTGGCATAAAAATTAACTCCTTAGTTAAATACAATGCCTCACTCAGATCTAACATTAAAATAAAGATTTAAATTCTTAAATATGTTTACTAACATTAATCATACGCTTTAATCCAAGGGGGTCCCAATTCATACCCAGCAAATAATTATAAAGATTCAATTTTTTCTTATCTACCTTTTATATTAACTGTGATGAAAAAAGGAGATGAGTGAACATATTTCCACAAACCGTATATTAAATGTCAAACGACTACACATGGCTTATGCCCCACAATCTGCCTACCCTTGAGATATACATGCTATTAGGCAAAACACTTTTTGAGCTTAAGGGTGCTTCTACCAGTTTGGCCATGGTCACCAGCCTGACGGGGAAATGCTAGAATTATCCGTTTAATGAAAGCACAGATATAAATAGCAGGGTAAACTGGGCTCTATAGAAATTCATATATGCAGTTTTTAAACTGTTTACTAACCATGGACATTAAACATATGTTTTAATCCAATGGCGTCTCAATTTATACCCAGTAAATAATTATAAAGATTGAAATTTTTTCTTGTTTGCCTTTTATATTAACTGTGATGAAAAAAGGATTTAAACTGACATATTTCCACAAGCCACGGCATATTAAATGTCAAACAGCTGCACATGGCTTTTGCCCCACAATCTGCCCACCCCTGAGATATATATGCTATTAGGTAAAACACTTTTGAGCTTAAGTGTGCTTCTACCAGTTTAGCCATAGTCACCAGCCTGACAGGGCAATGTTAGAATTATCTGTTTAATAAAAGCACAGATAGAGAATAAATAGCAGGGTAAACTAGGCTTTATAGAAATTCATGTATGCAGTTTTTAAACTGTTTACTAGCCATGAACATTAAACATACGTTTTAATCCAATGGCGTCTCAATTCATACCCAGTAAATAATTATAAAGATTGAATTTTTTTCTTGTTTGCCTTTTACATTGTCATGAAAAAAAGAAGCCCAGCTATGATATTTCCACGAGTCGAATATTAAAAGTCAAAGAACCGAACCGTGAGAAGCGGTTTGGCCACCCCTAATATATAACATGAGTAGTAGTGGATATATTATTGTGGTTGTTGTCTTTTTTTTATTTTAAACTGGAGATAAGTGACAGTATTATGTTGTACACGATGAGATATGAGGTTTGTTGAGGACAAAAATAATTGAAAAATGTGACTGAAAAGAAAGAGGTTTATGACTTTTCCTTTTACACTGCTTTATACAACGCTACCTAGCGGACGTTAAGAGTAGTCTCCTATTAAACAAGGCGCGGTAATATTTTCTTATTTATCATAATAATAATAATCATACCGTAGCGTCGTAGTTTTTAGATGTGTACATGAAATAAGCTATATTTCTATATTTCTGCAATGACGTATTATGAACATTATTTACATTATTCGGACTATCGTCCTCATTTGTTGCCATATCCATCACAACGTTTCGGCCGTTGTACGCTTCGGCCTTCTTCAGGTGGTTGGAATGTCAAACTGGGGTAGACTGTTCTAGTTCCACGTGCCATGTCTAATAAACGCCAGTTATCAGTTATCTCCTGTTAAGTCACCTAAGTTCTCCACTGCCTTAACCAGGTATTGAACTCAGAACTATTTGGGTCCTGTCACTGGATCTAACCAACGCCTTTATCCACTGTGTCATGTGTCCTTATGGAACTAGAACAGTCTACCGTAGCGAACTATAATAAAGGGTTCAGTTCGACATTCCAACCACCTGAAGAAGGCCGGAGAGTACAACGGTCGAAACGTTGTGATAAATATGACAACGATAGTCCGAATAATGTAAATAATGAAATAAGCGTTTGGATAACTTAATGTGGAGATAATGCGATAAAGTATAAACTTTTTTCAGATACGCATTTCGTCTCTTTATAGCAGGCGTCTTAAGGTTACACTGTAAGTAAAGTGCGCTGGAATTTTTTTAGGAAATTGTTGCGGGATGATAGTATGTTTGGGTAAATCTTAGTCGTAACTATGATGCATGAATCAATACTTTGAAGAGTAAATATTTTAGTCTCCTGGAACATTTATCCCACAAAAAATATTGGCGGACTCAAAGTGAGTCCAGGTAAAATGAGTGACACAAAACAATAAATATAAAACAAACAACAAAAGGAAATGAATGTGTAGACAATTACAACGAAAGGGAAAAAACACTAAAACAAGTTATTAAATGTACGTGTGCGTGTGTGTGTGTGTGTGCGTGTATGTAACAAATGTATGTGATAGACATGTGTGTGTATATGCGTGTGTGAGAGGGTACAAAAGACAAAAAGGACCAAAGAAACGAACGAGGCTTATCGGCAGCTTTCCTATCTACGTGCGACTACAATTGAAAGCCAAATCTAAAAAGACCCAAAAGAATATCATTGCCTATGTATAGGCATGAAGAGCACTAGCGGGCAATTTCGTCAAAACCAAGTGAGATAGCCCACATAATAAATAATCACATCAAATGATACCACCAGAAAGCTTCTTTTTTTTTCACTTTGAAGCCGTTAATAGAGAGAGATAAAAACAGAAATATTCAAGCTGTTGGCTAATTTCAAATTCAGCAAATATTAACGATTACAATACTGTAAAAAACTTTCTGGCTGTAGCATCTGATAAAGATATTTATTACCTCTTCCTCACAATCCCATCACACTTTTCCTTACACACGGGTTTTTCTTTCATTCTAACCTGAAGACGAAACATGCCTGAATAGTTGTTTTTTTGTTTGTTTGTTTTTTCCTTTGTCTCATAATCCCCACTTTTATTTGGTTATTATTCCACTTTAGTTGTTCACAACCATTTTTTACCCATAATTTTGGGGGGGTGGACCCCCATAACCATTCGATGAAAAACAGATTAAATATTTTTACTAATAGATAAGTTTGACTTGTATTATTGAAATAGTTAAATATATATGCTTTATTTTGAATTAAAACTGATTTTATTAAAATAAACCTGTATTTAACGACTAAATTCTGTTGAACATTAATGTACACTAGTAAAATAACAGATAATGAACCATTTCAAAATATGGGAGTAATTATTATATTTAAAAACAAACAGTGCAGATTTATTTAATGAGATTCCTGTGGTTGATAATGCTCTGATAGTTTGTTTTTTTTTATATTCGGTTGCATCGATGATACTCGAAATCACCCCTTTCCACAATGTCGTGCCTATTACTACATTAATTAATTTATATTAATATTTTATTTTAATTTAATAATAGTTAAAATTAATATTATTTATTATTAATATATTAAATTAATTTATATAATAAAGCATGATATTTATATAGTTTTCCTTTAATTTTTTTAATCAGTGTTACCCTAGACACTAACACGCAAGGGGTTACAGTGGGAGGAGAAAAAAAAACATGAGTAGAAAGAGAAACAAAAGAGCATTCAGAAGGACAGTAGAAATACCATCGCGTCCAAATGCTTTGTAGGGATCAAGGTTAGAAATGATTGCAGAAACCAAAGAAGGGGTCATATGCATATCACTCAACAGAGAATCAGTTCTAATTGGGAAGTTAGGTAAGGATACTCCAAATGAGTAAAGAGTAGAGTTTAATGAGAATTTACAGGGCAAAGCGTTCGGCTTTATCAGCAGAGGATGATGACACCTTAAATCGATTGAAGAGGAGTTACAGAGACCTTGCTCTTATTTAGCACTCTATTACAGAAACACCAGTAATCACGGGAGCCAAAGTTTTTAGAGGCTGTGCGATGACTCATTCTCTTAGCAAACAAGGACTTAGCACCTTCGAGGACTCGCTTACATTTATTACGAACAGTAGTAAATAGGCACCTGTTATAACGAGAGCTGTCATGCTGATATAGCCGGAAATAGTGGTTCTTGTGTGATATGGCGGCCAATCATGCTGATGTGAACCATGGCCAGGATTACGGTTTCACCTGGCATTTCCGAGAAGGGATGAAAGCGTCCATGTCGGCTTTGACTCAGTGGCGCAATTTTCAATTGGGAGGGTGAAGATGCCCAAAGGGGGTCACGTAGAATATCCGGGAGTGAGTCCTAATCAGCGTGATGGTAACGTAAAGAGGTCTTATGGATAGGGGGTTCTTGTTTAACCGATGCTTGGAAGGAGATATCAATAGGTACCACAGAGTTGCTCGAGGTACCAAAACGGCAGTATTACGAAGCTCAGCAAGAGCGCGGAGAGAAGCTAAGAAACAGATGCAGTAGAGAAGCCTATTGCTCGGTTTGGATAGGGAAACGAGTAGGAAAGTCCAAGATGTAAGTGAGGGATTGGGCAATAGAAAAAAATTAATGTCTGTATACTGGCATTATCAGTACCTTTTGAATGTTTCAGCCACGTATTGTGGTGAGCATTATATATAATCCTTCCATTACATAACGTTCTCGGTTCTTATTCAACTTTTCAGTCAAAACATCCGGTAGATTAAAAGGGACGCTAATCTACATCGCTTGATCTTGTTTTCTTTTAGTTTTAAAGCTGTTTTACTATTTTTAGTATTTTAATATGGCGTAGATTACTGCTAGAATTTTCAATTCTCACTTGTAACAACTGCCCCGAAGTAAAATTACTCTATGCGCCATTAAAATATTACCGTGGACCTCAATTTGCTATTTTTTTTGTGGGGGGTGGATCCCCAGTAATGTTCCATGACCCACGAAGGTCCATATGCACCACGGTTGAGAACCACTCTTCTACACCCTACTTACACTATAATATATCAAAATAACTTTAATAGTGAAATTGTGATGAGTATGAAATAATAATAACTCCCTTTATCCACCCTCTTCAATTCGTGAGCCTGTCTGAAGTTTTCTTTTGGCCCAATGAAAACTTTGTTTTTACAGGAATTAGCTGTTGAGCCTAGGAAAAGAAAGAAAATAACATAACAATCCTATGCGACATCTTTTTTATATGAAATAATGAAAAAATTAACTAAAGAAGAGAAAAGTGTCTGAAGTCATGCGAAAAGTTTCATGTCTGTCCAAGTGTCCAGCGTTCAGATTTTCGCCAGTGTCAAATTACCCACTAATTATATCATCGGCTTTAACGAAACGCCTGACATTTCAAAGAACCTTATTTTAACTATGCAAGAAAGCTAAATTTTTTCAACTATGTCTCTTCATCTACTTTTGAATGTATACAACCGTATAACACTTATGTGAAAAACGAATTTGTTTTAAACAATTTTTTAATATTATTTTGTCAGATGGTTTAATCTGTTGAATGAATATTTCCTCTTTATGACAATTTAGTGAAACTATGGGTATTAAAAGTTAGTGATTTGCTTTCCTGAAACGAGATACTGACACAACTTCCAGCGTGTAAATTCGTAAATAAATTTCTTATTTTGTTTTGTTTCAAATTGCCTGCTTGTTTCCTCACCATTATTTTCTTCCATTAATCTTCTTGACATGTGTAAATCAATTGTTCATTATAACCTCAAAGTCCCATGCAACTATAAAGTCACAATAGTTTTTAGATGTGTACATGAAATAAGCTTTAGAATAAAAGTTTGTTACAAAAACAAGAATACTTTATTGTATACCTCTATACTTACCTGGAACAGGGATCCGTCCCTGTGCTAGTGGTATCACGGTTACGACTAGCTTGGACCGGCTTTGACCAGCTTGAACCAGCTATGTCAAGCCAAAACCAGCTATGACTAGCTTAGATCAGCTAGGACCAGCTAAGACCAGCTTGGACCAGCGGCCCGAGTGAAAACACTTCGGTCTCCACGTTAAAAACTGACCTTGTGTCCCAACCTGACTCAGTGAGGGGGCCAAGTAAATATCTACGTTATTACATACTTCTTCTTCTATGTGACGTGTTCCTTCATGACTGGCTCTCCACAATTTCCCGTCCTTTGTTGCTCTTAATAAATTTTGTCTTTTTGGTATCTTTCCCAACTTGACTAGGTAGGTTACGCGTTGTTTTCCTCTATCCCTCCTTCAGATTGTCCTGTGAGTATCAAATTTTCCAAGCCCTCTTTCCTCATTATGTACCTTAGAAATTACAACACTTTTGCTGATGATAAATGTAAGTGTCCTTTGTGCTTCCATTTTCTCTAAAACCTAATCGTTGCTAACACGTTTGGTCTGTTGGAATACAAAATGTGATTATCTCCCTTTGGGGCAGATGAAGTCACGTGAAGTCAGTCAGACAGCTTCCATGAGTCAAACTGAGCAGGTTTTTCTTTAGCCCGGGCCCCTTGACCTGGTATATAGCCGAATCTGTCTCCTCCAGTATGTGGTGTTTCTTTCATGCTTATAGAGTAGTTTTCCTATGAAAATATCTTCCTCAGATAGAGAAAGAAACTATATCCGACTTGAAGTTCTCATGTTGAGAAAACTCAAGACTTGCCCTTTTACTGAATATGTCCTCGATATCGATATAGCAGATAAATCCAGCTCGCTCAAATCTGGAATCCTAAATATGGCTTCTCCAGAAACACAGACGAATCTCCAGCAGCTCCAGTTACCATTGAGAATTATTGCATGTAAGACTATCTTTTCGTTCTTTCACTCTGCTTCATATTTAGATATGTTATATTTTCTCTGCGTGGGTCACATGTAAATATAATTTTGAGTATAACTTAGTATAAAACTATCTCTAAGAAGAATATTAATAATTTTGTGACATCACATTTTTAATGGGTACAAGAAATTTACTTTACTGTAAAAGACAAAAATTCTATTGAACAAAATATGAAATTTCAGTTACAAATATTGCATCATTTAGTTTTCTGAATGAATAAACGAGTTCTTTAAAGCATTGTGATGGTAACCAATTTGATTCTTAGTCTCCTGAAAATAACTTCATGTTTTCCATGCAATCAAATAAAATTTACATTTTTTTAGTAAATACTCTTTGAATATGCAGGCTTCTATTCTTTTATTGGAAACAACGCGTTCGACATGAAACACAAAATTGAAAAACATTTCTATTGAATCGCTCTGAACGCGAAGGCATTTATTTGCATTTAAAAACATTCTTGGACAATTAATAAAGGTTTATGTTCAGGCATTTTGTTTTCAGTTTACTCATTGTCCAATGTTGAGAACAGAGACAAAAGTAGCATAGCTTTGATAATTCATAAATATTAATTTCCCAAATCCTTTTATTCTCTTAAAAGTAAAAGCGGAGTTTGCATAATAAGTTGATAGCAAGGAAATGAAATTGATAAAACGGTTTCAAATTTCAGGCAGCCTAAAAGTTTATTTTATGTGCAGGTGCCCTGACTACAGAATTTAAACGTGCTACTAGATTGGCAGCTAGGTCCCACCCTTATACTGTTTAAATAGTTAAATGCAACTACCACTTCTACTCCAACGGTTTCTTTTCTCGCACTTCACGTCTGTGGAACTCTCTTCCGTTTACTTGCTTCCCTGATAACTACAATCTTCAAAAATTTAAATGCAACGTCAATCGCCATCTTCTCTCTTCCTGTATCCCGTTCATCTTTTGTTCTTTTCTCAGTCCTCCCTATACTCAGTCTTTTCCCTCACTTTCACTCATAGTAACCCCCTGCGTACTATCGGCATTCCCACCTTGCTTGTAAGGGAATGATAAAAATATATCTAAAATCTATTATTATTATAATTTTTTTTTTTGACTCGCATTTGTTTTATAATCACATGTCGAGCGATAACGAGTAACCGAGACTTTATGAAGGATGTGACTTTTGTTGCGTCTACTTAAACAAAAGCCAGCTATTAGAAAAAGAAACTTAGACAAAACGCTTCGTAGGATATAGAATATGCTTGTTAAAACTATTTCTATTTATTTTTTGGAGAGATGCTGCACCAAGAATTTTATTGATTTGTTGTTGAGTTCCTTTCTTTATCAGACCCAAAGCTACAACCACAACAGTTTTAGTTTTAAAGAGACACATTTTTTCTATTTCCATCTCCAGATTTATTATGAGCTTAATTTTTTTTTAAATTACAAATGTGTTCTCGCCACTTGGTATTCCTATGCAAATCAGTGGCCAAACATTTTTTTTTTATTTCAGTTATTCATGTCTGGGGAATTTGCTTGTATTGATCGATCTGCGTTGAGAGAAAAATCCCAGAGGATCGTAACATCTGCTTCCTAAACTACAGACTGTTTGCATAAAATCAGATGCCATTTGATACTTAACATGTACAGTGTTTATACTTACTTTATATCTGTATCTCCAGAACAGATGAGCAGTTCTATACAGTGCAATTATTTTTAACCTCTCGTAAACTGGTTCTACATGGGATCTTGTTAATGTCATAGCCTGTACATTTTTATCGTAACCAGCGTTCCAATTATCTTACTTATTATGAAACGCAGATTGTGTGTGTGTGTGTGTGTGTCTGTACGTTTATATATTGGATCGGATTTCATACATTTTTCAACCGATTTCAACAAAACTTCACAGGACTACGTAGAATTACCTTGCGGTGGTTCTAACAGCGCCAAAAATTGGAAAAACACAATTGTTTTTGCATGAAATCAATTTGAAAACATGATTAAGAGGCATCACGAGAATGAAAGGGGGACAACTCATATCAAGTTATACTTATTATGAAACCCAGGTTGTTTGTGTGTGTGTGTTCGTTTATATATGGGATCGGATTTCCTACATTTTTCAACCGATTTCAACAAAACTTCACTTTTTTTGGGCAGGTAGTGTTCTTATTGTCTTGCATACTTTTTTCTTTATTTTTACATTCAGAATGCTTTAAAAATTCCATTTACAAGACAATTGTTTATAATAAAATTCTATTCAATCGGTAGACTCATAACGATTGAAAACAATGTTTTTGTTTGAGTTTGGGTTTGACCAATTCGTAAAAAAAAAAAAAAAAAAAATAATTAAGACATGCATGTCCGTCAACCTTGAACAATAATCTTTGTTAATTTTATTTTTCAGTCTTTACAATGGTCGATACTTGATCTATCTCTTACTGTTAGATCCCCGGGCAACGCCGGGCTCTACTGCTAGTTATAGATAAAATAGTACAGTAGCTCAGCATTTTACATTTCAAGATCTTTATAGCGATATAATTTACAATTTTCTTTAACCTATTTCTATCTAATTGCACTGCCATATTTATGTGAACATATAACGTTAGAGAGAGGTACGGTGGAGTAATGGTTATCGGTTCAGATTGAGGAATCAGAGATTCGAGTTCGAGTTCCAGTAAAATCCATTACATTCACTTACGTGCTAATACCCTTGGGAATAGTATGAATCCTCTTCTCCTCTTAGCTATGGGTAAATAGCATGACATACCGGTTTCTATAGATGGTCTTGGATGGCAACTGGCCTACTGCAGAAAGAAATGGCAACCTACTGCGGGAAAAAAATCTCCCTCGTCAGTCATGATCACCTAAGCGTGCAGGGCACAACTGACTGACTGATATAATGTTAAGGAATCAAATCATGACTGTATATATGTAATGTCTAACATCTATTCAAATACTAAATTTCTCAGCCTAAAAAATACATAGCTCAAATACTGTATCACAGAAAAGACACATTCTTAATTGGTTAGTAAAGATAATATCGAAATACAAATTATGAAACTTTCTTCAGATGCATGGAAACTAAAAGGACACTTATACATAACATGGCAAAGATATAGATGAAATTTCTAGTGCCCACAATGAGGACAGAGGGATTGGAAAATTTGACACTCATGACAGTTTGAAGGCAAGAAAACAACGCATAACCTACTTGGTGGGCTTGAGTAAATGGATGAGCTAAATGGAGCTAAAAAGACAAAATTTATTATGAGTTACAAAGGATAGGAAATTGGGGAGAGCCATGATTGCCAACATCCTAAAAGGCATAGCACAATAAATATTCTTTTCTTATAGTCATTATGTTTAAGAGAAATAACAAAAAGACAATATTTATTGAGTTACAAAGGACAGGAAATTGTGGAGAGCCATGATCGCCAAAATCCTGAAGGGACACGGTTGATAGAAGTGAAATGGACAAAGTCCGACAATTTATTTATTAAAGACATTTTTATGTTTAACGTTCTTTTTTATAGATACAAGTATTTAAGTAAATGCTCTGTTTATAATAAACAGTATTAAATAACATTTACCGGCCTGAATGTCCGAGAAATTTTCATACAACGTTAAACATAAAATATCTTTAATAAATAAATAAATAAATAAATATATATATATATATATATATATATATATATATATATATATACTAGCAGTATGGCCCGGCGTTGCCCGTGCTTGATTCAAAAATTGTACGACTCATACAGCAATCGCTATCACTTGACTTAAAATATATTTGCCCTTCCTTGCCTTTAAAGGAGTGCCCTTTGCCGTGCTGATGTTGCTATATGCCTTACTTCTTGCCTATCTCACACTGCGAATTTTTTCTAAGCTCTATACTAAACATTAAATCTGTTACGAAAAAAGAACTAAAACAAAATGAACACAAAATGATCAGCTTTAAAAAAAAAGGACTCGTAACTGAAAAAAACGAATGAAAAAAGAATGTTAACAACAAATACTTTTTCACACCCAACCCAGTTCTCCGGAATCAGAATCAACGTTGAGTTTAAGCAAGCGAATGAGCCAATTGGAGTAAAGTGCCATGCAGATTTAAATTTTTCCTACTTGTGACGAATGCAGCTATCGATTCTTTTGCATGCTAGCATGCTAGCATGCTAGTTAACATTCGTGTCAGTCAGCTGTTGGCTCTCACGCTGGCCAATAGAATCTTCCTGCCTATTCGTGGCAGCTAGCTATAGGTTCTCACTCTGGCCAGTACAAAATGGCTGCAAACTACATGAAAACTGCTGTAGAAGCATGAAAAAATCGATTATTTCCACTATAGATGGGAGTTGGGAAATGCAAGGTCGGTCTTGGCCTTCCCGCTAACTTGGAGCATGGGCATGTAAATTTTGGTGCAAATCCGTCGCAAATTGCGGCCGTGCATTCACACACACACACACACACACACACACACACACACACACACACACACACACATCCTGCCTTTTATGTATATATATATATATATATATATATATATATATATATATATATATATATATATATTTTTACAATATTTTAGACACATGAGTTCTAGATTGTATTCATTATACATATTACATGATATTATATACGCTATTCATATTACATAATGTTTTTATAAATTATAAAAGGGCAACTCAAAAGTCATGTAAAATGAAAACGAGGCACTGACTGGAATGTGTTCATTTCTTGCGCTTAAGAGAAAGAGAAAGACAAATAAAAAATTATGTTCAGCAATTCCTCATATTCTATATATAAAATTCTGTAACTTCAGTTAGTCCGTCCGTCTCTCTGTCCAGCACACTCTCTAAAATAGCCATACACTGACTGGTCCTAACCAAATTTTGGAGAGAAGTGCAAACAGGTCACGGGTTTGCATAGCACAGTTGCTTTTACTACGGTACGTAGCTTAGTACAATAAATTGTCAAACATGTTTTTTTCTGAAAAAATAAAAGTTTTATTACTTAACATAAAAAATCTCTCACCATTTTAATAGTTTAATTATTAAAATAACTAATACTAATTTAATAAAAATGCATTATTGTTTATTGCATATATCTTTCCTTTAAGTCTTTATATATACAAGAATCGCCTTGCATTTGCTAGAACTATAAATAGATTACAAGACCAGATTCTTAAAAAAATCGGAATTTAGTTCCAAAAAAAAAAAAGAAATATTTACGCATGGTCAGTTGTATGTTGCATGCTCAAGAGTAAGAAATCCTGAGAATTTATTCTTCACAATTAAAAAAGGAAAAAAAAATCATAAAATATATTGTTTACTAGGAAGTCCTATAAAATTCAAGAAATTAAAGAGAGAAGTAGGGTTTTTGACAAATTATTTCTCCAAACGAATCAACTTATTCAAATTTCATCGATTGGTTTGTGAAATTAAACGATACGAAGAGTTTGTAAATCTCGACAAAAATGTTAGCGATAACTTCGACTATACTAAATACTGTGACGATTTCAACACACGCCAGGGTGTAGCTAAAAAGAATTCTAGTAACCAAAAAGTCACAATTTGAAATGTTAACGAATACAATCATGGTTTTTTGTGTTTGTATAACATCTATTCAAATATTAAATTTCTCAGCATAAAAATTATCCGTTCATAAGACAATCACTGGATCCCAAAAATATCTAATTCCTCTCTTCGCTGATGAGTTAACTGCATTCATTTTTGATTGGTTAGAAACATCAGTTATACTTAACATCAGGAAGAGACAGTTGAAATTTCTGGGGAGCATAATGAAGAAAGAGGGCTTGGAAAATCTGATACTCACAGGACAGATTAAAGAAGAACTATATCGTGAGCTTGTGTAAATGGATGCCAAAAAACAGTTTAGAAGGGGGTTAAAACGTCAAAATGTATTAAGTAATACAAAGGACAGAAAATTGTGGAGAACTACGATCGTCTACGTCTTGAAGGACCATGTCACACAGAAGTACATGTTTTAAACAGAATCTAAAAGTGTCCTCCACTGAGACATTTATTCGTTTTATTCGATTTTATTATTTTTAGTGGCGTTGGTAATTCGTCATAATATAAATTATTAAAGCTGGCTTGTAGTTTCAGTTGTCAGTGATTTTTTTTTACCTCTAGATGCGTCACTTAGTATAAATTTGTGTAGGCGAGTTGGGATTTTTGAGTTGACTGACTATGACCAATTGCAAAGAAGATTTTATTTTAACCAAACAGATGTTTGATGAAAAAAGGTCCGTGATATATTCTCTACAGCAGTTTTTTAATGCTATTTTTGGATGGATACTTCCTTGAGCCAACCATTTTCATACATATGTGTTGATTCATTTTTCGGTCATGTTTTATTTATTCTGTTTAGATTAGAACAAATATTTCGGTTATTGACACCAATGGAATTAATTATTTTCTTTAAAGGTCCTAAGTTTGATGAGTTTCTGGAAGACATCTTCTATTACTAGCACCTTCGTTATTCTGCAATAGTTTTCCTTTTTTTATTCAGTTTATAGTCTCGTCAAGTCGAGGCTATCATGTAGATGTCATACGTGACGTCAAACTCGTTTAGAAATGTCTAAACGAACGGATACTTGCATCCGTTTTCTCAGATCAATGATTAAAAATGGCTTCCAAGAAAATGAAGCCTGTATGCTTCATCAGATCTCACAGACTGACGCTACAGAATTACAAACAAAGAACTCTACCAAATAATAAAGACCAAATTACTTGAAAACTTCCAACTGCGGCAACAACTAAAATGGATAGCTCATGTAATCCAAAAAGAAAACAATAACATTATCAAGATATTGACTGTCCACACTACTTTAAATTGGTTGAGAAAGGAAAAGTCCATCTAGAATTAGTGATTACAACTACTGGACTTAAAAACCCTATTTTCCTGAAACGTTTTTAAGACAAGAATTCTATAAATTTCAACCGCAAATAACGTTCACTGTTCAGCCAATGAATGCCGAATGTTTATTTGTAAGAAAACGGCTTTCCCAAATTTACCATTACAATTGTAGTGTATAGATCCCGCCAATGCATATTGTAGTCCCTTCATAAAAATCATCAGCAGGAGCCCAGAGGATACAAAAACAGACGATCACTTAAGTAACTCTCTTCCTGTTTTCCTTCCATTCGAAGTGTGTGACACCAACTTCTTACACCGAAGACAAAAGGACTGAAAGCGCACAAACAAACAAGTCACACTTAAATACATTCACTGACAATTTTCGTTGAGTATTCCTTTATTTCTAGCAAAAGAAACTCTTAAACTATCCTTTTGTTAGTTTTGTTAAATGTTATCTTGCATTACAAATCAATCGGTCTCTTTTTTTATGCATGTACCTTTTTTTTCTACATTCAAAGTGTGAAAGCACGTGCGATACCCTGACTTCGTCATTCGCCAACCAGGGAAAGTAACAGTTTCGTTGGCTAAAGTGTGTAGTGGTCCGTGGCGGTTACCACTTGTTGAGGGTTCATGGCGTGGCTGTTAGCTGTTGTTGATAGAAGTCAGACGTAGAAGAAACGCAAGTAAGGTTCAGATACTCCTGCCCGCCGAGCCCAACTACATAAAAAGGCTGGACTTTGATTAAGTCCAAAGAAGAAGGTAAAGAAAGCAAACAAAACACAAGACCGATAATATATGTATATACAAATATATATTAATAACAAGTTACAATACATGGAAACAGTACAAAGGACGAAGTGTGTGTGAATATTCTGTATGTGCGTGCGTGTGTGAATATTCTGTATGTGCGTGCGTGTGTGAATATTGTGCTTAGCGTGTTTCCACGCTATCCCTTGTTAGCGCCTACATTTCGAGGTTGATAGCTGAAATCCTGAAGGAAAAAGAGATAGAGGCGAAGGGTCAGCGGCTATTTATAGCCAGGGAAGAGAGACCCCTGGTGAAAGGGTTAACGGAGTGAAGGAGGAGTTAACTCCGACAAGTGGTACTGCCACGCTGGCCCCCACCAGCAGCTTTTGTCACCGGACAGTGTATTTTTTTTTTGTGTATCGTGTCAGTCTGCGATTCTTCAAGCAACTGCAAGTCAGATTTTCGACGTTGTGTTAAAAGCATTTGCTTCTGATCGTTATGCAATACACAACGCGCCCGTTATCAATGACGTAGAATGGGAGGTAAACAGATGTTTCACCACCATTAATTCATCCAAAATATTCTGGTAGAAACCTTATACATTAATTTAGGAACCTCCACTGAATTTTCAATACCTAAGTTTAAAAATTAAATTTTCCTCGGAAAAAGCGCAAAATAAAACAAACCCTTTTCTCTGCTACTGTCAAAAAAAAAAATTTCAGAAAATAAATATTTTAGTCTTTCCTCTTAAACATTTTGATGACAAATGGGACCTTTTCTTATCATACTATGCTGTTATTTACGCGACCTATTGGGAGGTACCTACATCTTACTTATTATAAAACCCAGGTTGTGTGTGTTTATATATTGGATCGGATTTCCTACATTTTTCAACCGATTTCAAGAAAACTTCACAGGGCTACGTAAAATTACCTTGCGGTGGTTCTGACAGCGACAAAAATTGGAAAAACACAATTGGTTTTGCACGAAATCAATTTGAAAACACGATTAAGACGCATCGCTGTCGCGAGAATGAAAGGGAGATAACTCATATCGAGTTATACTTATTATAAAACCCAGGTTGTGTGTGTGTGTGTGTGTGTGTGTGTGTGTGTGTGTGTGTGTGTGTGTGTGTGTGTTCGTTTATATATGGGATCGGATTTCCTACATTTTTCAACCGATTTCAACAAAAATTCACTTTTTTTGGCAGGTAGTGTTTCTTACTGTCTGGCACACTTTTTTTATTTTTACATTCAGAATGCTTTAAAAATTCCATTTACAAGACAATTGTTTATAATAAAATTCTATTCAATCGGTAGACTCATAACGATTGAAAACAATGTTTTTGTTTGAGTTTAGGTTTGACCAATTCGTAAAAAAAAAAAAAAACTAATTAAGACATGCGTGTCCGTCAACCTTAAACAATAATCTTTGTCAATTTAAATTTTTCAGTCTTTATGATGGTCGATACTTGATCTATCTCTTACTGTTAGATCCCCGGGCAACGCCGGGCTCTACTGCTAGTTAATTATAAAGGTAGGCAACGGAATAAAAAAAAATCGCCTTACAACATTATTGGTTGTGTTAAATCTTGACACATATCAGAAAACGTTGAAGGTGATTTTTTTCAAGGGTTTTTGTTCTAGTGTCTGTAATTCTGCTACCGACTCGTTAAGTACTAATAATTTTAGTTATGTGGCTTTGCAAGCTAATCGTTCACTGGAGTTAAAATTCATCTTCATCTGGCTTCTTTAGCATTGCTCAGAAGATAAATCGACTGTGGTTTTACCATATTTAGTTGTTCTAGTGTATTCCATCTATTATTTCGGTGACTTTATCGCTCCCGAAACAGCAGGACGTGATGGAACTTTGCAGACAATGTTGTTCCACTTGCCCAATGCTGATTCTGAGATTTTAATACTGCAGGTCCTTTTCACACACACACACACATATATATACATATATATTTTTTTTAATGAAAAACAGACCACTTTAATGTACCATTACAATAATTTATTTCACCAAAATCCTTTTTAAAGGACTCTGGATCATCAGGTAACACTTCCAACAACGAAATGAAAGGAAAAATGGGATTAGAAATTGATGGGTAGTGTAATTTTTGTAATTTAACAGGGAGGGTGTAGTTAACGAGACAAGGTAGAGTATAGGGAGGGGTTAATTTCATATCTCTCTTAAGCATGCTTTATATTGGGGTAGGAGGAGTGACCGAACCGTGACCTATTTAGATGGTTAACTTAACGGAAATGATATATAGGAATGGGAGGGTAGTGGGGGGAAAAAGAAAAGGAAAAATGGAAAGGAGAGAGGAGACAGACGACAGTAATACAGATATATCTAAATGAGTGTTACGGCAAAGAGAGAGGGGGAGAGGGAAGTGAATCGAAAAAGGCTGTAATTTTGTTTTAACAAAATTATGTAAAAGATAGATTTCAATGCTTGATAGAAATTTAGATGTCTAAAAAATGATGAATGTTATCAATTTAAACATTTAATTTTTTAAGTAAATAGTTTAGGGACTTAATATAAGTTAACTACTATTTTTATTAGCACATTAGGTACTTAATATAAGTTATATATATATATATATATATATATATATATATATATATATATATAGAGAGAGAGAGAGAGAGAGATAGAGAGAGAGATAGATAGATAGATAGATAGATAGATAGATAGATGTTTCTCTTATATTGCCAGGGAGCATCCTGGGTATGATGGTAAACTACACCCGGCAGCAAGGCCTCTGATCGAGAGATTGAAGGTTTTGAGGGGCGTGAAATCACCTTAACTGCTGTTATTCCCAGATCTACCCAGACCCGGGGTGATAACACCTGTTAGGGTCATAGCTATGGGCAAATAGTGAACCCCCAAATAAAAATCAACAGTACATTTATATAATAAAATAGTCAACACTACATTTTTATAGCAAAATGACAATCAATTCAACACTAAAATAAATATTTTTATAGTAAAATTATCAATAATACATTTTATGATCTATAAACATATATGACAAACATACCTTTACTCTGAGTGTATAAAATAAATAAGTTAGCTGCAGTTGAAAGCATAAAAAATGCGTGCGGGATATTTAGATTTCGGTATTAAATAACCCATAGAGGTTGGTATGCCGCTAAACAAATTCAACCAATCAACTATTGTCAAAGCTCTCCAGTGTATTCGTTCCATACTTGTATGTTCTTTCAAACTCCCCCTTTTAAATTTTATTTGTTTAGTCACTTAGTTTGTTTTCCTTCTGCAGTCGACAGTGTCAACGAATTAAGTGCGAAGAAGTTTCGTACCATAAAGTGAATTATTCATGCTAGACAATAGACATCAATTATATACAAACTGAGGTGACTGCAAAAAAGTTAGACAAGGCGTTTATTGAATTAATAATAAAAACGATCTTATTCGCAATATTCACAGGTATAAGCCGATTTTAGATGAGAGCATAACTGAGTGGTTTACGTGTTAGCTTGCTGACTACGAGAATTTGGTTCAAATCTCACCATAGTCGATATGTGAAACAAGATCTTTTTTATAATTTTTGATCCGGTGTGACACTTTCATTTTTTTGTCTGTCAAATTAGGAACCGACTCAAGGCCGAAAGTATGGACCATCCAATGAGAAATGAACTCAATACTCTGCCATAATTGATCAAGTCCAACAAGCTTGCTAACCATTATATCACATAAGTAATGTAACAGCAATTCAGTGTATATATATATATATATATATATATATATATATATATATATATATATATATTATATATATATATATGTTCATTTATCTTGTTCCTACTATAATCTTCATAGAATTAGATTCGCTATAATTACAGACTTCTTGATTTACAAAAGTTATCTTCCAGAATTACCCTCGTAGACAAATTTATGTAAAAAAAAAAAAAAAAATGAATCTTTTTTTTTTATGTCTATATATCATTTACATTATTCGGACAATCGTACAATCTTTTTTTATTGTGTGATATATATATATATATATATATATATATATATATATATATAGTGATTTTCCCAGCGTAGCTTGGATGTGGCACAAGGCCGAAAGTAAGGAGCACCCAGTGAGGATCGAACTCTCTAGCGAGACAAGCTTGCTAACCATTACACAACCTCGAGGTGCCCACAAATGGCAAATGAATATTTTTTTTGGTTTTTTTAAGACAAAACAAACAACTGTATTAATTGGTTTGCATTACAAATACATTTATTATTAATATATAAATCACAGCTGTTTAACTACATTAAGCCCAGTTTTGTTTTCATAAATTAAATAAAATAAACATTTATTTGCTTATCTGTGTATGCACGCTATGGCAGGTATATACAAAACTCAGAACAGAACTAAAACTAACGGAGCGAAACGAAACTCGGCTACAAAATAAAGGCGGGGATAAGTTAAGGATTATGTCGTCCGCGTCGTTGAGTCTCTTGCTTGTACAATGCGAGCGTAGGATATCACATTCTTCGATCCTTGGAAAATTGTGGCGTTACCAATCATATCGTCCTGGGCGGGGATCTCGTCATCTGGTCGGATCTTATCTGTTGGATCTCAGCAATATTTCCATTAAATGTCGAGTTCTCCTCTGCTATAGGAACAATTGGGCTACTATCTTGTTCCGTGGAGGGTGCTCAAGGGTTAACTCCATTTCGGTGCATGGTGCCAAATCGTAAACAGATACAGATTGCACCTGAATATCTTATGGTGGCGTATGTCGGATTACCGTCGTGGAGCTCGACTTTGTCCCCCATAAGGACCAGTTTTACAGTTTCGTATGAACCTTTTTAATAGTATGGGACCTGGTGACATTAGCCTGGACGATAGTGAACCCCCCATATGTTGAGCAGCGCAGTAATGCAAAGAAGCGTTCATGAGAGGGGGTAACACTTCAGGAAGTACCAATTCCTAGTACTTTTCAGGTAGGCTACTCCACCTAACGGCTAGAGGAATCGCCTTTCGTTTTGTGAAGTTAAATCGGCCAACCCGTGCGTTACCAGTTGGGTGACATGGAGTGGTTTTACATGTTGCGGCCCCTTTTGGGGAGAGATTGTTTGTCCGGCTGTATATAGCCGGGTGTCCAGGCTTAGCTGAACAATAGATCTAAGGATTTAATCACTGATGTGTGCATGTTTGAATATGGGAAGATGAATTGAAACCGCGAGTATTCGTCAATTATTGCGAATAAATACATGTTACGCGTAACAGAAGGTATGGGTCTCTTGTAGTCGAAACGTAGTTGTTCCATGGGTCTGGTCGCCTCGATAAGAGTTCTTTCTGATGAGCAATAGAAAGAAGGTTTACTTTCTGCACAGACCCTGCAAAAACTGCACTTTTTTATCTCCTGCGTAGAAAAAGATTTTTTTCTCTAACAAAATGCAGGAAACGAGTAATTTCCAGTCGGTATAGTCCATTGTCGACGAGGGCTGAAACGGTAATGGCTGAACAAGCGTAAGCTTAGCTAAATGCGTCAAGAACCAGATCATCCTTGCTAGGACATTTTATCGTGTAATCAAATACTGCAAGTTCTAACCGCCACTCTTGAATTTTGATACGCCTTTCGTTGTTAAACCTGAAGGTAATTAGGATGAAATATTGTCGAGATATGGATTCAATAATTACCGTCGCATCCTTCTCTACTAGGTGATATTTTAAGTTGATTCCCTGTGGTGTTCTTGACATGAACGCTACTGGGCGTATCCCTTGGTTGAGGACGGCAGAAATGGCGACGTCTGGTGTGTCGCACTCAATCACGAAACGTAAGCTTTCGTCTACTGATTGTAGGGCGGCCTTCCCTTTTTTATTTAAAAAAAAAAAAAAAATAGAAAAAAAAAGGAAGGCCGCCCTCAATCAAGTGAAATTTTTTTTTTTTTTTATTTTCTATTAAAGGCCAAGTTTACTAGAAAATTCATTTATCTATTTCGCATAGTGTGAACATGCCCAGTGCCTTTCTTAATTATTGAGTTTTCTGGTGGAGGTAGCTCTCTTAAGGGACGAAGTTTTTCTGGGTCGGGCTTAACTACACCGCTGACACAGTATCCCAACACGTTGATGGAGCGTACCGAAGCCACAGATTTCGACTTGAGGTTAAGTTTAGTCTTCATAATGGTCTCCAGGAACTTTACTTTTTGGTGGTTCCATCTGTATGCGCCCTGTAATTCTGATATCGTCGATGTGAGGGAACGCACTTCAGAAGTTTTCTTCATTATTCTGTCAGTAGCTCTCTGGAACGAGACTGTCCAGTTTTTGACCCCAAACGGAACTCCAGGAAAAAAAAAGTCCATTTGCCTCAATAGCAGCGTAATTTTTTCTGATTTTTTAAGCGGCACTTGGTGGTAGACACATTTGAGGTCGAATGTAAAAAAAAATCTAGCGAGGCCATTAATCATTTTATCAATTCTTGGCAGGGTATAAGCGTCTAGTCCTGTATATAGGTTTATCGTCTTTGAGTAATCTACGCACTTTTTTTTATGACAGTCCTTCACACTTACTAGCTGGGCTTGCTATGGTGAAATGCTTCAATTACGCCTTCACAAAAGAAGTTTATGAATTTCTTTTGTGATGAGGGCCTGATCTTCCTTGTTAAAGTGCCTCGACTTGGCGGCAATGGTTCGGTGATAAATTAGGAAATGGTGAAGGTTCTATTTTTACCGCGTTTAATGCACAGAATTGACAAACATTGTCCATAGTTACTTCGGGCAGTGACCCACCGTATTTAAACGTTGTTCCCTGGTGCTGACAGAAACTACTGGCCTAGTATTACGTCGGAACACAAATCCTTCTAGACACCCAAACGGGTGACAACATACTACTGGTCGTTAAGGCAAAGTGTTAGATTTACAACTATATAACCCCCCTTGAATTAAGGCTAAAGTTTTATGGGCCATGGCGATAAAAAGTGAACTTTCAAGTTTAGTTCCTGCACGACGCCTTCACTCAGATGCTACAAGAACCGAATAGGGACCCTAGTTTCCCGCCCATTAACAATTACGTGCGTCGCAGCGAGATAGAGTTCTCGTGGTACGTTAGTAAACGTGGTTAGTATATGAAGACCAGCGACTGTTGCTAATGAATTTGACAAAGGCTTTGGCCAACATGCAGAAGAGTAATCTATTTGCTTTGAGTTTTTGTTTGTTATTTTTTTTACAACTAGTTACAAGAGCAGGACAGCGCTCCCGCAAATGATAGGGAAATCCACTGAAAAGGCGCTCACGTTTTGCTTGACAGGTCGCGGCTACTACTGGTTCTTTGAGTTCAACCGGAGGTTTCTTTGTGGGTTCCACATCGACTATTGCTGCCATGTTAGCTTCTAAAGTAGTGTACAAGTCGTTATCCCGTTCGACTAAGTCCAATGTAGAAGCTTGAGTATAAGCTGTTTGTAGGTCCAGAGTCTTATTTTCCAGGAGACACTGCCATATGGGATGCAAACCTCGGCTTGTAATGAAGGCGGTCCGCATAGCCTCATTTTCGCATTCTTTAGCAATGTGGTCTCACAAGAAGTTGTATTTCTTCCTCAGCTTTTCCAACTCCCTAAAAAATACAAAAAAAGAAAAAAAAACACTCGTCCAGCGACTCTCCCAGATTCTGTTGTCTCGTAGCCAACATGCGCCTCGTAAAAACCTTATTAGGTGTTTTAACAAATAAGTTGTCCAATATTTGTATAGGCATGTCGAAATCTGTATATCTTTCTATATATTCAAACATGTCGGAACTCATACAGTTCAAGAGAGCCCGATACTTGTTTGGAATTTTTTACCGTGTAATCGTCGAAATAGTTCAATCGGATGATTGGTGAATAGGGGTTAGTATCCAAGTGCTTTGATTCCTATATTTATTTGCATTAAAATACAAAATGCAGCACAAGGCCTAAAAAGGGGGATGGGGAATGACGGTCTTCATCTGTCTTAAATCTAAACTTAGCTAGTCGCAGACACTGACCCAAACATGCCAACAATAATCCAATCACCAAAACAACACATTCACTCCTACCTTTCTTACTACGTCCACCATAATACCTCAGATTCTCTATGAAGTCCTAACTAGTCCCCTTATGTACAGATATTGTTCATTGGGGGGGTCATAAAATAACAATTTAAAAAAAATCCCAATGAGTAACAATTTTAAAAAAACTAAACAAAATGAGTATATATACAAAATTTGACAGAAATATATTTAACAACGAAACTAAACAAAATTAGTATTAAACCCCCATTCCCATTAATAAACTTTGAATACAAAACAAATATCAGTTAATCCGGACGAAATCGATTCACTCCGGAAGAAAATAAGAACACATTCAAACCATCAAGCATTCACACAAATGAGTATTTACAGAATGATTCATACAAAACTAAACAAAACTGAGTTAGTAATAAAACCCCCACAACCATGAATGGCAGAAAATGTCAGTTAACTAGACGAAATCGATGCGGACTAAGCAAATAAGTAGACATTCAGACCATCAAACATTCACACAAACACTCCTCATTCATACACAACAACAAATACGAAAGCGGCCCCGCATCCACCAGAGAACTGACATTACTAACCACCTAACGAGGGAGGGATGGGGAATTAAACAAAAGAAAAATAGGGACAGAAATAAAAGGGACCAATGAGCATACATACCCTAGCTAAGTTAACCGGAAAAAAAAAAGAAACTAAAAATTCAAAATCGAAAACCTAGACTAGCCTAATATCTGGGTGGGTTGCCTATGTTCAACCCTGATAAGACAAAATCCTGTACCTAACCGACGTCCAAATGCCACTCTAGGTCAGCCCCTTTTACTCTACACATCCGCGCAAAATTCACCCATCTTCAAGTGCTTTGATTCCACGACGTTTCCATGTTCGTTTTCGTTTATATGAATAGAAGTAAAAAGTACTAAGCTCTATTTAGCTAAACGAAACTTAATTACAAAAGCGGTCGTAAGTCACAGATTATACATCCCAAGTGAGCGAGTCTATTGCTCGTACAATGTAAACATAGGGTAACAAATGACAGTCTGAATCAACGATTTTTGTAAAGATAATCTCGGCTGGGTCAAACTTTGTGCTTTCCTCGCTCCAGTAGTGAGTGCGCTGCTTGATTCTGTCTATCGGCAGAATATAGCGGCCACTGATTATTTTGAGGGGTGAACGGGTTTTACTAACATCTGTTTTGTTTTAATTTGTTTTTGTTTTAAATATTTGGTTTAGTTTACTGGGTTCATTCCCTCCCCCTCATTTCATGTTTCATGAAATTTATATATATTTTTCTATTTAAACATTTTGAGATTTTTATATTATGGGGTATTTTTTGTACCCCCCGTCCGTGAATATGTGGTATATATAGGATTGAATAGAGATGGATGAGTTCTTTTTTGGTAATTTGTATCGAATGAATGGATCGTGATCTTACTTATTATAAAACGCATATTGTGTGTGTGTGTGTGTGTGTGTGTGTGTGTGTGTCTGTACGTTTATATATTGGATCGGATTTCCTACATTTTTCAACCGATTTCAACAAAACGTCACAGGACTGCGTAAAATTATCTTGTGGTGGCTGTGACAGCGCCAAAAATTAGAAAAACACAATTGTTTTTGCACGAAATCAATTTGAAAACATGATAAAACACAATTCTCTAGCCAGAATGAAAGGGAGACAACTCATATCAAGTTATACTTATAAAACCCAGGTTGTGTGTGTGTGTGTGTGTGTGTTTTTATATGGGATCGGATTTCCTACATTTTTTCAACCGATTTCAACATAGCTTCACTTTTTCTTTTGGCAGGTAGTGTTTCTTATTGTCTTGCACACTTTTTTCTTTATTTTTACATTCACAATGCTTTAAAAATTCCATTTACAAGACAATTGTTTATAATAAAATTCTATTCAATCGGTAGACTCATAACGATTGAAAACAATGTTTTTGTTTGAGTTTGGGTTTGACCAATTCGTAAAAAAAAAAAAACTAATTAAGACATGCGTGTCCGTCAACCTTAAACAATAATCTTTGTCAATTTTATTTTTCAGTCTTTATGATGGTCGATACTTGATCTATCTCTTACTGTTACATCCCCGGGCAACGCCGGGCTCTACTGCTAGTCGTGATTAACTAGGGCAAGGATAGTTAGCGAAGACCTGCCTTTTGATCACTTCCCCTTCGGCCATGTGCCAAAATTATCGTATCTTATACAGTAATAAATATATTTTGTAAAGATAATTTTTGAAAACACTATACACAAAAAGTAAACTCTTTCAATCCCATCACTATATATAATGTGTCTGCCAAAAATGTATACAGATTTTAGGAAAGGAAAAACTTGTATAAATATTGTAATTTTATTCAGATATCACGAGATTAATCACAGTTACCTTTGGATTCTACATCACAAGAAATGGTGACCTTTAGTTTTAATAGTACAGCAAACTACTGCTTGTGCAACGTTGTCCAAATTGTGCAGTGGGATTGCTGCACATACATTTTCAATTTCTTGTCTAAGGGACTCCCATGTCATCAGTTTTCTGCGATACACAACATCATTTAGGGTCCTCTATATGTAAAAGTCTGCAGATGTTAAATCAGGAGAAAGGGGGGAACTTGACTGCACCTCTTTACATCAATGAAACGACAAACTTACGTCCGCCATGTTACAGTCGTCACTTGTTGATATTACAGCCGTAAGATTAATGCAATTTGTCGAAAAAATATCGCAAAACAGTGTTATCGCAATTTGATAAAACTACGAAAGACAAGTTTTTCCTTTCCTGAAGTGCGTATATATATATTTTTTTTGGTGGATTAATATATATATATATATATATATATATATATATATATATATATATATATATATGTGTGTGTGTGTGTGTGTACATACACTGCTAATCAAAAAATTTAAGATTACTTGAAAAAAATTTTTTATAAGAGACTGTTCGTCATGGATACATTATAAACTTTTTCTTACATAAGGTTAATAATTCTATAATCTAAAAGGTTTTGTGGACAAAAAGTTATAATCCGATCAATTTATTCAGAAATGGGCATTTTTATAAAATGAGGCGTTTTACACTTGATCAAAATTATAAGACCAGGGAGTATAAATTGTTAGATCTAGGATAATTCCAATGTTTTTTTAGTTCAGTTAGAGATTAGCAATCACTGCGTAAAGGTGTCACCATACCTAAAACAAGCAAACTTACCGAAGTTGAGCGTGCTCGAATTCTAGATTTCCATAATCAAGGTTTGTCACAGCGGGAGATCGCAGCTAAGGTAAATCGCAGTAAAAAAGTGATTTGCAAATTTCTAAAGGACAGTGCGAATTATGGAAACGCAAAGTCTTCTGGTAGGCCCAAAATATTTCTCCGGCATTGAGTAGGAGAATAAAGCGGGTTGTTGTGAAAGCCAGTGGATTTTCTTCTAGTCAAATTAAGGCAGCCATAGATGCTGATTGCAGTCCAGTGACCATCAGACGACACTTACGAAAAAAGGCATGGTAAATAAAAAGTGCAAACAAATTCCTCGGCTGCTTCCACGTCACAAAATGAACCGTTTAAGGTCGTGAATACCAAACATGGGACATTGAGAAGTGGAAGAAAGTCCTGTTTCCTGATGAGAAACAATTCAATGTAGATAGTCCTGATGGCTTCCAACGATATTGGCATAACAAAAACATGCCTCCTGAAATTTTCTCCACACGTCATAGTATTGAAGGGTCTCTAATGGTATGGGGTGCCTTTTCTTACAGAGGGACGATGGAGCTCCAGGTGGTGCAGGGTCGTCAGACAACGGCTGGTTATGTTAGCATGCTACAAAAAGCATCGTTGGTGACGGAGGGCCATTGTTTGTGTGGGGATGGATGGTTATTCCAACAGGATTTATGCGGCAAACCACGCTGCATGTCGGACCTTGACCTTTCTACAAGAAAATGGGGTCCATCTCTTCAGACATCCCGCATGCTCACCGGACCCAATTGAAAATGTTTGGGGATGAATGGCAAGAGATGTTTATCGAAATGGTAAACAATATTCAACAAAAAATTAACTTCATGAAGCTGGAGCAACATTCCTTGCAGTTTAATGGAAACACTAATTTCTAGCATGCCCCAAAGAATTTTTGAAATCATCAAAATCAGAGGAGGTAGAACTCATTATTAAATTTGGTTGTTGAATGTTTTCGTACACTTTTCGTACAATTTCGTAGAATTTTTGTCTCTGGTCTTATAATTTTGATCAAGTATAAAACGCCTCATTTTATAAATATGTCAATTTCTCAATAAAATGTTCGGGTTATAACTTTTTGTCTACATAACCTTTTAGATTACAAAATTAGTAACCTTAAGTAAGAAATGTTGAAATTTTTTCCATGAAAAACAGTCTTTTTAAAAAAAAAATTCAAGTGGTCTTAAATTTTTAATCAAGAGTGTATATATATATATATGTGTATGTATGTATATATGTGTGTATGTATGTATATATGTGTGTGTGTATATATATGTGTGTGTATGTATATGTGTGTATATATATATGTGTGTATGTATATATATATATATATATGTGTGTATATATATATGTGTGTGTGTGTAAGTATATATATATATCAAACTTCGCTTTTGTTGAGCGAGTTTTCTAAATAGTGGAGAGGGTCTGTTTTATTACTTATTGAGCTTATTTCAATATGGCGCATTGTAGATGAGTGAAATAAAAATAGGGAGATTGTATTTTCCAAGTGGGACGTATATGTCTGTCTTTGATATTCACTCAGCTTAATACTGCACAAATCTAAATAAAAGTTGTTGCACCAAGTTTACAAGTGGGGAGGGCATGACTTGATAGTTATTAAGCTTAGTGTGACACAGTTACAAATAGATGTAGAAGACTGTATTGTGCCAAGTGGGGTAGAAATTCAGACATCACGGTATTCTCAAATGTGTTGGAGGTTTAGACTTCAACAACATTCTCATATTTAGAATACTACTTTAAAATATTTTTATGTCACTCAAACAACAAACGTATGTCCGCCATCTTGTAGGCGTCAATTGCTACAGCCATGAGGGTAATGCTATCTGTTGAGAAAATAGTGCACAACAGTTAACTATGAACGACTAGTGCATAGCGTTCATTTTATCTAGAGTGGAGGTTATCTAAAAATTAAAATCCACCACCCATTGTAGTACCCTTAACAAGCAAGGGAAATTAGACAAAAAGAGCTAAATTTTAAAGAAACTTTGTGCATTAAATTTTTCTCATTTAATCAATTCACTCCAAGCAAGGCGATAACGAACACTATAACTCAAGGGGATACTGAGAGAGAAAGAGAAAGAGATGACCTTAGAAGGAACTGGAAATCCAATTCTAAACAGGAAACAACGGATAAAAACTCTATTCATTTTCAAAAGACCATTAATTTCATCATCATCATCATCATCATCATCATCATCATCATCATCCTCATTAATAATAATAATAATAGTAGTAGTACTATTACTAACGTTGGTGGTGGTGGTGATCATGCTCATGATGATATTGAATATAAAAAACCATCCAGTAAGAGAAAGTCTCTTTTGCTCGAAGTGAAACAGTAAATTAGTTCTAAAAATGGCGCGCAATCTTCCCTAAAATGTCCTACGTATATATATCTATCTTGTAGACGTCATTTGCTACAGCCATGAGGGTAATGACTTCTGTCGAATTTAAAATTATAACCAAAAGACACTTAAGGTTGTCTGTTTTCTATTTAAATTAATATATATAAATTGTCCAAAAAGCAAAATGCCCTGGACCATTGTATATTAAAAACGATTAAAGATATCTTACTGGACTTCTCTGAGGTTTGGACTCTACTTTGAGCAATAAAAATGTATAATTAATTTCCAAGATTAAAAGAAGAATCGTGATGAAATCCATTATAAACGAAAATGATATGTTCGTCATTAATTAATCATAGCTAAGGTTCGGAAGCTCCTAAAGTAAAGTTCATATATAATATATAATATATATCATATATATATATATATATATATATATATATATATATGATTCCGGGGTCATTTTCCAACTTATTCAAGATGATCTTCGCCCTCTCTAAACTTCTAATTTTCTGACTTGAAAAGTAACAATGTGTCTCACACGTTTCACGTACGATTTCATTTTCAAGTCTTTTTTTCATTGCTCTTTGGACTGCCAAAGCTGAACCGCTCCTCTCCCGTGCCAAACATCTTATCAATTCTATTATTCTAATTGATCTCTTTAGCTCTAAGTTGAAATGATGATCCCTATTCCTGTTGTGATCTCCTGATCCAGTTTTCCACTCTACTCTTCCCTCTTTTTTTTAAACTTATTTATCGTCTTTTTGATGGTTCTTGAATGGACTTTGAAGATGGAAGCCAGAAATATGAATATTGTTTCCTTTACTGTTGGCCTGAATTAATTTATACTCTCACCATTGCTCAGCTGAGAAGACAGTGCGACTCACACAAAACGTCTATAATTTATTTTCTTTCTAGCTGAATAACTCAAAGGGTTTTTCAGTGATTCATACGACAAATGGTGCCAAGATGGCTAAATGTCTTATCTAGAAAAAAGAAACGCAATTAGTCTAGTGTTGTTTTCGATATTGAATATTTTGTGTGATGGACAATTTTGCAATTTTGCATATATATATATATATATATATATATATATATATATATATATATATATATATATATATATATATATTAAGAAATGGACAAAAGTCCAATAATTTATTTATTAAAGACATTTTTATGTTTAACATTCTTTTTATAGATACAAGTATTTTAGTAAATGCTCTGTTTATAATAAACAGTATTAAATAACATTTACCGGCCTGAATGTACGAGAAATTTTCATAGAAAATATTCGTCCTTTGAAATGAAAATTTCTCGGACATTCAGGCCGGTAAATGTTATTTAATACTGTTTATTATAAACAAAGCATTTACTTAAATACTTTTATCTATAAAAAGAACGTTAAACATAAAATATCTTTTAAATATATATATATATATATATATATATATATATATATATATATATATATATATATATATTACGAACAACCAATAATATGATTTTTCAAACTAAATAAAAAGATATGCAAAAAAATGTTATCCAATTTATATATATATATATATATGTGTGTGTGTGTGTGTGTGTGTGTGTGTGTGTGTGTGTGTGTGAACTATGTAACGTCTTTCACCTATTTTGGTAGCAAAGTCAACTCCAGCGGATCTTTAGATGACGAAATCATGCATCGGATTGCTAAGGCTACCATGGCTTTTGGCAAACTTCGCCATCGCTTTTGAGATGAGCGGAGTATCCGACTGGATACGAAAGTTCGGGTTTACAGAGCTGTTCTCCTTGCCATCCTTTTGTACGACTCAGCTGGCGTATATGGTACCATACAGGTACCATATACGCCAGCTGGATGTATTCCATAAGAACTATCTGCGTGCTATCTGTGGAGTAAGCCTTCAAGGCAGGACATCCAATATAGACCTGTTTAACATGTGTAATATTGGAGGAATCGAGAATTTTCTCATACGGTCTCAGTTGCGGTGGACTGGTTGTCGGATGACAGGATACGCAAGATCTTAATGTATAGCCAGTATATATATATATATATATATATATGGCTGAATTAGTAGACCGTCTCATTATGGTTGATTTATCAGGGAGGTGATTTTATTATCGGATTGGAGGGACGGTCCCAGCGTGTGGTGATGTTGGAAAGTGACTGCTAAACATACTACAGATCGAGCTAAACCTTGTGAGTAAAATTTAGTATACTAAATTGCACGATAGTTGTCAGCGGTTGCCTTCTCCTGTTGGTCAGACGGAAGCTTTTTAGAATTGGTTGACAATCTGTCCAGTGAAAATAACGGCCTGACGATTCGCGTAGATGCATTTTTTTTTTAATTATTTCACGAGCAACAAAGTCACTAAAAGACAGGGGATTACTGAGTAGCTGAAGTTTATATACAGTGTAACCCGGATATAAGAGAGTTGTCGGGACCGGAGAAGTCTCTTATATCCGGGTTTCTCTTATATCCGGATTTGGTCTATTTTATATACATTAACACAGGCTCTAATTTGGTATACATTAACACAGGCTCTCATTTGGGACCAGAGAAAATCTCTCTTATATCCGGGTCTCTTATATCCGGGTTACACTGTACTATCAAATATCGTAAGAGAAATATTTTTGGCGCATAATTTCAGTATTTCTAAAATAACTTGATGCATCAATAATTTAAGTTGCTTATCTGACTTATCAATAGAAATAATCAAATTAAAAAAAAAACTAAATCAATTCCTGGATAATCTATTCTAAAATTGACATTAGCATGAGTAATTTGTTTTCTAAGTTGCTTGTAAAGAGTTTCTAGTCACTCAAACATTTCTGAAATAGAAATCTATGAAATTAGATTTTTTTAATCATCTCACCCAAAGCAAGCCAATAAAGACACAAGTGTCTTGAGTGTGAGAGAATACGAGAAAAAGAAAAAAAAGTTATTGAGGAAATAAACCAATAAAAATGAACAAGAATTAAGAAGATAACGATTGACACTGCATTTACAAAGCAGGAAGCCCGAATATAGTTCCACGGGTCAGAAGTGTGAGAGAGGAAACTGTTAGCATAGAACATACGGTGACATCTAGCTATTTCAGCTGTAGAATAATGAGACCTAACTGCCAATTTAGTACTAAGCTTAAGTTCATAAAATCTAGGTACCACAGATGAAAGTAATATTTATTTTGATTAATACAAAAATGTGGCACAAGGTTAAAAGTGGGGATAAGCGAAGCTTAGTCTTTAATCTGTCTTATTTTAAAATTAGCTAGCCGCAATTATTGGTCTAAACATACCAAAGTATTGCTTACACCAAAACAACACATACTCATTTACCATTCTTAGTACAGCCACCATAGTCTCTTTGTTGTCCAAACTAGTTCCTATATGTACTATTTGGCTGTGGGGGTAGGGAATAAAAATGAAAAAAATGAAACCCCAATGAATATTTACAAAGAATACAAGTTCACCAGAACAATTATCGGGAAAGTATTTATAAAAAAGGCGCATGGAAACTATGTTATGATTGGCTGAATCCAAGATGCTAGGTCAGGATTAATAATATTGGAGATTTTTTTTCTTTGTATTTTAGGCCTAAAAACTCACAATGATGGTGTTTCTTTCTTTCTTTTTTTAAATGAGAATTAAGTCTCGTGAGCTCGCAATCTTCTGCAGGCTGTGACAGCGCAACAAAAGTGTGATTTTATTAAGCAAGTTAATGTTAACGTCGAATTAAAAGTAAAACATTTCACAAAGGCACTGGTAAAAAGACTTAGGATATGAAGCAGGACATATTAACATGTGACAAAAATAATAATTTATTCGGTTATAATAATGTTTATCAAATATGTTACTTTGGTTGATAACTTTTGCCTTTATTTATATAAAGAGATTCATGATACACTTTACATAATAAAAATTGAACCTCCACAAAAAGCAAATTATCAATATTTTAATGAGGACAGATATTAAAATATGATGCAATATTTGCACACTGACCTCGATAAATAAATAGAATGTAAGTGGTAAAAGTGAGATGCTATTTTTCCATAGATATTTAATCACATGTAAGGCCGGTGGATACTACCATTGAACCCCCGACCGGTGGGAGGGTAGTCTCAAGCTTGATTGGGGGCTTCGAGCAGTACTTTGTAACCCTCACTATCTTATCAACATTTGCTTTATTCTAACTACATTTATAAACATTAGAAATTAAACTAAGCATAATCATTAAAGGATGAAACCTTTTGGCGGATTTTAGGATCTTTCTGGGTCTTTTGGGGTCTTTCTGGGGTCTTTTAGGGTCTTTCTGGGTCTTTTAGGGTCTTTGTGGAGTCTTTTAGGGTCTTTCTGGGGTCTTTTTTTCGTCCAAATCCGTGAATTTGTGTTGTTCATACTAAGTATCGAAAAAACACCATATAAAATACAATAATTTTTCATCCGTAATGATGAATGTTTTAAAATTATACAACATCTAACAAGAAAAAATTCAAGTTGATATTAAAAATTGCGGCAAAACATTGATTTATCTAATATATAAATATCCAGGGCCGTTTTAATAGCATTATGGGAGCCTAGGCTAACCAGTGTCCTGGGGCCCCTATGACAAACACTGACAGGCATAAAAAGTGAATGGTCGATAATATTAAACATATACTTATTTTATTGGCACTTCAACACATCTGATGTTAAAACATTTAAAAAAAAAAACATGCTGTTTAGCAGCAACTAATTAACATGATGAACATTTGAACAATAAACAAGGCTTGAAAAACAATAATCTTACTTATTATAAAACCCAGATTGTGTGCGTGCGTGCGTGTGTGTATGTGTCTGTACGTTTATATATTGGATCGGATTTCCTACATTTTTCAACCGATTTCAACAAAACTTCACAGGACTACGTAAAATTACTTTGCGGTGGTTCTGACAGCGCCAAAAATTGGAAAAGTATAATTGTTTTTGCACGAAATCAATTTGAAAACACGATAAAACACGATTTTGTCGCTAGAATGAAAAGGGGACAACTCATATCGAGTTATACTTATTATAAAACCCAGGTTGCTTGTGAGTGTGTGTCTGTGTTCGTTTATATATGGGATCGGATTTCCTACATTTTTCAACCGATTTCAACAAAACTTCACTTTTTTTTGGTAGGTAGTGTTTCTTATTGTCTTGCACACTTTTTTCTTTATTTTTACATTCACAATGCTTTAAAAATTCCAGTTACAAGACAATTGTTTATAATAAAATTCTATTCTATCGGTAGACTCATAACGATTGAAAACAATGTTTTTGTTTGAGTTTGGGTTTGACCAATTCGTAAAAAAAAACAAAAAAACAAAAAAACAAACAAAAAACCTAATTAAGACATGCGTGTCCGTCAACGTTAAAGAAGCATTGGTGGCATTTTCTTTTCAGACAATTGCTTTATTATTGGCTTGAAATCAGCGGTCTTCAGGAATAGTATGTCATTTTCCAATTACATGAATGAAAGCCAGTTCAAACGATGCTGCGTCATTTTGCTACTAAGCAGATTTTTTTAATAAGTTTCAGTCTTGAAAAAGATGGTTCTCCTATACAGCTGATCACCATCATGAACATGAACATGAACATTTTGAGTGTAATTTCAACATTCGGGAATACAGAGTTCAAATTGCCCGAATTTATTTTCCTGTATAGTGCAGGGAGAGTCTCACAATTTTCATTAAGAGCCATGTAGTGCTTGAGATGCTGGCATTCATTTAAAAGGTCATCGTAAATTTAGGTCTTTGCGATACATATTATAGCCGGTTGTTCACACTTTTTCTTTGATACATCAAAAGCAATGGTTTTCAATTCACTGAAGAAAGAAAGAAAACAGATTTCCAATCTGTGAATAAGCCTCTCCACGTTTTGTCAGTTCAAAGATTAGAGTGTCAAATCTAGGGAAGAAAATTTCCACTTTGAACTTTTCGGTTTGACTGAGAAGTACATTTTCTACTGACCTATTATATCTATTAAGATACACACTTCATTTTCGTTCTCATTTTTACCCCATCGCTGTAATCTGTATTTGTACACATACTAGCTTTGAATTCATATTCGCTAAATTTGTTTCTAGTTTTATTGTTGTGGATTCCGGGATTAAACCCGGTACCAATAAATAACAAACGCCAAGAATGAATATAGGAAAATAAATGTACTAACGTAATAATACAAACTGGTAATGCAGGTTAGTAGTTCCAGGAATACGGGTTAGTAGCAAAATATCGATACAGTCTTTGGTATTGAAGTATCGCTGTATGACTTCTTACTGAGTCTAGGTGCTCGCTCACGGTGACTCTTGCTCGCTACGTTCGTTCTGTCTGTCTGTTACCTTGCTCTCACTCTTCTGGTTACCTACAACCTTTCACCCTCCTTTCTGTTTCTTCTCTCTCTCGGGTCTTCACGTAGCAGTAGTATATTTATATACTAGGTGAGTCCATTTGTGTAAAAAAGGGAGGACACCTCAACATTTATGAAGTTAGGTTTTTCATAGACCCAAGAAGATCCGTGGCAACAAGCTTGTTCACGTCATTTAATTGCAGGACCTTGTTTTGTTCATTCTTTCTGGCATGTCATTCCAAAGAATTGTGAGAAAGATTTTTCCATTTTTTTGCTCAATTCTTCTGCCTTTCACATTGTATTCACATGCTGTTCATTGTTAGCTGATAGAGAATCCAATGCATATTTTATTTGCCCGAAACCCCCATACAGAGCACAAACAATGACAAAATATGCTGACCATCGTGTGTCACACAGACGTTTGAGCAGAAAACCTTTTCATCGAGATGATGTCAATACATTCCAGCGAAGAGCAAAACCAGCAAAAAATGAATACAGATGCTGAACAAAGTCAAAGAATTTTACAGTCTGTAGACAAAACTCAACTGCTTTTATTTCCAACAAGTTCAGGCTTAGCCCAGCACAGGGGACATAGATGGCGATCTCATTGAGTTGATGAATCTGCACATGCAATCCAGTATATCATCTAGACATATTTGAGGCATTATCAAATGGCTGATCACGGCAGTTTGGTACTGGAATTTTGTTCTCATTAAGAAAATCCACAACAGTTAGAGCCTTTGGGCCATGAGAAAAGATGGGGATGACCATCAACAAACGTTTCATGGGCTCACAGCCATTAATGGATCAGGCAGTAAATGTCAGTTGGTCTGTGTGTGAGATGTCTGGAGTGGAATCTACACTTATTAAATAATACTTTGACTCTTTTACTTCTTCAAGAACAGTACAAAGAACATGTCTCATTAATTCAATAAATTCCTCACAAATATTTGCAGATAAATATGACGGATTCCCTTTTCTAGGATTTTCTCCAAATGTTCTTCCAAGAAAGGGTCAAATTCACCCAACGGCTTTAGCAGACCTAAACAGTTGCCATTTGTTTTGCTGACCCAATAATCTGATTTTCTTTACGGAATAGCAATCATCTGGAGGCAAGAAAGCAAATTACAGAAACCACGCATATCAACACTTTATGCCAATATTCCTGATCTAAGCGATGTTGTTCAAGTAATAAAGAATCTATACTTCCTGTTTCTTTATGCTTTATCAAATATGCTGTCATACTTTTTCGATGTTGCTCTCCATTTTCATGTTCCACAATAACATTTCTGTGCTTCCAGTCATTGAATCCCAATGTAGCAAAGGGAAATTCTTTCTTGAACAATAGTCGATATACAAAGTAGTACGAACGACTTTGGGATTGTGAATAGAGTAGCCATTCACGTTTTACACACTCTCCATTTCGCAGTTCACATTTGAACACATAGTTTGATAAATACCTTGCCTTCATATTCTCTACTCCAGCTGTTTTATACATTCTGCATGAGTTTGAAAGGTTACTATCATGATTCTCACATGATAAGAGGCCACTACGAACCCTTTAATCTATTGTGTTAGTAACATTAATATTCCATAGACCCGGATCTGTCTCTTGGATTGCAAACTCCTTTACTGTTACAAATTTCGTTATTTCCTTTTGTAAAATGTCACCAGCAGAAGCAGCAAAAGGCAGTGATGGTGTATCTGCTGAAACTGGATGATTGGTAGCAGAAATGGATGTAGATACTAAACCTGAAGGAGCAGTTCTAGTGGCTGACATTGCAGGAGTGGATGCTATATCTAAAGGAATGTTATGAGTGGTTGTCCTTATACCTATGTTGAGTCACGATGTTAATTTTAGAAGTTTTGCTATTTTCTGCTTTTCATCTGCAAATCTCTTCTTTCTTCTGTGCCTCCATTCAAAACATTACTTTTCATTTCTGCTGAAAGGGTTTATTTACCTGGAAATATATATCTCAAATATTTAGTATTTAGTCCCACGCCACGATGTAGGGCTATATTATATAAATGTGTTTGCAACAAGACCGAAATATTTAAATATGATCATGTGCTACTTTTAACTGTACGAACAATATTTATTCTTAATACAAACTCTCTACTGTGTACTGATTCAAAAAACTGCCGGACAAGACCTAGATCTAGCTTAGTGTCATAGCTAGGGTGTCTGGCACTGATCTAGCCTCATCTATGTATGGGTCTACATTCAACACTTTTCTTAACTTGCACAATTAAAAAGCTTATCTTTTCATATATTCACAAACTATCAATACTAGGTACTGCATCCTAAAATCATAATCTTAAATAACCACGACACATGCTTCGCCCGTCCTGGGTATGACAATAAACTACATCCAACAGCAAGGCCTCTGATCAGGATGTCTTGAGGAGCGTGGAACCACCTCTTAATTGCTGGTTTTTCCAGGTCCACCCTCACCGGGGGTGGTAGCACCTGTTAGGGTCCCAGCTATGGGCAAATAGTTAACTCCCAAACTGTGGCCAAAGTGTAAAGATAGGTTTTAATACCGAAAATACTTTGCAAAAAAAAAATATTACCAGAAATACATTTTTGGAAAAAAAAGATATTACCAGAAATACATTTTGAAGAAAAAAATATTACTAGAAATAGACTTTTTGAAGAAAAAAATATTACCAGAAATACATTTTTGAAAAAAAATTACCAGCATGAAAAATTTTCATTATTTACATTATTCGGACTATTGTCCTCATCTTTGTCGCCATATTTATCACAACGTTTCGACCGTTGTACGCTCCGGCCTTCTTCAGGTGGTTGGAATTTCGAACTGAACCCTTTATTTCGCTCACTAGGGTAGTCTGTTCTAGTTCCACGTGGCATGTTTTGATGGATGTCAGTTATCAGTTATCTCCTGCTAATTTCCCTCTGAAAGTTCTCCACTGCCATCAAAACATGGCACGTGGAACTAGAACAGTCTACCCACAGTGAGCGAAATAAAGGGTTCAGTTCGACATTCCAACCACCTGAAGAAGGCCGGAGCGTACAACGGCCGAAACGTTGTGATAAATATGGCGACAAAGATGAGGACAATAGTCCGAATAATGTAAATAATGTACATAATACCTCATCTCAGAAATATAGACTATAAAAAATTTTGCCGGCATTAAATAACCTTTTTTAGGTTGATATGCCGTAAAACAAAATAAACCAAACCAAACCCATGCTTAGCTTACAAGTGTTCGATGATGTGATTGACTCTCAGGATCAATCAATAATAATCTATGCAAAGCCCTATACCTGGCTTCATGTAGAATTTTTAAATACAGTGTAACCCGGATATAAGAGACCCGGATATAAGAGAAACCCGGATATAAGAGAGATTTTCTCTGGTCCCAAATTAGAGCCTGTGTTAATGTATACATATAGACCAAGCCCGGATATAAGAGAAACCCGGATATAAGAGACTTCGTCTTCGGTCCCGACAACTCTCTTACATCCGGGTTACACTGTATATCCAATAACCATATCATTGCTATTAAAATACTACTCTAGGTCTAAATGTTACTGCTGATTTTTACATAGTTGCATTAATGTTTAAATCAAAACGTGTAGCTAGTCGGAAAATTGGATGAAGAAAGAAATTCTTTAGTAGAAAATAATTTTAAACAAATACAAAGTCAGTTTTAACAAAAAATATCTGAAGAGAAATATTTATTAATATCTTTGTTGTTGCTGTGAAATGAACATTCAATGGTTTTAGTTAAGAGCTGAATTGTTGTTTTTGTTTAGAAACGAACTTCAAAGCTTAGGACGAACCCCCATTTTGTCACGATGGCGACTAAACTAAAAAAAGAAAAAAAGAAAAAAAAGAGATGGAGAGGTGAAAGAAAAGGAGAATAAAGAAATCAGCGCTAGAGTTTTATAATACTAAAAATTATTTACAGAAGTAAAAATATAAAATATATTAGAATTAAACATTCAAAACAATAATGATTCAGTCTAATGGAAATTTAAGAATGAAATGAAACCAGAGACAAAATAAAAGATAATATTGTCTCCAACAGAAAATCAAGTCGTCTTTGTTACAAATTAAATTAAAAAAATAGAGATGAGATGTGAGTTTTACCTGCAAGTCTGTGCTAGGACTGTGCAAAGACTGGTCGTCGTGATTCGGGGTCAGTTCTTTGATCTTTTCCATGATAGCTAAATTGCCTGCAAGCAAGTGAACTGAACTGGCGAGACAAACCAGCCCTTCCATTTATACAGGTAGGCAGCCTCTTTGAAGAAAATCCTCGCCATTTCTGGTATCTTCTAGGTCAAAAGGGGGTATTCTTCCACATTCTTTTTTAGTCGAGAACAAACTCATATGAAATGGATCTTTCTATTATGATATATATTTTCACCAATCGCAATACGCGTGGCTTGTCGTAGTAATTTCTATTTTAGTATTTCCTAAAAAGAGGCTTCTGTAACACAAGTCACTTAACATACACAAATTAGCCTGGGGCCCCTATGCACGTGGGGTCCCCGGACAAGTGCACATCGGTCACATGCGTTAAGAGGCCTCTGTAAATATATTCTGTATGTTTAAAAATTATTATTTTATTTGTGGTGTTCCCTAAAAAAATAAGAAATAGACTGAATTTTTGAAAAAAGGATTTGCCTCTTTATACACTGATAGACTGTCGTACAACCAAAATGAAAACAGTGATGGCTGGCCTCTCGTAAGCGAGTATGCCTGTCTACTAGAGCGACTAGCCAATCCCTGTGTTCGATACCGGCTCAGACACACTTATGCTTGTTCAATAGTCACAGAACCCACCTGTGTTTTATACTGCAACTATGCTAAGCTGACCTTACTTACAGTTTCTGGGAAAGAGCGTATTATCTAGCGTGAACAACAGTCTGAAGAAGGGGAGTACGCTCAAGCTCTCGGTCACGATGACTTACGACCTCGTGCTAGCACAACCTAAATAGTTCCGTCTCCCAAATTCACTCACAAGGCTTGGATCAATTACTGATATGGTTTTTAGTCACTTTCCAAAGAATCAGGAGAGTAGCATCAAGAAAACCATCTTGATAAATTGACCACAATGAGATTCAAACCCTGGTCACGTACCTATCAAAAAGAGAATACTGGTATATATATATATATATATATATATATATATATATATATATATATATATATATATACATATATATATATATGGATTTATATATATATATATATATATATATATATATATATATATATATATATATATATATATATATATATAATATATTTATATATATATATATATATATATATATATAATGGATATATATATATATATATATATATATATATATATATACCAATGGATTTATATATATATATATATATATATATATATATATATATATATATATATTTATATATATATATATATATATATATATATATATATATATATATATATAATGGATTTATATATATATATATATATATATATATATTAATCCATTGGTATATATATATATATATATAATATATATATATATATTAATTTATACAATATAAAATATATATACATATTAAAACTGATTATATATATAGAGCACAATATTATATATTTTATAATAAACAGAGCAATATATTTCATACAATTGGCATTAACACAATATAAATACAATTATGTAAATGATCATTTTTTTTAATGTAATATTAAATTTACAGGATTTTTCAAACAGTCAATGGATGATAAATTATATATAAATATATATATATATATATATATATATATATATATATATATATATATATATATATTAGTGTGCAGATTATATTTTATATCATAAAAGAAACAAAAAATTAATTAGCAATGTTAATGTGATTAATGGCGAAAGACTTAATGAAACATTAACTTATTATCAATTCCTTGAATAATAAAATTCTCATATTAGACTTGTCAGATGGAAGTGATATACCAAGTACTTACAACAATTTGAAATTGTCATCTTCAGGGCGTAATTTTCACATACATTCATATTAACATTGCTAATTAATTCTTTGTATAAATATTGTTTCTTTATTATATATATATATATATATATATATATATATATATATATATATATAGAGAGAGAGAGAGAGAGAGAGAGAGAGAGAGAGAGAGAGATGCAATTATATTTAAAAGATGATTATAATAGGTAAATGGGTAAATGGGACGTGCGTTTTGAAATGAGAAATCAGAGAGTCGAGTTCGAATTGCAATCGGGTTTGTTACATTCGAGTTACCTCCTCCTAATTTTCGAAACCGCTACTAGGGGACGCTTTCCGGATTATAAATACTCAGCGATATCTTTTCTCGCCTTCTTTTTCTCACTTTTTCCGCTTATACGTCAACATGTAAGTCTCTCGCAGAAGAACGCGTTCTCTTTTGGGAAATGCATGAACAATACACACGTACGCACCATTAACTTCATTTTTTTTTCTAGGACTTTCTCCTACAAAAACTACATATATGCAAACAATTCACTAGCTTAAATGTTTTCTTCATTCGTGTTCATTGTTCAGTAACATGCAACAATATTTTATTGTATATGTAACACTTTATTGTTAATACATTATTATTTGTTTGTACATATATACTGGCCCTTGTTGTTTCTGTTTCTCTACATTTTTTACGTGGACTCACATCCCGAGTCTACCATGTTCGTTGTGGGCATTACAGGAGACACACGTGTTTATCTCTCAATGTGTATACCGGCCCGCAACACGGCAGCCTACTACGGAAAAAGCCTTTATCATGAATCGAAAGAGACATGGTGATTTTCTAAGCGTGGCTTAGATGTGGCACAAGGCCGAAAGTATGGAGCACCCTGCGAAGATCGAACTCACTACTCAGTCGTAATTCTTCTAGTGAGACAAGTGACACCACGTCCCGATGCCAGAATCGAAAGAGACATGATCGCCCAAGCATATATGGAACTTAATTGAATAAACGTATAAAATACTCCAGTCAGTCAGTTATGTACCATGAGTGATACACGTTTAGGCGATCATGTATCTTTCGATACATAACTGACGAGGCAGATTTTTTTCCCGCATCAGGTTGCCATATCTTTCTGTTCCATCCAATGCTATAGATCTGGTCCTACTATTTACCCATAACTGGGGTTGAGGAGAAGAAGAGGTAAGGGTATTAGCACGTAAGTGAATGCAATGGATTTGACTATCCATTTATCCACCGTGCGTCAGGGTAAAAAAATCAAACGTAATAGGGATAAGCGTTAATAATAAATAAATCATTATCAATATATATATATATATATATATATATATATATATATATATATATATATATATATATATTTTCGTTAAAGACGACTGACATGTTACTACAATTGGGCTTTTTATTTAATTTTTTTGTGTTCGTTGAAGTGGGTTTTTTTTCTGTACACAAAGTGTATAAAAACTGTTAAAGATCCAAGCGCTTTCGGCTATTCTTTTAACCATTATCAAGGGCGGTTTTTATTTTTTACATTTAACTAAATATGTCGGCTTTTTTTATATGTGTCCGAACGTGTTCGGAAAATAAAACATTCCTGTAACTTTAGACACATATATATCTATAAAAATAAAAAAAAATAAAAATCGCCCTTGAAATTGGTTAAAAGAATAGCCGAAAGTGCCCGGATATGCAGATTTTATGAACAGTTTTTACAAGCTTTATGTCCAGAGAAGAAAAAACACTTGTCGAACACAAGAATAATTAAATAAAAATCTTAATTGTAGCCCATTCACTCGTCTTTAACATAGTACACACACACACACATATATATATATATATATATATATATATATATATATATATATATATATAAAGATGTTAAAACAAAGTGAGAAATTTTCAGATGCCACGTTTGGCTGAGAGCGTCTGCCCTCTGTAGCTTCTTCAGTTTAGAAAGGAAGCAAGAGAAAACTGGATACGAGGAAAATGCGTTGGGATATCTGTGGGGACCATAAATCAAATTAAATTAGATTAGCTTGACACAAGAAGAGAGTGTCTGTCCGCCTGTATTCGAGTATTGAAGAAGTTTGATGTGTTTTCAATGGATTTCTATTCACCGAGCAGGAATTGGGCTACAAATTCTGAGTGTTCTTAAATAAAATCCTATGAGTACTATGGTTTTTATTTTATTGTTTTAGTGGGAGTAAAAGTGCATGACGCCATTATTATTTGTTGGTTTTCAATAAACTGTCTCATCATCTTCACTTTTGTTTCGGATAGTATTACACACACACACACATGTATATATATATATATATATATATATATATATATATATATATATATGTGTGTGTGTGTGTGTGTGTTAAACAATTAAAACAACCTGTTTACTTGCAAATATTACTTGCCTTAAAGGCATTAACCTTCAAGTGGACGTTTTCTGTTTTCTTTTTTCATTTTTTTTCTTTGCTAAAGAAATTCATAGCTAGCTTGCTAGCTAGATATGAATAATAAGATAGATATATACAAACTGAGAAAAACAGATAGATAGATAGATAGATAGATAGATAGATAGATAGATAGATAGATAAAACAAACTGAGAAAAACAGATAGATAGATAGATAGATAGATAGATATAGATAGATAGATAGATAGATAGATAGATAGATAGATATGAAAAACAGATAGATAGATAGATAGATAGATAGATAGATAGATAGATATGAACAAACTGAGAAAAATGATTGATAGATAGATATGAACAAACTGAGAAAGACTGAGAGATAGATAGATATGAATAATAAGATAGATATGAACAAAGTGAGAAAAATGATTGATAGATAAATAGATATGAACAAACTGAGATAGATAGATAGATAGATAGATAGATAGATAGATATGAATAATAAGATAGATATGAAAAATGAGAAAAAATGATCGATAGATAGATAGATAGATATGAATGAGATAGATATGAACAAATGAGAAAAAATGATAGATAGATAGATAGATAGATAGATAGATAGATATGAAGAAAGTGAGAAAAAATGATAGATAGATAGATATATCAACACAAAAATCTCTATGAAAATGTCGCCATAAATAAACTCTAAAATAAGATTGCAAAAGCTGGTAGGTTGCGTAAATTCAAAAAACTTACGTGTTTGAGTCTACTAAAACAGAAAAATACGAACCTTTGCATTATGCTGTTAATCAATCAACTAAAAGAATCACCAGTTCGCTTGCACAAAGCTCTGCCAAGCGACGCCTTTTAGCCAATGAGATAAACGAAGCGGCTAGAGATCAAAAGACTCACCAACATCTGAAACTTCACTCGAACTTCTCAATGCTCTTAATCTGGCTCAACTGTGAGTAATGCCTTTTAGCAAAAATTATAAACGTTCTCTATAACAGACACATGGCAATTTCTATGAAGATTTAAAACCATACGACTGTTCAAGTTAAAAAAAATACATTCTCAAAAATCAACTCCCAATAACCCACATTTACATTTCACGATCACAACTCCCATAACCCATGAGAGTCGAAGCGGCAGCCGTTGAAGCAGTGGTGTGCCTTCGCCAAGATAGCCTCATAGAACCCAACACTCTTCAGACTGGTTTTGAATTCAGAGTTTTTTCTTCTCCTAGACGGGTTGCCATCGAAGGCTACAGGACCCAGTCTGCCCTGCTACTTATTTACTTATTGAGACTGTTGCTATTGTAATGGAACTAAAGTATGCAAAGTGAGACCGCTTGGCACAGATTGACATTGAACTCTGTCGCGCAAGCACACTGAGTTATAACGTTCTCGCTCAGTTACTTTGTTTATAGCAGTGATTGGAAGGAAAGTGTGTAGAGTGTGGCCGTCTCATCACACCACAGAGGTTCCATCAGTAACAGTGCAGCAGTTTTTGACCAAGAACTACATTACCCAATTCCGACAACCACTACATCCCTCAGATCTCATCTCTTGCGGTTTTTAACTCTTCAAAAATCAAATCTCACTTGAAAGGAACAAGATTTAAAGGCGTCGAGGAAATCCAAGAAAATGCGACGTGACAGCTTCTGACTATCCCCAAAAAGAGTTCTAAGAGTCCTTCCTTACCTTCATTGTCATATTCACAACGTTTCGGCCGTTTTACTCTCCGGCCTTCTTCAGGTGATTTCGAACCGATCTCTTTATTTCGTCCACCGGGGTAGATTGTTCTAGTTCCAAGCGCCATACCTCTTCCGGATGTCTCACTTATTTCCCTTTAACTCTATTCTCCTAGTTTTGGTTCTCTACTGCCGTAGACTGGTATTGAACTCACAACTCTTTTTTTGGTCTAGTCACTGGATCTGATCAACGCCTTTATCCACTGGACCATAATCATAATACCTCATCTCAGAAATACAGAAAGGTAAGGAATGCTTCTATCAATGAAAATGACCCTGGATAAAATTGTATGTTTTCAGAAGAGGACTACTTCGAAATGCTGAATTGATATGTGTTGTAGTTTTCCTTTTATAGTACTAAGCTCCAATATATTCGATCAGATCTCTAAAAAGAAATGGTCGAATCTCATTTATGGGTAGTAGTCAAATTGAATTAAATAAAGCTTCACTATAAATGTAAACATTCGTCTGTTTTTTTCTTTACAAATTTAATGAATTAAAACTAAGAATTTTATCAGATTATGAAAAGAGAAAAACGTGAAATGCTGAACAGACATGTGTGCGAAATTGCAATCGCAGGACGCCCATCAGTTTATTATTGATAGCACATCGTATTGGCGTCAGAGATAAAAATGAAATAAGCTTTGTAAATATTAACTTTATCTGTATGCACTTCCTCTGTAGCATCTGTTATAGCTTAAAAAAAAACTAACTTTGCTCAATAAGGCAACCGACAAGCGGATGCATAGGAATTTCATAGCCTTCACTATAAAAAACAAAACAAAAAAAAAAGAAGCAAATACCATTACACTCAAAAATATAGTAAATCTCTATCTATAAAAGGCAGGATGTGTGTGTGTGTGTGTGTGTGCGTGTGTGTGTATGTGTGTGTAACGAATGTACGACCGTAATTTTCGAGGGATTTGCACCAAAATTTACATGCAAATGCACCAAGTTAGTGGGAAGGCAAAGGCCGACTTTGCATTTCTCAACTCCCATCGATAGTGGAAATAATCGATTTTTTCATGCTTCAACGGCAGTTTTCATGTAGTTTGCGGCCATTTTATACTGGCCAGAGTGAGAGCCTATAGCTGGCTGCCACGAATAGGCAGGAAGATTCTATTGGCCAGCGTGAGAGCCAACAGCTGACTGACACGAATGTTAACTAGCATGCTAGCGTGCAAAAAAAATCGATATCTGCATTCGTCACAAGTGGGACAAATTTAAATCTGCATGGCACTTTACTCCAATTGGCTCATTCGCTTGCTTAAACTCAACGTTGATTCTGATTCCGCAGAACTGGGTTGGGTGTGAAAAAGTATTTGTTATTAACATTCTTTGTTCATTCAGTTTTTCCAGTTACGGGTCCTTTTTTTAAAGCTGATCGTTTTGTGTTCATTTTGTTTAGTTCTTTTTTCGTAACAGGTTTAATGTTTAGTATAGAGCTTAGAAAAAATTCGCAGTGTGAGATAGACAAGAAGTAAGGCATGTAGCAACATCAGTACGGCAAAGGGCACTTCTTTAAAAGCAAGGAAGGGCAAAAATATTTTAAGTCAAGTGATTGCGATTGCTGTATGAGTCGTACGATTTTTGAATCAAGCACGGGCAACGCCGGGCCATGCTGCTAGTGTATAATACAAAGAGGAGCGGTGTCCACCCCCGAATCTACGAGATACGTCCCCATCTATGATATATCCCCCCCACTCTGCTACATCTCAATTTTCATAAGATAGTATTCATATAAAAAAAAATTATTGTAACCTAATTACGTACATAGGTCTAATCGGGTGTATCGTTAATGGTAGTACCTTTGCAGAGAAGCGGTCGACCCTGTTTTATTGAAGTGAAATGGGATGTGAAACTGTACTTGTCCACAGCCTACAACAAACTCTCGTACATGGCACCAAGAAGTCTCATAGGCACTGCGATGGCCACACGCCGGTCAACGACATCGACTTGCTGACTAAATTGTGTGCGAGTCGTAGGAAGGATTTCCCGACCCAACAAATGAAGGGAACGCTTCTACCCAACCCACCTGTGCCAAGTCCTCAAGTTAAAGCGTAGTAACTGTTCCACTCAATTTAGATGGGAAAAAGTGCCTCGCCTGGCAGTGGCGTAGCTAGGGGGGTGAGGGGGGCAGACCGCCCCGGGTACCAGCACAGGAGGGGTGACACAATGTCACCCCCAACAAAATTTTTCAACCAGGCTCAGGTGCCAAAAATAGTCTGAAAACAGTGGTAGAGACACAGGGTTTCGCAGGCGGGCATATGACCCCCCAGAAATAATTTATGACCCCCCCCCGTCAGAAATTTTCTAATAAATTGTCAGGAAATTTGTGAGTAGAAAAAATAGCAATGTTTTCAGCTTTCATGTGTTTCAGTTGCTACAATCTTGGTTACTAACAAGAGACATTGTTGTAACATTTTATCGGATGATATGGTGTTTTAACTCTGCATCATTAATAACAACAAAAGCGAAATACGAAGCCAAAAGTGCAACAATTTCAGTCTTGCCTGTGTATCAATTCGCTGAGATACAATTTTCCATTGAGTGAGCGATATACTTTTGAATATGTCTACTAGTGTTGGGACGATTAATCGGAATCGAGAATCGGAAAAATCGGAACTTTTGGGGGTATCGGAAACGGTATCGGAATCGGAAAAATTCGTGCCTATTTTCCGATTCCAAAAACGACTCTTTTAAATTTTTAACTTAATTTTCCATTATTGGTACTAATGATAAATATTTAATTTATTTTTTTAAATTATCACTAAAACTAAAATCATAATAACATCAAAATACGATGTAAATTTATTTTACTTGTATAAAGAAAAACAAAAAAATAAACTTTGCATAAATTCTCTAGGTAACCTTTAAAAGAATGCAGTTGATTTACAATGTTTCGAAAAATGCTTAAAAATTAAATAGAACATTTTTGTCAAGAAAATACTTTCAAACATCATTGATAATTAAATGGTACCCAGAAAATGATGCAACGGAAAATTGGACACCGGAAAATTAGCAACAGAAAATTACGTCAACCATGAGCCAGTCGAGACTGTCGGATCTGGCTGTGCTGTCCATTGAAAACGAGCTTACAAGACAAACAGATTTTGACGATGTCATTGACCAGTTTGCTACAATGAAAACAAGAAAATATTCATTCTAAGTCCATAGTATCGAATGTCATTCTTTCGTGTATTGCTGTGTTTTGTATTTAGTTGTTCTGAAAGTAAAGAGTTGCATTTTAAAAATCTTTTGATTTGAACTGATTATTTTGTGGTATTGGATTTTGTCTTGGATCATACATGTAAACAGTAACGTATCGGTCAGTAGAGTAAAGTAGAGGTAGAGCATGTATGAAAATTTAGCTACAGCTAACCATTTAGTATAGGGTGAATCGGGGTCATTGGGGTGACATTTGAGCGGACCGCCCCGGGTGACGTTTACTCTAACTACGCCACTGTCGCCTGGTCATGGGGACTCCAACCCCGCGGTAACATCTTCCTCATTGCGCTAATATGAAGGATCGGTGTAATATCAAAGCCAACGTGATGGTAGTTAAAAAAATATTTTCCAGTTCTTGATAATGAAACATTGTGTTACTAGGGTAAGTATATTTTTCACTTTTTTGGAAAATCAACATTGCAATCGGTGTGAACGCTGGGGTTTGATGTGATAAGTGGAGCTTCCAAAAATTTGATTGGTAGCTTCTTAAAGATCTTCTGAAAACATGTACAGAAATACTTAATTTCCGCGGATATTTTTTTATTACAAACTGACTTCGAAATTTTACTATAATAAAAGAATAAATCCAAATAAAGTTGATATCTTTTGTATTAGATACATTGAACGGAAAATATATTCAAAGCAATATTCTAATTATGAATCACCACAAGCAACAGCCTTCGATAAGTAAAAACTGTGTAAAAAATTGTAGAAGATTATAAAAAATATGGCTACTCAGTGAAAAAGATTTGTTAGATCATTTGTTAGATCATATTTAACAGAAAGAGAAAAATTATAAAAGCGTATATAACACCATAAAACTGTTTGGAACCAATTATTGTTTATTGAAAACCGCACAGTGTAATATATTACGTCATGATATAGCTAAATTGTTCGGTATAATTTCCCTTTGAAGTAAATGAGTGTCTTATTTGATAACACAAAGATTTAATAATAATGTACTTGTGTCTTGCATCTTGTTCAATTACAATTTGTAAAGCTTCAGTATATCATAAATTTTATTAGAAGACTGTATAAGGCTTTGACTGATCACCGGAATGAAATTACAATGCTACCATTTTGAACCTAAACTTAATCTTTAATCTTCGTTTCCTCAAAAAAACGATAACGGTTTGGAAAACATTTTGTGTCATTATTTATCATTTCAAACTTCATCTTTCAATTTGAGTGCAATACCACATTCCTCAAATCGACCTGCCCTATCGTGTGATCTCGTACCTCAGTTGAAAGGTCGATAAATGTCATTTATGTCGTTAATTCCCTGATGTCACTAATCCCACAGACAAATAAAATGTAACACCATTAATTAATTAATTAATTAATTAATTAAAACATAGCTACATCCTTAATAAATGTAATTCAAGAAAAAATCAATAAAAAAAGCGTGGTAAAAAATTAATAAAAAAAAAAGCGTGGTAAAAAATTAATAACAAAAAAGCGTGGTAAAAAATTAATAACAAAAAAGCGTGGTAAAAAATTAATAACAAAAAAGCGGGGTTAAAAATTAATAACAAAAAACGGGGTAAAAAATTAATAACAAAAAAGCGGGGTAAAAAATTAATAACAAAAAACGGGGTAAAAAATTAATAACAAAAAAGCGTGGCCAAAAATTAATAACAAAAAAGGGGTAAAAAATTAATAACAAAAAGCGGGGTAAAAACTTAACAAAAAGTGGGGTAAAAAATTAATAACAAAAAAGCGTGGTAAAAAATACCTCTCAACATGAAGTGATAATATCGCAATACAACTCGATTAACAAAAAATAACCCTTTTCTTTGTTATTAATTTTTCTTATTTTAATAGGCAGGAACTCGTTGCCGAGTATTGGGGTGCTCATCGACATTTCCTATGTTGAATCTGAAGTGACGTTCACAGCCACCGCATGGTAGGGTATGAAGGTCCAGGGGATAGAGAGCTCTGTCTTTTCTTTGGGCTCTCTTCGTCTCTTCTATTTATTTTCTGATACTTTCGAAGGATTTTGTCTTTTTTCGTGGAATGCTCTTCTCCTATTGGTTCTTTCTGCAGCTTCTGTCTTCCAATCGAGCGGATGGATTTCTGTCCTCAGGAAGGCGTTTTTGAGCTGATCCTCGAGTCGATCGACGACGTGGGGGTTTGCATGGCCTATCGCCATGTGCGAAATCTGGGAAGAGGATTTACTTGGATAGGCGGATATCTGCCATTCGGGCAAGGTATCCGGACCATCGAAGTCGGTGGCGAGTCATATTCGTTTCTCGCCTCTACACCTTCGCGTAACGGTGAACTATTTTGGGATCCTGTCACGTGTTTCGCAGGATTAGACGAAGTCTCATTTGATGGAGTCTTCCAAGTTCGTGGATGTCTCTTTGGTAGAGTAACCAGGCGTCCCAGACGTACAGGAAAGTCGACATTTACAACAGCTCGGTAAACCATGATCTTGGTGGTTAAGCAAGCTTTATTGTTTTAATAAATGTAATTGTTAGTCTTTTTGTCATCTGTAAGTTTGGTCTGATTTGTTTGTTTAACGGCATATCAACACATTATGGGTCATTTAATGCTGAAATTCTATTTTCTTGTGAGCTTTATATATATTTTAGCAGTAGAGCCCGGCGTTGCCCTGGGATGTAACAGTAAGAGATAGATCAAGTATCGACCATCATAAAGACTGAAAAATAAAATTGACAAAGATTATTGTTTAAGGTTGACGGACACGCATGTCTTAATTATTTTTTTTTTTTTTTTACGAATTGGTCAAACCCAAACTCAAATAAAAACATTGTTTTTAATCGTTATGAGTCTATCAGTTGAATAGAATTTTATTATAAACAATTGTCTTGTAAATGGAATTTTTAAAGCATTCTGAATGTAAAAGTAAAAAGAAAAAATGTGCAAGAAAATAAGAAACACTACCTGCCAAAAAAAGTGAAGTTTTGTTGAAATCGGTTGAAAAATGTAAGAAATCCGATCCCATATATAAACGAACACACACACACACACACACACACACACACAACCACACACACATACACACACAACCTTTTTATAATAAGTATAACTCGATATAAGTTGTCCCCTTTCATTCTCGCAATGCCTCTTAATCGTGTTTTCAAATTGATTTCGTGCAAAAACAATTGTGTTTTTCCAATTTTTGTCGCTATCAGAACCACCATTAGGTAATTTTACGTAGTCCTGTGGAGTTTTGTTGAGATCGGTTGAAAAATGTAAAAATCCGATCAATATATAAACGAAACAGACACACACACACACACACAACCTGGGTTTTATAATACGTATGGTATATATATATTTTATAATGATGTATTGATGATAATATTTTTTAAATAATGTATTGCTAATAATTATTTTTATTTTTTGCTACGATAAAAACATGCAATAATTTTAATGTATTTATATATTTTTCATGTTTTGATCCCAGTTTGGGAGTTCACTATTTGCCCATAGCTTGGACCCTAACAGGTGCTACCACTCTGAATAAGAGTGAACCTGGGAAAAAGAGCAATCAAGAAGTGGTTCCACACTGCTGAAAACCTCCCAATCAAAGGTCTTGCTACCGGATGTAGTTTATCGTCATACCCAGCAAGATATTTTATAAGTGAATTTATAAGAAAATTACGGACGTGTTACAACATCCGACAAGGATGACAATTGGAAAATATTGGGAAGTTTATCACAGGAAATATACAGAAAAACCACATTGCAGTTTTTGCCAAAACCAGACACACCTCTGAAGAAATAGTTAAGACAGCGGAAGAAGAATTTTGAAAAGAGTAATTATAAATTTCTTCTGAATTCCGAATGGATATCACCATATTGTGCTTATTGTACTGCTAAGCAGGTCCTCATAGCCTTGCATATGCGCTGATTCTTTGAAACATCTAACTATCCAGTGTGCATCGTTGTCGAGTATTTTCACTTCATTCCATAGGGGCTGATGATTACTCCTTTCTAACCATACACGATCAGCTATCCCTGATTTCATTGTCGAGTACATGTTCTCCCTGTTAGACTTTACCCGGCAGATATTTCTCCTGAGAGAGGATGTGCTTTTGAATATTTTCCTGATGTTGTATTTCCAGTGATTTATGACTAGCCTTTTCCCTTCATATATGATTAGCTATACCTGATTTCATTGTCTCTCCTCGCTAAAGCTTTTCGATGTTCCTCCAGCCTTACTTTTAGGTGGTGGATAGCGTCACCTTTACATTCCTTATTACAACTGCAAAGAATGGAGTACACTCAGTTCTTGGTCATGTTCTCCTGTGACTAGCTTTACTCAACAGAAGTTTTTTTTCCATAGGGAGGAGCTGCTTTTGAATATTGTCCTGATTTCGTATGGACCACAGGTCGTTTGAATCTTTTCTGATAAGCCCTTGACGCAAGGAAGACAGGCTGTAGCAATTTTCTGGTCCTCCTCCATGCCACTTTTATTACTATCCGTAGAAGCTGATACGCTTAAAGGCTAGTTTTTTATTCTGTAGTGTATTCTTGATGGTGATCATTTTCTGTTGGTATGTGCAAACACTTAATTTTTGCACGGTGTTGTAAGCATCAGATAATCCCTAACTTCACGCAGTATGAATGGTAGGAATTGAAGTTGAGGTACTGTTTAGAAAAAGTTGGCTTGTCATATACGGATGTTTTGAACCCGTTCTCTGTAGGAGTTATTAATACATCCAGGAAGTCTAGCTGATTATTATTTTCTTCTTCCGTTGTAAACTGGATCAAGATTATTAAGTTCACATGGTCCAGCAATATTTATACAGCTTCTTGGTGCAGCCAGAGTATGAAGGTGTCATCTGCGTATCTTTCAGATATCTAACTTTCATTTTTTTTTTTTTCCTTTTCCAATATTTTTATTTCATTCCCCGGGAGTTTGTGACTACACTTTTCCCTCCATATATGATTAGCTATGCCTGATTTCATTGTCTCTCCTCGCTAAAGCTCTTCGATGTTCGTCCAGCCTTACTTTTAGGTGGTGTATATGGTGGATAGCTTTACCTTCATATTCTTCATCACAATTGCAAGGAATGGAATACACACAGTTCTTGGTCATGTTCTCCTGTGTCTTCGGCTTTACCCGGCAGAAGTTTCTCCATAGGGTGGAGCTGCTTCTGAATATTATCCCGATGTCATACGGACCACAGCTCTTCTGAATCTTTTCCTATAAGCCCTTGACGTAAGGTAGACAGACTGTCGCGATTTTCTGGTCTTCCTGCTTTGCCCTTCTGTTCCCACCTGTAGACATTTTGATGTTATAGTTGCAGAATAGTTATTATTCTCATGGTTACGCTTGAGGCTGATCGTTTCCTTTTGGTACGTTTCTGGGTCCCCACTTATGATTTTTCACCCGGTGTTGTAGGCATCAAAAGGTCTCTTTCTTAACACGGTACGGCTGGTTGGAATTGAAGTTGAGGTCTTGATGATCACGATCACGAGTTTCGTAAGGGTACCACATGTAATGCTTTCTTTCTCTTATAAGACCCAGTCTGTCCTGCTATTTACTCATAGCTAGTAGCTGAAGTGATGGATTCATAGCTTTAACAAGGGTATTAGCACGTAAGTGAATGTAATAAATTCGACTGAAATTCGAATTCGGCTCTCCTTTAATTCCCACCGATCCGGAATCGATTACTCTACTGTGTCTCCTATGTATTGATGATATCTCTTTCTAAAAGCAAAACGACAACTCTGCTTCTATTCTGTGTCAAAACCTGATGGTAATTATACATACCGTCCTGATTGCTGTGCTTTGAATATTATGACAAAATTCGTCCATATCCTATACTATATACCGTTTTACTGACCTTTGTAGTGAGGCGATCCTAAGAGAACTAGAAGTCCTGTCAAGATTTATTATTAGAGGTACAATCTTAACAACATAAGATACACAGATAACACCGTGTTGATGGCCGATACAGAAAGGAAATTTCAGGAAGTTCTAGACAAAGTAGCAAAGAAAGGTAAGAAGAAAGGACTAACTAGTAATTATAAGACAGAATCTTTGGTCATTAGCAAAAGATGCGAACTAAAAATTGGAGACGTCAAAAATTTAACTATCCGAAAATTGCGACAATCGATGACGGAAAATGGCGATAGAAAAAGCTGTCTTCCAAAAGCTAAAGTTTTAAGAAACAGAAAATTCACAATACCTGTCTATATTTCTGAGATGAGGTAAAAGTACGCTATTAACTTTATTCCGACTATTGTCCTCATCTTTGTCGCCATATTTATTACAACATTTCGGCCGTTGTACGTTCCGGCTTTCTTCAGGTGGTTGAAATGTCGAACTGAACCCTTTATTTCGCTCACTGGGGTAGACTGTTCTAGTTTCATGTGCCATGTTTAATGGATGTCAGTTATCTCCTGTTAATCCCCCTCTCCAAGTTCTCCACCACCTTAACCGGGTATTGAACTCACACTCTTTGGGTCCTGTCACTGGATCTAACCAACACTGTGCCATGTATCCTTGAGGACATTTGTGTATGAATTTCTGGATATTATAAACCTAATGTCTTCAGTAACCGTTTTTTATCAGTGCTTATATTGCAAGTTTTGCTGTTATTATTGCATGTTTTTTACCAGAGTTCATGTTGCAGTTTTTGTTGTTATTATTGCTTTTCTCTGGCACTCCTTATTACTGGTTCCCATATTGTATTCATTTCTATGCTTGGACGGCTCAGGAAATTTTTGTGGCCTAGCATATGTGCTGATTCCTTAAGTTTACGAATTTTTCAATGGTGTTCCTTGTCTATGATCTCAACATGATCCCACAGAGAGCGGTGATCTCCCTTTTCTCTCCATATGTGTTCAGCCACGCCTGGTTTTTCCACTTCCCCTCGTATTTCAGTTTTCTGATGTTCTTGAAGCCTTACCTTAAAGAGGGCGGCCTGTCTCCTCTTTATATTTCTTTCCGCAACTGCACGGGATAGCGTACACACAGTCTTTAGTCATGTTCTCTTCTATGGGGAGGGGAGGGGTCATACTCGAGAGAGTTATCTGAGAAGTGTCACAAAGATAACTGATTTGATTTTTTACGGCTCATCAACCCTTTGTGGGTTATTTAAAGCCGAAAAATATTTTTGGTTGTGAGAATAATTCTTTTTCGTGGACGATTGAATATTGCATTAACAATTTTGGGGAGGTAACATTGATTTTCCCCAGATACAGGTCCCACTAATTGAACAAATATGTTGTAGCGGAAAGATAGATTCATACCATTCACAGAGTTATTTGTGCATAGGTGAACATAATGAACTCGACTGAAATTCGAACTCCGACTTGTCATTCCGTGTCGTTATCCATCACAGCCACACATCCAAGCTTACAGTTTCTTTTGAAACTCGGCTAGCCTGTTCTACGCCTCACGCTATATTCGTCTGACTTTGAACCAATCGATTAAAACCCTTTTCTATCATTGCAAAATATAGGGAAAACTTTTCTCAAATGAAAACCAGATTAAAGAGATCGTTGAAACCTTTTTCACATCAAAACCAGCGGAATTTTATCCGAAGAGTTGCGTGATAAGTGACAACGAACTATAAATAATAAATAATGGCGAGTATAGTATTGAATAAAAAGTAATTGCTCATTATCTACCATACATGAGCCGGCTCTCCCAAACGAATCCACCGCATCCGAAAAAAGCTGATTAAGTGTAGCATGGATTCATTTAAACGTGCAAATAGAGTTTTCGTGGGAATTTGGATTCACAAGCGGACTCCAGCCGCATGTAGGATGGTGCGATTCAGATCCTTCTGCTAAACTACTTGCCACCCAAGGCTATAGAACCCAGTCTTTTTTTCTATTTTACCCATAGATGTTGGGAGAAGAAATGGATTCATACCTCTCCAAAATTATTAACACGTAAGTGAATATAATGAACCTAACTGAAACTCGAACTCCGCTCTCCGATTGCACACTTCAAACCGCTAACCATTAATCCACGGTGCCTCCATTAATAATATTCTATTTTTTGAAAAATACAGTTGTTAATCAAAATCGGAAATTATTTATGACTCAGCATTTCTAATCCAAACGGCAGGTTTCAGAGGGAAAAACAATAAAAATCATAAGGTATTAAAAAGAGAATTTTGACCAATCGCTGTTGTCTTGAGTAAATTCAAAAACCTCTGATTTTGAATCTGAAAACTGTTAAATATGAAACTCTGCAAAGATCGTCAATCAATCAACGAAAAAAGACGACAGCTCTTCTGCAATATTCACGCCGAATGACTTGTTTTACCCCCAAAGATAAGCGAAACAACTATAGATCAAAAAATCAATGAAAATTGAAACTGTTTGCCACTTTCTATAAGTTTGTGGAGCGAAAACGGAAATAAACACAAACCTAGTCAATCATCAAATGAGAAAAATAGTTTATGAGGCGAAGGATTCGCGCATCAGTCTGGCTAATAAATTAATATTTTCAAAATAAATATTCAACATTATTCAGCCAATAGGTTGCGTTCCTGTCAACAATAAAAACATCCTTCGTGATCCCTTTGAAGATTTTTTAACTAAAGTCGGTAGACGGACAAAACAAGTAAAGAATAGCAACAGTTCACGACGGACGGCTCAGTTCACAGAGATTCCCTTACTCATTCACCCGTATTTCTCACAAAGCTCCGTGACACTTACACTCTTCCTCACCAAGCTACGTTACACTTACACCCTTCCTTACCAAGCTGCGTTACATTGACAGTCTTCCTCACCAAGCTATGTAACATTGACACTCTTCTTCACCAAGCTATGTGACATTCAGTCATCTTCCACCCCATGCTACATGACACTTACACTCTTCCTCACCATGACACTTACTCGTCTTCCTCACAAAGCTACGTGACACTTACACTCTTCTTCACCAAGCTACGTTATACTTACACCCTTCCTCACCAAGCTACGTTACACTTACACTCTTCTTCACCAAGCTACGTGACATTCAGTCATCTTCCACCCCAAACTACATGTTGGGGCCACCTACCTTTTCATCAGAATGGACTGATCTCTCTACTACTAATAGGACAGTTCTATAGAGTTCTGAGAGATCAGGTGACCATCACACTTCCGTCTCTCTAGCGGAAGATACAGTTGAACTTTATACCCTTTCTTATTGTTACTGACTAACCTGCATTCGTTTGACTACTAATCTCTCTGTTGTAAATACCTCTTCAGATATACCAGTATTTTCCCCTACGTATGTGTTTGTCCTTATTTCAATACACGCACGGGGAAACACTCAACATCTCAACACACTTACACTCTTCCTCACCAAGCTACGTGATAGTTGCACCTGCCCTCTCCCAGCTACGTAACATTTACACTCTTCCTCGCCAAACTATGTGACATTTACTTTTTCCTCCTCACTTTCTACCTTGCCTCTTTTTGCTTACACATACACGAAAAAAATGTTCGTCTTAACAAACAAGGAACTTTAACACTCATACATATTGAGAAAGTTTTAATTGTAAAAATACGAAAATAAAAATATTTCATATTTTTATATTTAAAAAACGTTCTTACCTTTTTCTTTGTTGTGGGTTGACTCAAATCCGCAACAAGTCAATCAATACATTCGAAATCCTTTTCTCTGAAAACTCTTTTTTCTACATATATATGAATTTTCAATAAAAAAGTCAGAGAAAAACAATTTCTACAAAAATTTCATTAAATAAAACTGTTTATTATATAAAGATGTACATTACAAAAAAAATTAAATTCCATTCACCTTTACAAACATTTTACTGTAAATAAATTACTGGACAAGGAAGAACACTGAAGAGTTAAACATTTAAAAGAATTAGCATAGACAGGATATATGCTGGTAGGGCCGGTGCGTACAGCCCCCAAACCAACGACCGTGGAGGACCCAAGTCTGATTGAGTGTCCTAGGCAGTGCTTTGTGACCCTAGCTATCTTATCAACATTGCTTTTTTTTTTCTACCTACATTTACATACATTACAAATTAAACTAAGAAAAACTGGCTATTAAAAGATGAAAGGTTTTCTCGAATTTTGATGTCATTCTGGGGTCTTTTTTCTCCAAATTTTGTGAATTTATTTTGTTCATTCTAAATCTAAAAAATATATAAAATTGACTATCTTTTTTATCTATAATGTTGAATGTGTTGAAATTATTCAACTTTTTAACGAGAAAAATTTCAAGTTGATGCTATGAAACGATGTTATTCATTTTTTGATTTATTTAAGATGGAATGGTCTATTATGACATGTCTCTAGTTTGTATTCAGATACATTGTATTTATTTTTGATTTTTCGCGTTGATATTGTTCACCTATATTGCATATGATATGGTATTATCAGCATCCTTCTACAGAACTACATTTCTGTTATTTTAAGTCTCTTCTTCATAATGATTTTCCAAGGGTAGTTTGATGTGGCACAAGGCCGAAAGTAGGGAGCACCCAGCGAGGATCGAACTCACTACTCAGTCGTAAGTGTTCTAGCGAAACAAGCTTGCTAACCATTACACCGCTTCGAGGTGCCCAAATGATTTTCTAAGCGTAGCTTAGATGTGGCACAAGGCCGAAAGTAGAGAGCACTCAGTGAGGATGGAGCTCACTATTCAGTCGTAATTGATCTAGAGAAACAAGTTTGTTAACCATTAAACCACGTCGAAGTGTCCATGTCTCTTCTTCATATGTGAGGACAGTGTCCAGCATTGAGGACTGATACTACAGAACAGTTCAGTACTCTTTTCTTTGTTTCTAACTATATTTGTCTGTTTCTTAATACTTTGCTTTGTTTCTGGAAGACATCTTTGGCGATCCCCATGCGTCCTCAGATTTCAGTGTAGCACATTCCGTCCTCTGTTAATACGCTTCCAAGATAACTAAATTGTTACTAGTATAGAAATAAATACGATGTGGGATCCGTTAATAAAGAAAGAAAGACAAATTCCTGCAAGTCTTCGACAGCCGCAGTAACCTAAAAGAAACATCCTCTGTGAGTGCAGACTTACATCCATATCACGTTGAAACACCAGTTGCTGTACAATCACTGAATTTAACCAATATTGACCCCGGTTAGGACTTAGATAGGTGACCGCTTGGGAATACACGGCGCTGTAAGCTTGAATGTCTGGGTAGTGTAATGTATAATGACTCGGAATTTTTACAGTATTTACATTATTCGGACTATTGTCCTCATCTTTGTTGCCATATTTATCACAACGTTTCGGCCGTTGTACGCTCCGGCCTTCTTCAGGTGGTTGGAATTTCGAACTGAACCCTTTATTTCGATCACTGGGGTAGACTGTTCTAGTTCCACGTGCCATGTTTGATGGATGTCAGTTATCAGTTATCTCCTGCTAATTTTCCCTCTGAAAGTTCTCCACTGCCTTAACCGGGTATTGATCTCACACTCTTTGGGTCCTGTCACTGGATCTAACCAACGCCTTTATCCACTGTGCCATGTCTCCTTGATAATTGATAACTGACATCCATCAAACATGGCACGTGGAACTAGAACAGTCTACCCCAGTGATCGAAATAAAGGTTTCAGTTCGAATTTACAACCACCTGAAGAAGGCCGGAGCGTACAACGACCGAAACGTTGTGATAAATATGGTGACAAAGATGAGGACAATAGTCCGTCTAATGTAAATACTGTACATAATACCTCATCTCAGAAATATAGACTCGGAATTTTTAATCGGAGAGCCGAGTTCGATTTATACTCGGCTTCATTAGATTCGCTCATACTTAAATACCCTTCAGAAAGAATCCACCTCTATCCGCTATCCATTCCAACAACCGCATCCAAGCTTTTAGCACCTGGTATTCATAAGTGGTCTTCCATCAAATTGCTGACCAGGCACAATGTTGCTTAACTTTAGTGATCGCACAAACAAAATGCTGTTAGTCTCTCATTTTTCTATCGCTATTTGCAAAGGAAGTTTTCAAACGAGCTAGATTCTTTTATACCACAAGTTCAGAACTTCACATCAAGGATCCGCCATGTACACGGCAATAACTCATTCCTTTGTTAAGGAGGAACTCCAGCTTAGACCGTTTCTTTCCCAGGACTGTTACGTTGTGGAATTGATTGTTTAGAGGATGTTTCCCGATCATTACACGTCTTGGGTAGGACGATAAACTACATCCGACAGCAAGACCTCTGATCAGGGACTTTTGAGGAGCTTAGAACCACCTCTTTACTGCTGTTTCCAGGTTCGCCCTGATGCGGGGTGATAGCACTTGCTAGGGTCCTAGATATGGATAAATAGTGAATCCCCAAAATGGGGTCGAAACAGTATGAAATTAAAAGAAACACATTTTAATAGTAAAAATCCAACAATAGATTAAAAATAAGAGCAAGAGATTTTAATAGTGAAAAAAAAATTACCAAAGATCTCAAAAATATTAAATTTCGGCATTAAATGACCCATAAGAATTTGATATGCAGTTAAACAAATAAACCAAACCAAACCGATCATTGCAATTTTAAACTCGTCATGTGTAGATCAACTATTATCTATTCTATATATTCTCATAATATGTGATTTGAAGTAAAAATCGGTGAAGCTAGTTTAAATTCATTGTTCGTTACATCCGCTTAGGTTCAAACTCCATGGGAAAAAAATATGAATCTATCTCCTCCTTAACAGCTTAAATTAAATAATAGGGCTTGTATTTGAAAAAAAATTGTTATTCTCAAAAAATTGTTTTTGTAATAATCACTTGCAGAAAAAGAATTATTCTTACAATTCAAAATATGTTTCGGCTTTAAAAACCCACAAAGTGTTGATGGACCATAAAAATATACAAACCAACCAATGAATCAATCCCTCCTTTACAACAACTTCATTCAGTAACCCTCGACACTGAGTGGCTCTTGGTCCTTAGAACAATAATATAAAAGACTTTGACTATGATTAATTACCAACGCCGATATATAGTGATATGTCCCGGAAAGGGATATATTTGAACGAAGTAGCTAAGTGGTTTTGGCTACTATAACCAAGTAGAATACGGTAGCAGTAATCGACTGGTAAGCGTCGTAGTCGCAGGTAAGAAGTGTAGATCAATTGCGTAGTCCAATGGGCGTCGTTATAGACTTAGCTCTCAGACTAAGGCTCTTGACTCTGTCGTACCTACACGTCCGTCGATATTTATGACGGACACCAGCCAATCATTTTCCAGTGAAGGGGAACACAGGTGTATGCATATCCCATTATATCATATAGTAAGGCAAATTTTATTGACAACATTTAGCCTTTATTATCTAAAGAAAGATTTTAAGAAAGAAATCTGTCATTGATCGGCCTATGAGCAGGATCAAATTTCTTCCTTTTTCCTACTGCTTCTAGAGGGCTGTATTAGAGGAGGTCGATTTTGGAACTTTGGTATTGCACTCAGTTTGGAAGTTACGGTTTAACATGATGAATATTGACACAAAATATTTTTTTCAAAAGTTTAGGTTCAAAATCGTATCGTTGGAATTTCATTCTGGTGACTAGAGTTAGATTATTGCTCCGCTGATGATAAAATCTCACTTCAGCGAGATCTTTGAATTATCGCCACCCTGACGATTTTTACAGGTGGCACGAGATTTGAAAGACTCGATCTCTTTCTATGTGATTTTTCGTAGCGGAAAGACGTATTCGTTTCGCTGCAGCAAAATGTGAGTAATCAACAACAGACACTTAAGGTTGCTTTGAACTTTTCACATTTCATTTCCCATCTTTTTCTTTGTAAAATTTCCTGTCAATATATTTGTTTATATTTCTTTGTTCAAATACTTCGTTTTACTTTTTTCTTTGGGTTTACATGAGTCCACCAAAATTGTTAGCGGGTCAAATGTAACAACAAAAATGTTTATACCGGCTACACCAGTGAAAGGTTTATATCACGGCCTCATAAAATTTATAATTTACTGAAGCTTTACGAATTTTATATAGACAAGATGCATGTTACACGCACAACATTATTGGGTCATCAAATAAGTCTTTCATTTACTTCAAAGGAAAATTATATTGAACAACTCAGCTATGTTATAATACTGTAGCGTGCATCACCACAATTATTTTTCTTTGACTGGGAATGACTTGGAAAAGGACAAGCAAAGACGGTCACAATGCAATTTATATTTGACGTAAAATAGCACATAGTATAAAATACAAGACAGAACGTAATGGTTCAAAACATAACAATTGAATTTATTAGTGCTGATGTACATGCATATAAGCTGAAGGTTTGATAGAGTTATGTCTCTTAGATTTGGAAATATTTGTACCTGAGCTCATAAAGATAAAGTAATTATTAAACTGAAATTTTAGAAGAATAAAGTTCCTGTTGAATGTTAGGAAAAGTGAATTGGTAAAGTTGGTAAGAGTTCAGAAGAGTTAAGTGTTCGTACTTGCGTGAATTGGTAATGTTCTTTAACGTCTGACCGCACGGTCAAGACAAGAGCTCTTGAAGATTACATCTTGGCAGAAAGGAATAAAATGAATGAAGAGAAAACAGAGAGAGAGATTACATGTATTTTGTTTATATAAGGTGGTGTATCACGTGATTGGCTCAAACCTTAATGAGCGGGAAATTTCATTCCTCGCGTGCAGGATATCTGATTGGTCGGAATCGACTAATCAGTGAGCTAGTTTTGAGGAGATTAACCAATGAATGCTTGTCGCATGATTTGTATGTATGATGGTGATGATAATTACCACAATACAATGCAGTAGTTTTAGTGCAATAACCAATGCCTATTTAAAAAAATTTTTCTTATAATTTGTGCCAGCAAAATTAAGATGTTCTATACACTTTTATCGATATTTTTTTTTATTAATCTCTATCTATAAAAGGCAGGATGTGTGTGTGTGTGTGTGTGTGTGTGTGTGTGTGTGTGTGTGTGTGTGTGTGTGTGTGTGTGTGTAACGAATGCACGGTCACAATTTTCGACGGATTTGCACCAAAATTTACTTGCACATGCTCCAAGTTAGCGGGAAGGCCAAGACCAACTTTGCATTTCCCAACTCCCATCGATAGTGGAAATAATGGATTTTTTCATGCTTCTACGGCACTTTTCATGTAGTTTGCGGCCATTTTCTACTGGCCAGAGTGAGAACCTATAGCTGGCTGCCACGAATATGGAGGAAGATTCTATTGGCCAGCGTGAGAGCCAACAGCTGATTGACACGAATGTTAACTAGTATGCTAGCATGCAAAAAAAACCGATAGGTGCATTCGTCACAAGTGGGAAAAATTTAAATCTGCATGGCACTTTACTCCAATTGGCTCATTCGCTTGCTTAAACTCAACGTTGATTCTGATTCCGCAGAACTGGGTTGGGTGTGAAAAACTATTTGTTATTAACATTCTTTTTTCATTCAGTTTTTCCAGTTACGAGTCCTTTTTTAAAGCTGATCATTTTGTGTTCATTTTGTTTAGTTCTTTTTTCGTAACAGATTTAATGTTTAGTATAGAGCTTAGAAAAATTCGCAGTATGAGATAGGCAAGAAGTAAGGCATGTAGCAACATCAGCACGGCAAAGGGCACTCTTTTTAAAGGCAAGGAAGGGCAAAAATATTTTATGTCAAGTGATAGCGATTGCTGTATGAGTCGTACGATTTTAGAATCAAGAACGGGCAACGCCGGGCCATGCTGCTAGTTATTATATAATAAATGGTGCAAAATCTTATTCATTGAGTAGTCATTTTGTAATATTTTACAATTTTTTTTTACATAGTTTTACTTATCGAATACAGTAAAAAAAAACATTTTGCTTGTGGTGATTCATAATTAGAATTTTGGTTTGAATAAATTTCCCATTCATTGTATATAATACAAAAGATATCAACTTTATTTGGATTTATTCTTGAAATAACAAAACTGTGAAGTCAGTTTGTAAGCAGGACCCTGTGAAAATGACGTATATTTCTGTGCATTTTAGACGGTCTTTAAAACAAAATGCTCAAGAACTGGTAAAAGCTACAAATCTAGTTTTTGGTGTCAGTACTTATCACATCAAACCCCAGCTTTTACACTGAGTGCAATATTGATTTCCTAAAAGTAGTGAAAAATCAACCTGCCGTACTCCGTAATGATTGTATCCAAATCTAATACTCTGTGGCAGAAAGAGATAACAGGTCACAAGAAAAAAATTCTGGTACAAAAGACTGGCACAAATGAGAAATAAAGAAAGTTCCATTTCATCGTCTGATTGTCATTTGCCAAATTGAGTTACGAAGGAACATGCACCTTATCTTTGTCAGAGTCAGGTGAAGTACAGATACTATCATCTACAAAAATGTAATTACGTGTTAAATATCCGTAACGAAGACAATTGGAAGTCGGCTGCTTCAGCTGCGATGCAAATTCTGTTCTTGTATAGACTTTGTTTTGTACATTTTTATCTTTAAGAAACTAGAGAGTTAGGAGAGTTGTTCCTTCCACCTCTTTTTCTAAGAAATTTTCATATCCATTCGGCTACACTCGCTCGGCAAATGACGAAAGCATAAAGGAAACACTTTGCATCGGAAACACCGCAATTTTTACCCGATTTGCTACTTAAAATTATAAGACAATTTTTTTTAACTTTTTGAAACAAATTTTGCTCGAATTTCTGGTATGAGGAGTTATCATTATTTACCCTATTTTTTTTTTTTTTTTTTTTTTTTGTGTGTCCTTATCACAATGTTTCGGTAGTATGTCGATTTGTGTAACCCGGTGGAAGCATGTGGAACTAGAAGAGAAAATTATGATATAATCAAAATGTTAACTTTCCACACCACTAAAAAGGTTAGGAAGGAAAATCCCATCAGAAAGAGCGATAAGAGTTAGTGGACTTGAGAAGACTAGTTTTCTGAAAAAACAAAAACAAAACAAAAAAAAATCTGTTTTACAAGAAAGAATTTCCGAATTTCAAATGGCTAAATGTTTGATCAATGAATGTTAAATGTTTCCTTATAAAAATGGCTAATTCTACCATTACCGTTACACATTTTATAAAGTACTTTTGAAAAGAAAATGTTGGAAGACAGACTCAATTTCTCTTAATAAAATCTCATTTGTTTCGTCTAACATTCTGCTAGAAACAATAATCTCTTTACAGGGATTGAACTCACAATTACTATAGCCGTAAATCTCGGGAGACAATGGCCTAATGGATTAAATTAATGGTTCGTGACTTTAGTAATATAATAATTGTGTGTTCAATCCCTGAGCTAGGGAAATGAATTAATTAATAATTCAAATTGTGTCCCTTTTTTTAAAAAATAGTTAAGCAATGTTGAGTCTGGTCAGTACCTTGATGGTTGACAACTTCAGAATACCAGGTGCTGTAAGCTTGGATGTGCAGGTAATGTAATGGATAAGAGCTCGAAATTGGAAATTAGAGGGCCGAGTTCCAATTCCAGTTGGTTTTGTTACATTCACTTACATGCAAATACTGTTGGCAATGGTATGCATCCACCTCCTCTCCACATAACTATGGGTTAATTAGTAGAATTTGTATCATTAAAATCAATAGAACTTATATCAGTAAAATCATTGTATGTAGGAGAAATGAATAATTTTGTTCATGCGAAAGAATTAAAATTAGTCAGTATGAGTGTTTCTACTATTGAAAAAAGACTCCTTACAAGTGATTGGGTTTGTCATTGTTCAAGAAGAAAGACACGTTTTTAAGGCATGTTTTTTTTTTAAGATATGTGCGTTAAAGAGGCTTTTTTCTTAAGATTGAATTTAAATTAAGGTCATTTCATTTATATTTTTTAAGAAAATAACATAGTTCGTGGCTGGGTCTATCATTATCTGACTGAACTAATGTTGTAGGTTATATTAATGTAACTTTTATAGAAGAAAGATCCATAGCTCATGGTTGGTGCATCATTGTCTAAGAGAGAAGACACATTTTGAAAATATGTTTAACTCTGTTGTGTTGGATGATATTTATCACCAGGATCTATTGTATACATATACAAGTCTAGCATTTATCCATGCATTGGATATTGCTGTTACATCTGCTCTGAGATTCTGCTATATATTTACAGATTCTTGATGAATTAGAAAGAAGAATCTACCATGTTACTGGCTCCGACCTGGCATCTCAGCTTCAGTTTCTTTTCCTCCACCATAACATAATTCCCTGTGAATTTTTCTATAAATATTTCATGGTAATTTTATTGATAAGATTTCCTCTTTTTTTTTTGACACATAATTTGTACATATGAGAACTAGTTAGGACGTCATAGAGACTCTGGGGTATTATGGTGACTGTAGTAAGAATGGTAAGCAAGAATGTGTTGTTTTGATGTAAGAAATACTGTGGTATGTTTGGGTCAGTAATTCCCCTATCCCCACTTTTGGCCTGGTGCCACATTTTTGTATTTTTCAAAATAAATATTGCTTTCCTCTTTGGTAGCTCGACTTTATGAATTTAAGCACAGTATTAGATTGACACTTGAAATGGCTAAGTTCTCTGCTAACCATTTTTTCTCTTGCACTTCATGCTTATGGATCTCTTTTCCATCTTCTTGCTTTTTGAAGTTGACTGAACTTTGATCTTCAAGAATTTAAATGCAATGTCATTCGTTACGTTCTGTATTCTTAATTTGTTTTCTGTATTGTTCTCTCTCCTTAATAATATTTTCTTTTTGTCATATTCTCTAACATACAGTAACCCCTTGCATCTTAGTGGCTTTATTGCCTCCCTTGAGGGGAAATGATTAAAAATAGTTTAGAAAAGTTTCCTTTTGCTGATTTTTATAGTAAATAATATCTCTTGTATAGAAGAACGACTCATACTTTATGGTTAGGTGTATTATAAAACAAGAGAAGATAATTTAAAAGGACCTGTCTGTTGGGGATTGAGAGTGTAGAATATTATGATTGCATTCCCTGCAGAGGAGTAAGAACAACTCAAAAGAGAACACCTATCAAATAAATGGATATAGACTCAAATATAAGCAACCATTATTTATCTATCATCGAACAAAGTAAATCTTATAAACGCTAATATAACAAATATTATTTACCTGTTTCCAAACCAGGTAAATGCTTACAGAATCTATGATGCTAAACTAGAGCAGGTGCAAATGGATGGTATAACAGGGTTTAGGAGAGATAGTTAAACAGCAGAGAGTTAGTTGAAATATCTAGGGCACGTAATAGAGACAAAGGATTTGGAAAATTTGATACACAAGACATATTGAAGGCAAGAGGAACATAGGAAAACAGTGCATGACCTACTTAGAAGAGAACTAGCAGCATGGCCCGGCGTTGCCCGTGCTTGATTCAAAAATCGTATGACTCATACAGCAATCGCTATCACTTGACTTAAAATATTTTTGCCCTTCCTTGCCTTTAAAGGAGTGCCCTTTGCCGTGCTGATGTTGCTACACGCCTTACTTCTTGCTTATCTCACACTGCAAATTTTTTCTAAGCTCCATACTAAACATTAAATCTGTTACGAAAAAAGAACTAAACAAAATGAACACAAAATGATCAGCTTTAAAACAGAACTCGTAACTGGAAAAAAAAACAAATGAAAAAAGAATGTTAACAACAAATAGTTTTTCACACCCAACCCAGTTCTGCGGAATCAGAATCAACGTTGAGTTTAAAAAAGCGAATGAGCCAATTGGAGTAAAGTGCCATGCAGATTTAAATTTTTCCCACTTGTGACGAATGTAGCTATCGATTTTTTTTTTTTTGCATGCTAGCATGCTAGTTAACATTCGTGTCAGTCAGCTGTTGGCTCCCACGCTGGCTAATAGAATCTTCCTCCCTATTCGTTGCAGCTAGCTATAGGCCCTCACTCAGCCAGTAGAAATGACCGCAAACTAATGAAAACTGGCGTAGAAGCATGAAAAAATCCATTATTTCCACTATCGATGGGAGTTGGGAAATGCAAGGTCGGTCTTGGTCTTCCCGCTAACTTGGAGCATGTGCATGTAGCTTTTAGTGCAAAGCCGTCGAAAATTGCGGCCGTGCATTCGTTACACACACACACACACACACACACACACACACACACACACACACACACACATATCCTGCCTTTTATAGACAGAGATGAGAAGACTTTAAAGGGAACCAAAAATCCAATCCTAAACAAGAAACAAGGGATAAACCTCTGCTACAGTTCAAAAGACTGGGAAGGAGTGTGATCCTGGTAATAGGCATACCTATCTACTCGTAAATAATAGCAAAATATCATTATTTCTTTCATTTTATGTGCAATGTCCTTTCAGAACACTGGGGATCATGGCTCTCCACCTCTTTCTATCCCTTGCAGCTCTCAACAAGTTCCTTCTCTCTGCTTCCACCCCCCAACCACATTCTGGCATCCATTTGCTTAAGCCTCGCCAGATATATCATGGCTTGTTTTCCCTTGTCTCACTTTCCCTCTATTCAACACATGAGTATCAGATTCTCCAGGCCTTCCTTCCTCATTAGGTGTCCCAGAAACTTCAGCTGCCTCTTCCTGATGTTATGTACAAACCTCCTCCTTGTTTGCAACCTAAGACCTCACTGTTGCTCACACGCTCAGTCCATGATAGCCTTAGCATCCTTCTGTAGAACCACATCCTCGTCGCCTAGAGTCTCTTCTTCATCTTTGAGGAAATCATCCAACATTCGCTTCCATAAAGAAAGACAAATATCATGTAACTGCTCGATATTCTTTTCTTCATTACCAAAGAAATCCTCCTGTCTCTAATACTCTGCCCTTGGCCATCCCAATACATCTACAGATCTCAGTGTCACACTTACTCTCCTCTATCAAGATGCTTCCCAGATATTGAAACTTCCGTGTCTGCTTGATCTACCCCTAAACAAAGCAAATCTTATAAACCTTAATATAATAATCATTATTTACTTGTTTCCAAACCAAGCAAATGCTGTTAGACTCTGTAATGCTAAATTGGAGATTCAAATGGGTTTGATTGTTTGTGATGCGAAGTTATACAAATTGGCAACTTGCAGTGCAATTGGTGCGCTTGAGGCATTGTGGGTAATGATAAGACAACCATTGTTGCTGTCAGAGATTTCTTATTTCCTTTGCTGAGAAACTGCTTCATTTCAGCAAAGTGGTACTGTTAATTGACTGCTAGGATTAAGATTCTTCCTACCAAAAAACCTTCTTGCTCAGATTAGATTCAAATATAAATATTTGCCTATCCCTAAACTAATTAAACACTACTGACTTAACAGAACCTACACTGTCAGCAAACTGGCCGCATATGGATAAAAAAATGAATTCTGTAAATATACAGTTGAGAGCACAGACTAATGTAATAAACAGTTAATCGTTTATTCCTCAGTATTTACCCAAGACCTCCCACAAGGCAGGATGTAGCACAAGATTGGTTTTTAATGTGGGTCTTTGCAAGCACATACACTTGGGCAAAAATTCCCAATAGACCCCTCATACACTGATTAAAGAAGCTCTCCGACCCCAGATGAGACTCTGCCTGCAGGCATAGCCTTGTTTGAGTTCCTCTTTGTCCAAAGGCAGAGTCAGCAAGTAATGACTAAATGTTAACTCCTTATGAAGAGGTCTCAGCTAAATACCCGAGACCTCTTCATAAGGTGGGATGTGGCACAAGGCCGATTTTTAACATGGGGCTTTCTGAGCATGGAGGCTGAATACATGGGGTCAGGCAGCTGTCTACTTCCCCAGACAAGACTTTGCTCATAGACATAGTTTCATCTGAGTTCCTCTGCACCTAAAGATAGAGAGTTGACAAGCAGATTAATTGTTAACACCTATTCCTCTATAAGAGAGAGTGCTGTTTAAATAGTCTTAGACCACTATTTACATTATTCGGACTATTGTCCTCATCTTTGTCGCCATATTTATACGTTCTGGTGGTTGGGGTAGAATGTTCTAGTTTCACGTGCCATGTCTAATGTATGTCACTTATCAGTTATCTCCTGTTAATTCCTCTCCAAGTTCTCCACCACCTTAACCAGGTATTAAAATCCTTGGGTTCTTGTTACTGGATTTAACCAATGCCTCTATCCACTGTGCCATGTGTCCTTGAGGGCAGATGTGTATGAATTTCTGGGTATTATAAACCTAATGTCTTCAGCAATCATTTTTTTGACCAGTGCTCATATTGCAATTTTTGCTGTTATCATATATTTTTACCAGATCTCATATTGCAATTTCTGTTGTTATTATCGCTTTTCTCTGGCACTCCTTATTCCCATATTGTATTCTTGGTCGGCTCAGGAGATTTTTGTGGCATAGCATATGTGCTGATTCCTTAAGTTTACAAATTTTCCAATAGTGTTCTTTATCTATGATCTCAACCTGATTCCACAGAGGGCAGTGATCTCCCTTTTCTCTTTATGTGTGGTCAGCCACGCCTGATTTTTCCACTTCCCCACGTGTTACAGCTTTCTGGTGTTCTTGAAGCCTTACCTTAAGGGGGCAGTCTGTCTCCCCTTTATATTTATTTCCGCAGCTGCACGGGACAGCGTACACACAGTCTTTAGTCATGTTTTCCTCTAAGGGGCGGGGGTCTTATTCTGGAGAGGTATCTGCGAAATGTCGTCCAGCTTTTGAAGGTTGTCCTGATGTTATATGGACTGCAGATCCTTTCTATTTTCTCTGATAACACCTTCACATAAGGCAGGCAAACTGTTTTCTAAGTGTTGTTGTCCTCCTCTTGTACCTGCCTATCCCAGGTTTTGGGGCTGCTGCCATGTACCCAGAGTAATTGTTAGGTACTACTTGTTAGATATAGAATTGCTTAGTATAAGTACAACAGCCGAAACGTTGTAATAAATATGGCGACAAAGATGAGGACAATAATCCCAAAAATGTAAATAGTGTACATAATACTTCATCTCAGAAATATGGACAGTCTTAGACCAGTCCATCTTGTGGGGGTGTTCAGCTATTCCACAATAATTATAAACAAAGAAAAGAGTATTGAACTGTTATGTAATATCAGATCTCCTGTATAGCAATGAATACTGAACAATCTCCACACAGATTAAGAAAATCCTTGAAGCAACAGAAGTGCAAAGGACTGAACATGTTAGCAAGAACAAAGTTTTAGAGAAAATGGAAACAAAAAGGATATTTATACATAACAGCAGAGAAATAGTTGAAATTTCTAGGGTACATAATAAGGAGGAAGGGTTTGGAAAATTTGATACTCACAGGACATACTGAAGGCAGGTGACAGGCGGGATGTGGCAAACATCTCACTGCTCTATCACTACTATCATGGAAAGTGCTCGGATGAACTGCATCTCCAGGTCTGACATACACAGCTATGACCTGCCATGCCATTTTACATAGTATCCAACCACCCACATTCCATTTGTATTCCATTGGTGAGGAGTAAGTTCCAAGACAAAACGTTCTTGCCACGAACCATTAGAGGATGTTTCCCTGGTCAGTACAATCACACTGCTCAAGTCTAGAGTCAACCATTAACTTCCCCTCCTATCAAAACTAACCGTTCTTGTATCCCTCTACCTTGAGTGAGCCTCAGGCCTTGTATAGGGTGAGCCTTACTGTAAAAAAAAAGGAAACAATGTATAACCTACTTAGAATGTGTAAATGGATGATGGAACAGTGTTTAGGAGAGATAACAAAAAGATTACATTTCTTAAGAGCTACAATAATCCTGAAGAGACATGGCTCATAGATGAAGACGAAGAATAATTATTGATCACCTAAAAAATTAAATACTTATAGACTCAAGTATTGAAACCATTATCTACCTATTCCTGAACCAAATTAATGCTTATCTATTCTATTTCTAATGGCTATTATTTATCATCTTTTCTTTTGTTTTTTAATCAATTCAACCCAAGCAAGGTGATAATGCCACTAGCACACAAGAGGCTAATGGGAGAAAAAGAGAATATAAAGACTTTAGAAAGATCCAGAAACTGAATCCTAAACAAAATAAAAGTCATAAATCTCTGCCACTGTTCAAAAGACTGGGGAGGTGTGTGAACCTGGCGATAGGTGGACTTATCTACTCCTATCATGAAGCAAACAGAAAAATAAATAAATAGTAAAATATTCAGGATTTAGGTGGAGACATTAGAAGTATATCGTAGAAGTAGAATTTAGAAGGAAACAGAAACCCAATTCTAAACAGGAAACAAGTGATAAACCTCTTCTCCTGTTCAAAAGACCAGGGAGGAGTGTGAACTGGGTGATGGGTGAATGTATCTTCTTTTATTAAATCTCTAGACCAATTAAATACTCATAAATATAAAAAAAAACTAATATTTACCTATCCCCAGACCAAATAAATGCATATCAACTCAATTATTAATGGCTATTTTTTTCCTTTCTCCAAAACAACGAGACTCAAATATAAATAACCAATATACTTATCACTGAACAAAATAAATCCTTATAGACTCTTGGGTACCAGTTAATGAAATCAAGCACAGTACTAAATTGTCAGCTAAGCCTTGTCATTTTAATGTTGAAATAGTTTAGATGTAAAAATAAGTCCTTTATGCTACGTGCTCCCCCTGCTTGGAGGGGTGTACGTGCTTTATTTATCATCTCTCAGTTGCGTCTCTGTCCTTGGACAGAGTGCGCTCAGGGGCTTCTCTGTCTAAGGACGGAGGGAAACTGAGAAAATAATACTGAAGAGGTGCCCAACCCTGGGGAACAGCTGCCCGAGGCTGCACCCTTCCATTACACCAGAGGGAGGGATCGGTGCTCACACCGAGGCCAGCGCAACCGACAGTTGCAGGGGCTGAGGAGAATTTTTGTCCCTGCCCGAGTGTACGTGCTCAGGGACCCCACATTAATCCGACCTTGTGTCACATCTCATTCTCGTGGGGGAATGAGTAAATACCAGTGCGATGTACAAAAAGAACTAGATCAGGAAGGACTACCATCATCCCTCAGTACAACAAATGACCCGAGCTAAATAAATTGCCCTCAAACTTCTCTTGTCTCTCTTCTGGCCTCTTGCTTTCTATTCAATTTTTTTTTTATCTTTCCATTTAGTTGTCATCTTTTAACATCTTAATTACTGTTCTTTTTTTTTATTGTTCTCTCTTCTTAACCATGCTTTTATTTTTCACATTTTCTTCTCCACTCATTAACCACTTACATCTTAGTGAATTTATTGTCTTGCTTGAAGTGAAATGTTTAAGAAAAAAAACTTCAAATATAAACAGCCATTATTTACCTATCCCTAAACAAGATAAATACTTATCAACTCAATTTTAACAACAAATATTTACTTATATCTGAACCAATTAAATGCTTATAGACTTAAATATGAACAAAGCAGTATTTAGCTATCACTGAATTGTGGTTGTATTCAAATTACCACTCAAAACAAAAACCGAAAAATAAGCTAGCCTTACAAGACAGGTCACCAGTGCTTTAGAAAAAGAAAAATTGCAATCTTACCTTTTCTTTGTCCTCAGAGTATTGCAACTTGTTGCCTCACATGCTGCAGCTTGTGTCTTGTAATTCTTTGTAGTGTAATAGTCTAATTATGAAAAACAATTTTACTGCAAAGGCTAAATCCTTACAGCAGGGAGTAACAAAACAAATAAAATGCTGAAAGTGTGCAAGCAAAAAGCCAAAAAATAATTAGAATATTTACAAATGTAATATAGACTGAACCACTACTCACATGATGTCCTGGGTATGACAATAAACTACATCTGCGTCCTGGGTATGACGTTAAACTACACCCGCGTCCTGGGTATGGTGATAAACTACATCCGCGTCCTGGATATGACAATAAACTACATCCTCGTCCTAGGTATGGTGATAAACTACATCCGCGTCCTGGGTATGACGTTAAACTACACTTTTGAAAAAATAATGTTGCCAGCTATATGTTTTTGAAAAAGTAATGTTACCAGCTATACGTTTTTGAAAAAATAATGTTGACAGCTCTACGTTTTTGAAAAAATAATGTTGCCAGCTATACGTTTAATAGTACTATATATATATATATATATATATATATATATATATATATATAATTGGATTTGGCATTAAATGACCTACAGTGTTTGATATGCCATAAAACCCAACCAACCAACCAACTACTCACATGCTAATTAGGCACATGCAAAAGAATGGCCATGATTGGTCTATGTAACATATAAAGAGTTGGAAGAATCACTACTTGGACTCTCCCATTACAAAAAGAATTAGATCAAGAAGGACTGCCATCATCCCTCAATACAACAAATGACCTGAGCTAAATAAAATAAATTCTTATAGAACGAAGTAAATGGTCAATATTATAGACTAAATCCCCATCCCCTCCCCTGTAAGGTGATCAGTGACGTCAGTTCTCTGGTGGGTGCAGGGCACCTTTTGTTTTGGGTGTGGTTTTTCGTATTTGTTGTTGTGTCTGAAAGAGTGCATGTTTGTATGCGTGATAGGATGAATGAAAGTTTTTTATATTATTAAAGTCCTGCATTAATTTCGTCCAGTGAACTGATGTTTCTGCCACATTTAGTGACTATGAAGGTTTTATTACTAACATTATTTTGTTCAGTTTCTAGTAAATAGTTTTGTACATCTTTGTAAATAATCACTGGGGCAAAATTTTAAATTTGTTGTTTTATTCCCCTCCCCCCACAGACAATGGTACATATGGTGTCTAGCTAGGACATTCATGGAGACAATGTGGTATTATGATGACTGTAGTATTCTTACAGCTAAGTAAGAATGCACTGTTTTAGTGAAAGGAATACTGTTGTCTGTTTGGGTAGTGTTTGTGGCTAGCTAAGTCTAAAGTTAAGATAGATGAAGACCGTCCCTTTTTTTCTCATTCTGCCTTTTGGCCTTGTGCCAAAATATTTTTCTGATTGATTTCTATTTCTTTCTAGTTTTATTTTAAATGAATTTAGTAAATGTACAAAAGTAGAAAGTATTGTAAGACAAGGATGTATCCTCTCACCAGACTTATTCAACTCCTTACAATGATATTCTGAGAGAGTTAGAATTCCTACCAGGATTCATTATTGGTGGCCAAAATCTAAACAACATAAAGTATTTTTTTTAAACATTTCACCTCGAGGAAGGTGGCAAATGCCACTACAATTCAGGGGGCTGAACATGAAAGAGAAATGGAATGCTACTATGTAAGTGGCATGGTGGGTTGTAGCCATGAAGGTCAGACCTGGCAGAACTAGGAGATGAAGTTCATCCAAGCACTTTCCATTGTAGTAGTTAGACGCTTGCAGTGGGATGCTTGCCACATGCCGGCTGTCTCTTGCCTTCAAAATTTCCTGTGAGTATCAAATTTTCCAAGAGGGAGGATTAAGGGAAAGACAATAAAAGAACAGGGTTCAAGAAGATCGAACATGGTGACTGATGTTGCATTGAAGCTTGGATTTAATAAGGAAGAAGGAAAATGAAAGGGAGTGCTACAGGTGGGAAGTGCGAGAAAAGAAACTGTTAGAATAGAATTTGGCAGTTGCATCTAGTGAGTTCAACAGTAAAATGGTGGGACAAAGTTGTTAATCTAGTAGCACACTTAAATTCATGTAGTCAGAGCACCAGTCAAAAATGCTCATCAGAGCAGTTGCCATGAAAATATTTATAGAAAAGACAGCAAGAAGCCATGTCATGTCAGTGAGAAAATGACTGAAGTCAAGATGCCTGGTCAGGATCAATTACAAATCCATCTTTGGAGTTTACCAAGAATCTCAAGATGAATTGCAGAAGCTTGAGACCAGATATGGCAGCAGTATTCAATGCACAGATGAATGGAAGATTTATAAATGTGCAAGATGAATTCTGATGTCAAAAATTGTTCGGCACAAACTTCCCTTGCAGTAGATGTAACAACTGGTTCAATATAGTCACCCCACTTTATGTCAGTGGCAAACGTGAAGCCAAGAAGGTGTAGCTTGTTGTTCTCCTGGAGTTTAACATTAGCCATGCTGATGGCAGGCAGAAAAGTTCTCTGTGGTGATGAAATGAAAGCAATTTTGTTTTGGAGGTGTAAAAATTTACAAGCTATTTCTTGTCCCAGTTCACCTCTGATCAGAGATCTTTTCAGAGTAGTTACCAGGTTTACTTTGTCAGTTTTGTTAGATTTGTTACGGAGACAGGAGTAAATGGTAGTGTCACCTACATTAATATCTAGTTGGGAACTGAGAGCCGAGTTCCAATTCCAGTTGAATCCATTACATTCACTTACGTGCTAATACCCTTGGGAAAGGTGTGAATCCTCTTCTCCCTCCAGCTATGGGTAAATAGCAGGACAGACTGGATTCTATAGCCTTGGATGGCAATTGGGTTAGGAGAAGGAAAACTCAGAATTCAAAACCTGCGGAGGATCGTTTGGGGACCTTTTGGCACGTAGTGCACCAGGTCTCTGTAATCGACCCTTCAAAAAGTGTGGATGGTCCTACATGAAACCTTCACCACTATAATCAAATCTCATGTGCTGTTGTTGGGCTGTCAGTTTCCTGGGAACTGATCTGAAGCCTATACATGCAGGTTTGGGGACCGCTTGTGAATTCCAAATTTCCATGAAATTCCAATATTGGATCCGGTTCAACCCACCCCTGGTGTATGCCATTACAAGACAAGACAAGAAGAACTGATTATGTTCAGGAAATCCTTGATGTAGTTAAAAAACAGTGTATATTCCAGGATAGAGCCCTGGGGAACTCCCACATTCATATCAAAGAATCTGGAAGTGAGCCCATTCAACAGAACTTTCATTTCATGATTTGATAGGAACAATTGGATTAAACCAAATAGTCATCCTGTAACATCATCGCCATGGAGCTTGCATAGAAAGCCAGCATGTTGAAACACAGCAAACGCCTACAAGATATCTAGAGGCATAGCTCAAGGTTTGTCATTCTTATTTAGAGCTTAATAGCTTTGTGTACTTTGCCAAAAAGGGGTAAGAGATGAACAGGGTGTTAATTTGAGGAGTCAGAGGGTTCTACGGGATTCTTAAAAACAGGAAATACAGAATAAGACTTCCAACAAGGAAGCAGTGAGACAATTGTTGTAGAGTTTGGAGAGAACAGAAGCCATTTAAGGAGCATATTTCTTTAGGACAACAGCAGGGATTCTGTCACCTTTGCTTGCTTTGTGGGGATCTAATTTAGAAAGAGTATCTGAAAGCAATGACACATACCACTTAGTAAAGTACAAGCTTGTGTAAATGGTTGACAATACAAAGATTAGGAGAGATAGCAAAAAGACAAAATTTACTAAGAGCTACAAAGGGCAGGTAATTGTGTAGAGCCATGATAATAGAAGAAGAAGAAGAAGAAGAAGAAGAAGAAGAAGGAGGAGGAGGAGGAGGAGGAGGAGGAGGAAGAAGAAGAAGAAGAAGAAGAAGTTGTAATTAGTTGACAGAACAGGAATGAGAAGAGAAAAAATTTGTTAAGAGCTACAAAGGACAGGAAATTGTGGAGAGCTATGATTGCCGATGTTTTAAAGAGGCAAGAAACATTAAAGAAGAGGAGGAGGAAGATTATCAATCTTCTATAGAAGATAGTCTCTTTGTTAACAGCTGAGTGAATCCTTATCCAAGAAAACCGAATCATTTTTAACATTTATTATTTTTTCTGATCAAATTAATATTATAGCTGATGTTAATGTTGGGTGTATCATTGTCCTACAAAAATAACAAATTTGAAAAATTAATGTTTTTCTGATTGATCTCAATTTCTCACTGTTTTTTTTTTTAACTATTCTATTGAAGAAAGGTTGATCGATAATTGTTGGGTGAATCCTTTTCCTAGAGATATTTTGGAAATTTTGATTTTTTTTTTCATTAAATTAATGTTACATCTGATAGTAGTGTGTCCTCTCAACAAAAAAAAAAACAGGTCAAAGATGTATTTTTTTTTTGTATATCATTATAATGAAGAGTTAACAAAATGTGAAGATTTTGTTTTGTCAGAGTGAATGAAATTTATGGCTAGTATTGTAGGAGTTCTGTTATAGCTTATATTCTTGTTCTTCTGAAAAGGAATGTTCCAGAGATAGTGGTTGGGTGTAGCATTTTCTTACTGTGAAAAAAAATTTAGATTTTTCTTTTTAGCTAATATTTGTGACTCTCATGTAGAATAATGATTGATAACAAATTTCAAGGTGTGGCAATGTGACAGTCTTCTAGGAAAACAACACATTTGGAAATTCTTTTTTGTCCTTCCGATTAAATTAAAATGATTGCTGAAACTAGTGCCCCTTTGAAGTAACTGTGACACAATAGGTCACTTATTCACTTCATGACCAATGTAGTCAAGTGGACTCTAAATGATATTAGCTGAACTAAGAATGACTGGGGCAAAAATGCATTGCCAGTAAAACAGAGATGTGTGAGTTTCAATGCAACCACCTGCTATCCATAGATAGGGGATATTAAATAAAATTGATAAATAAATAAAAACTTTGGGGATCAAGTGACACTTAGCTCAATGTTAGGGAATTCCAGTTATTGGCATATAGACAGAATCTCAGTTAGAGTAAACTAAGGTGCAGAATTATAGTAGAGTCAGTTGGATACAGGATTTTTTGCTGGCCAAAGGGAAGATCCGGTCCATTAGTATGTCATGAGAGAAGTAGCAATAAAGATAACCCAAGTGTTACTTAACAACCCACAGTACCAGATGATTTGATGCATAAATAAGGGAACTCTCTTTATCAGAAACAACAGAATTGTTTTTATCATTAAGATGATATCTTGGGATCACAGTACTTGAGACTTTTCTCCCTGTGCAATTTCTCACCTTCAGTTTCTTTGTTAAATATGCACCAGGCCTTTTTCGATTTTTGACACACCAATGCTAATGAGAAACAAACTGTAGTGTTGGACAGAAGCTGACCATTCCATGAAAAACTATGTGAACATAGTTTTCATATGTTTTGCTTGTGCCAAAGAAGAGGAACTGTATGAGTAAATGAAGAATAGTAGATCATTCTAATTCCAGGTGCCATGCCTTTGACTATCACAGATTTAATTAATTTGCCTTCATATCTCTCGAAGTTCTTTTCTTCCCACTGAGGCCAGAGATTGAACTCACAACTATTTGGGTCAGGTCACTTTTTTGGATCAATCAACCAATGCTTTTATCCACCGAGCCATGTGGACTAAATAAACAGTTTGGTTCAAAATTTCAAGAAGAATCTCCTGAAGAAGGCTAGAGCATACAATGGTTGAAACATTGTGAATATGGTAGTAAAGATGAGGTAACAGTCTGAGCAATGTAAATAGTTACAATACATCATCTCAGGAATATAAACAGAGATGATTTGTATATCAAATCAAGAACCAGTGTATACAGCTGAGCTGGAGAAGGGGAATAGTTAACTAGAGGACAAAGTTCAAACCACACCTAAGGCAGTTGGTATTCATTATAACATCTTCATCTATTAATCAGAGAGCCGAGTCCAAGTTCCAATCAAGTTATGATAATCCAATATAAGTTAATATAATCTAATCAAGTTAATATAACCCAATCCACTTGTGTATGAATACCTTTGGCAAAGATAGGAATCCATCACTTCTCCCCCAGCTATGGGTTAAATTATAATTATTTTATCTGGAAAATTCATTGTAATCTACAAAAAAATGTTCATACAATATTTGCTTTCACTCCTTGAAAACGTTCATCTTTAAATATCCGACAAAGGATGATAAGTCATAAAAACAAATCAATCAATCATACTCTTACTCTCCCTTGTAGTCCCTGTTCTGCCATCCATTTGCATAAGCTCATTAGGTAGGCTACCTGCCTTTTCCCTCAGTTCTTCTCGCTGCCTATATATCCAGTGTCAAAGTTCTGACTATGCCATAACAAGGCGCTGAAATGCAAATGAAGAATGCCCTTAGAAAATTCTTTGGGGAACAAGAAATATCATACAGACAGAGATCAGAAGAGTTGTCTATCAAAACAAGAACCAGTGTCTACAGTTGAACTGGAGGAGGGGAATAATTAACTAGAGAACAAGGTTCAAATCACAGTTAAGACAGTTTGGATTCATTATAACATCTTCATCTACTCATGGTTAGTATTTGGAGGAATTATTGTCTTTCAGAAAGAACAAGGATAGTGGATTTTTATTTTACAGATTGAATTAAGGTTGGGGCTGCCGTTAGTGCATCTCTTCTACAACAGAAACTTTCATATCAATTGTTTTGCCTATATCATCATCTAAGAGGAAGTTTGAAGCCACTCCAGAATTAGAATGTGATGAACTTGACAAAAGAGTGAAAAAAAAATGAAAAAAGAGCTTTTAGCATCTCATTGAAGAAAGAATGGAATCATTATCAAACTTATACTTTGAGAAATTTTGGCAACGAATGCCAAAGATTTGTGCTGCAATAATCATGGCTAAAGGAGGATATTTTAAAGAGAGCAAAATTTAATCATAAAATGCATTTTTTTCTTTTTTCAAAATAAAATTTCTAATAAAAATCATGTCTCACTTTTTTTAACCATTTTCTCTTATTTAAAGTACAAAGAAATTACTTTTTGGGTAAATTTTAAAAATTACCAAGGGTTGGCTTGAACTTTTGACTATAGTGTATATAGAATGTTTTTCATGCAATTTTTAATTTTGGTTAAATTAATGTTTTACGTTGTTTCTTCCATAGAAAAAAATCATATAGTTCATGTTTGGGTGCAATAAATTAGAATTATAGCCGATATTAATTCATCAGTAAGGTTTAACCTTCATACCCACAAAAAATGGAGTTCCACAGGCAGGAAGTGTGAGAAAAAAAATGATTGCAGTAGAAGTGGTGGTTGCATTTAACTATTTTCAACAATGAATGGATGGGACGTCAATGCATGTCTAGTTGCACACTTAAATTCATGTAGTTAGGGTACCTGCACATAAAATAAACTGCTTCAAGCTGCCTGAATTTGAAACTGTTTTGTCAATTTCTTTTCCTTGCTATCAACCATTATGCAAACTCCGCTTTTCCTTTTTGAGAGAATAAAAGGATTCGGAAATGAATATTTATGAATTATCAAAGCTATCCTACTTTTGTCTCTGTCCTCAACATTGGACAATGGGTTAACCAGGGAAATACACACGCACACATATTTTTTGTATCATTTCACCCCAAGCAAGGTAGGAATGCCACTAATATGCACTGGGATGAAGGGAGTGAAAGTGAAAGAAAAAACTGAGAATAGGGAGGATTGAGGAAAGGCCAAAAGATGAACAGGACTCAAGATGACAGTAAATGGCAATTGATGTTACATTTAATTTAGGGAAGCAAGTAAGTGGAAGGAAGTTTCACAGGTGGGAAATGCAAGAAACAGTTGGAGTAGAAGTGGTGATTTCATTTAGCTATTTCAGCAGTAAATTGGTGGGACCTAAATGCCAATCTAGTAGCACGCTTAAATTCATATAGTCTGGCACCAGGGAAAAAAAGTTCATCAGGACAGTTGCCATAAAAATATTGGTAGAAAAGACAGAGGGAAACCATGTTGCATCAGTTAAAATGTGACTGATGTCAAGATGCCTGGTCAGGGTATTTATTTCCAAAACATTGTTTGTACAATATTCACTTGGTAAAAATAAATAAAGAAGAATTTAGAGGAAAATGGAACAAAAAAGATGAGGAAGGAGGGTTTGGAAAATTGAACACTCACAGGACATATTGAAGATAAGAGGGACAGAGGAAAACAAAAAATAACGTACTACCCGAGCTTGTGTAAATGATTGGCAGAACTGGGATTAGGCAGGTTAACAAAAAGACATAGCTGAGAAATTGAGAAGATCCATGATCACCCATGTCTTGTATGGCCAGGTCTTACTAATTAACCCATAGCTGGGGGAGAAGAGCTGGATTCATACCTTTCCCCAGAGTATTTGCACATATATTTAGTGAATATAACCTGACTGGAATTGGTACTTGTCTTTCCAATTAACAATTCCAAGGTATTATCCATTACACCACCCACACATCCAAGCTTACATAAAACTGATTTTCCCAAGTGGTCAACATACTGTACTGACCAGGTTTGATGTTACTTAACTTCAGTGATCTTACTGTTGTAACCAAGGGAGGGTTACTGAATAGAATATTCAAATGAAGGTTGGTAAAGAACGATAATACTTAGAACAAGAACAACACATATAAGATTCGCCAGTGGCACATAGAAGAAGTAGTCAACTGCTAGAAGTGTGTCAAGTGAATTCCACAATGAATCTCCAACTGCAGACCAACATACAGTATTTACTATTGTATTTATGTGAATGGGGACATACCCATTATCATCCGCAGGTATGCTATAACACTTATGGAACCCTATTTTTCAATATAATATTGCCATAAGCAAGAACTAGATAAGATATCCCTAGATGTGGTCAGCAGTATAAGAACAATTTACTCCGATATATTAATTAAATGATTCAGTTTGAAATTCTCTGAAGTATATCATGATCAGCAGACACCTGAAGAAGACCAGAGTGTACAACAGCCGAAACAATGTGATAATAACAACAAAGATGAGGACACTAGTCTGTATATAAATAATGCAAATAATGATAAGTTCTCATCTGAGAAATGCCATCAGTCTCTATAGATATTAATCCAATAGAAAGCTTGTAGTTCAAGCAAGGACAATCTCTGGGAAGCAATAAAAATTGTTGCAAGGAATGTTAAATTTAGAACAGTAGAAAAATTAAATCAATATAGGAGGGAATGATGTCTGTTATAGAATGCCAAGGAACCTAACTTGGTTGATTTTGGTAGATTTTGTTTAGCAGCATATCACCATTATGGGTTATTTAATGCCAAAATCTAAATATTCTGGATGCAATTTTATGCTTTCAACTACAGATAATTTGTATATAATTTTATATTTTCAGGGTAAAGTATGTTTTTTTTTTTAGATATACCATTTGTAGATCATAAAATGTATACCTGGTAATTTTACTATAAAAATCATTTTTTAAATTATTTGGGTTTTGTATTAATTTTCATTTTGCTATAAAAACATATCGTTTCTAATTTTATTATAAAAATTGTAGCATTGATTTTTGTTTGAGGGTTTGCTATTTGCCCATAGTACCGGAGTGGTAGCACCTGTTAGGATCCCAGCTATGGGTAAATAGTTAACCACCAAGCTGGGGTTAAAACACTATGAAAGTGTAAAAATAGATTTTAATACCAGCAATGCATATTCTTTTTTAAAATTATTACATTTTTTTGAAGGAAAAAAATCTTACCAGCAATAAAATTCTTGTCAGCATTAAATAACCCATTGAGGTTGATATGCCGCAAACCAAACCAAACCAAACAGTTCAAACATGACTCGCTGATTTCTCTTTCAAAGTTGCTACTCATTATACTACTGGCACATGTGTTTAAACCAAACCAAACCCAACAGTTCAAACATGACTCGCTGATTTCTCTTTCCAAGTTGCTACCCATTATACTACTGGCACGTTTGTTTGGTAAAACAAACCAAACCAAACCAAACCCAACAGTTCAAACATGACTCTCTGATTTCTCTTTCCAAGTTTGTTTGGTACCATTATACTACTGGCACCCATTATACTACTGGCACGTTTGTTTGGTAAAACAAACCAAACCAAACCAAACCCAACAGTTCAAACATGACTCTCTGATATCTCTTTCCAAGTTGCTACCCATTATACTACTGGCACGTTTGTTTGGTAACACAAACCAAACCCAACCCAACAGTTCAAACGTTTGATTTGGTTGCTTCCCAACACAACACAAACCAAACCCAACCCAACAGTTCAAACATGACTCGCTGATTTCTCTTTCCAAGTTGCTACACATTATACTACTGGCACGTCCCAATCAAAATGACAGATGTTGGTTTCATTTGCATGACAATCAAAAATGTAGGCCGACTTGATTTACATAAGCGTCAAAAAGTTTTATAATGTTTGCACAATAATCAAAAATGTAAACACAGATCTGGTTTACACTAGAGTCAAAAAGGTAGACCTACATTCAGTTGTTTTTTTAACTAATGTTCACTCAACACAAGACACAAGTATGAAGTATCATTTTTGAGGTTATTTATGAGACAACGGTTGATCAATAAGATATTAAGATTGCAGTGATCAGGAAGCATCTACTTGGGAACCTCTTCCAAAAAAATGTAGCAGTTCAGGAAAAGGAGCTGTCTGAGAAGAACTTCTTCCTTACTAATGGAATATAAACAGAAAGAGAATGATTCTTCCCAGTGTATGTTGTATGGCAGTTCTTAGCTGCAAATTTCAGGACAGGTGTAAGGAATGTAGCTTGTCAGAACATTTGCCATCTGCTTCTTCTATGTGCTATGTCCCTTCAGAACATTGGCAATCATGGCTCTCCACAATTTCCTGTCTTTTGTAGCTTTTAATAAATTTGGTCATTTTGCTATGACTCCCAAACCCTGATCCTTCATCCATTCACTCAAACTCACTAGATAGGTTATGCATTGTTTTCCTCTATCATTCTTGTCATCAGTCTGTCCTGTGAGTAGCAAATTTTCCAAACCCTTTTTCTTCATTATTTGCCCTAAAAATTTCTACTATCACTCCTGGTGTTAAATATAAGTTTCCTTTTGGCATTGTTTCTAGAACTTCATCATTGCTTGCATCCTTCTCTAGAACCATATTTCTGTTGCTTCAAGTCTCATCAACTATTAGAAGATTGTCCAGCATTCACTGCTATATGGGAAAATTGATATTGCATAATAGTTCCATATTCTTTTCATTGTTTCTAATGAAATTTTTCTGTTTCTTAATACTTTGCTTAGCTTTTGGAAGGCATCTTTCATTATTCCAATCTACCATCAAACTTCAGTTTTGCATTTTCTCTTCTCTATTAAAATCCTGTTCCATCATTCATTTACTCAATCTCAGTAGGTAGATTATGCAATGGTTTCCTCTGTGCCACTTGCCTTCAATCTGTCCTTTGAGTATCGAATTTGCCAATCCCTCTTTTTTCATTATGTGTGCTATAAATTTAAACAGTCTATTTTAAGTATAAGTGTCCTTTTTGATTAAATTGTTTCTAAAATTTTGTTGTTCGGTCCATAGTATTTTGTGCATCCTTCTGTAGAAATACATCTCCAGAGTCAAAAAAAACACAGATGTTTTTATTGATTGATCGATTAGCTTGCAAATTATTTTAAAGTGAGAAAATATTTGGTGGGGGAGATAATAATGATTTACTGTTACAGGTCCTACTAATTAAGCCATAGTTGGGGGAGAAAATGCGGTGGATTCATACCTTTCCCAAGGTTACTTGTTTATAAGTGAATATAATGAACCCAACTGAAACTGGAACTCAGCATATTGATTTCCAGTTTGAATTCATTACACCACCCGCACATCCAAGCTTACAATACCTGGTACTCCTAAACAGTCACCCATCTAGGTACTGACCAGTCTTGATGTTGCTTAACTTTAGTGATTGTACAAGAAGTTATTGTTTTTGGTTTGGATGAGAGTCAAAAGTATAGCAAAATGGTTGTGCATTCTGTGGGGCATTCTGTGCAGTATGATGATGCAGTTGGCACATTCTTGAATTCAGCTGACACGTTGATGTTTGCAATGATTATTCATGCATAAAAAAGAAACACCTTCCAAATGCTGAATCTATGAAAAAAACATGAACATATTTTTCACTAATGTACACATGATTTATAAGATCAATTGAATGAAGACATTTTGTTTCTGATATTTAACTGAAAACAGAGGACCACAGGAAATAAACTTTGTCCAAGTATTTTGTGCGTATCGTGTGCAAATAAAGATTTGGTTAAACCAATTGACCACTTTATCAGATTACATTCAGTTTTGCCCATATTGAATTATGCTAATTTGATTTTGTCACATGAGAATCCCTGAGAATGATGGGAAAAGTCTAGCTTCTTTTTTATTGGATAATTCATGATTTTGTTATTTTTCTGAAACATTCAAACGTACCAAAATATTCAAAAAGTGGAGAATATTTTTTAATCTTGTTTAATAACACAGTTTGGTTTGTTCAATGGCATATCAACTCCTTATGGGTCATTTAATACTGAAATTTAATTTTGCATGGAGCTTTGGTAATTTTTCTCTTCCTTTTCCAATAATGCATTGATATTTTTTTTTTACTATGGAAATATATTGCTGCTATTCGTAATACAAAAATATATTTTTATACTTTCAGAATGTTTTGACCCCAGTTTAGGGGTTCACTATTTACCCATAGCTGGGGCTCTGACAGGTGCTACCATCCTGAGTCAAGGTGAACAACAGCAAGAAAGAGGTGGTTCCACACTCATGAAAACCTCCCAATCAACGACCCTGCTGCTGGATGTAGTTTATTATCATAAATAACACAGTTAAAACTGTTCTATCATTATTTTATCTATGTATTTTTTATATAGGAATAAAGTGTCACTGCCGATATGTTTGAACATAGATCGCCAGTGAGCAAACACAGGTGATCACATTATCGAATTAAGTAGACCACATGACCAGAGAGGAAATGCATATATGTAGAAAGTAGCTTGGCATCTAATTGATCATTTCTAGTCTATCTTTCATTACTATTCGGATCACTATTTCTAATCTATCCTCTATTAATATACAAACCACTATTCTCTACTTTATACACTATAATATTTCTCTATTCAAATCACTATTCAGATTACTATTTGAGCAAGTATTATTAGTGCGAGTGCTATTCAAAGGAGTCTGACAACAGCATTGTTTAATGTTATATTATAGTTGTATCAGCGATTACATAGTCTCCACTATAATGAGCATTATGCAAGTGATAACAAGTATTCATTGGCATTGCAAAAATGGCAATGAGTGTTCATTGACATCACAAAAGTATTTTACATGATCTCATCTCTGAAGATCAAATGTAATCTGGTGATACCAAAAAATAATGGTTTCAGAAGACCAAAACAAATCTTAACATGGAAATTGTTTTAAAGTGGCCGACATTCCATTGATATTCCATTCAGAGAGTTTCTTCCCAAGAGGATGCTTCCCCAGTCAGTAAAACCTTAACCTCTTCATCTCTCAGTTTTATTTTTATCTATCCTACATAGCCTGATCAGTACTTACTTTCTCCGTTTATATCCATACAAAACCTCATCCAATAATCCTCTATCTTGAATGGCATTGGGGTTTTGAATTATGTAGAAAGCTTTTTTTTTTCTTTTTTTTTTAAATCCACTTGCATTTTCTGACATTTCTGAGAAATAGACAAAATAATAATAGTCACTATTTGAATTCTGACATTTTTCTAAATATATGATCTTAAAACAAAAAAAGAATGATTTTAAAACATCCTCTACATACAAAGCTTTTTTTTATAGAAAATTACAAGGGAATTTCATATCTTATGCAAAGCTGAATTTCTAGTGCAACCTTTCTACTTTAATTCTCCAGCTAGCAATATACATTGTCAGTCAGTTATGTGCCATGCATGGTACATGCTTAGGTGGTCATGTACCTTTCAATACATGACTGACAAGGCCGATTTTTTCCCACAGTAGGTTGCCATTTCTTTTTTAAGTAGACCAGTTGCCATCCAAAGCTATAGAACCCAGACTGTCCTGCTATTTACCCATAGCTGTGGGGGCAAAGAAGAGGATTCATACCTTTCCCAAGGGTATTAAAACCTAAGTGAATGTAAGGGATTCGATTGGAATTCAAACTTTACTCTCCTATCCATTACTCCACCATGCCTCCTCAGCTACACAAATAAGTGCATATAATGTTTAAAGTAATAACACATTCACACACACACACACAAACACACACACACAAACACACACACACACAAACACACACACACACACTCACAAACACACATACATATATAATGTTCAAAATTCTGACCTCTAATGTATCACGATGCATACCTTAATGAACCTCATTGAACTTTCTTGTGCTTATGATTTTATTTCTTATTCTGTTTCCACATTGTCATAATAATAATTTTATTAAGAAAGATCACATACTGTACGAACCCAGACATAAATTTTCTGTGAAAAACTCAGAAATTAATGCACTTTCTATACATTTTTGTCTTATTAACCTGGACAGTTACATTTACTTGATAAATAGTCTACATATTACATTCTCCCATTTTTTTCTAAATCAGTCCCCCCCCCAATCAAGCCAATAATCAGTCATTTATGTGTGATGTGTGACACACGCTTAGGTGATCATGTAACATTTGATACATGACTGACAAAGCAGATATTTTCCATAGTACATTGCCATTTCTTTCTGCGGTAGACCAGTTTCGATCCAAGACTATAGAACCCAGACTGTCCTACTATTTACCCATAGCTGGGGTGAAAAGAAGAGGATTCATACCTTTCCCAAGGGTATTAGCACATAAGTGAATATTGATACATATTTTTTTAATCCTATCTAAGCTTTCGGTTTACTTAAGCCATTATCAAAGATGACAATTACATTACAATACATTAAGCAATGCACGGACAAATGGTTTCTGCTTAAATGGAAGATTTTCAAGCAACAACAAACTTGTGCATATAAGACGCTGGAATGGAAAATCGCACCGCAGCTCACACATGACCACACGAGAGTGGAAACGAGAAGTATTAAGTATGGGAAGCTGTTGGTATAAACTAGAATCTTAATCTTCTATATCATAATCAAATGCATACTAATAGTAAACAAGATGAAAATATACTAAAAAAATTAGTAAATACTAATATATCTACAACAGATCCTAGCAAAAAAATTAAGTTAATCATATACTACACTAAATCTAGTATATCCAACTTAATTCTTTGCAATGATTCTTCTCCTCTGGTTAGTGATTTGCAAAAAACCAACATAGATTGCAAATTCGAGTGCCCTTTCGGAGATTGTATCTCCAACGAATTAAATAATATTTATGTTGGTCACACCACAAACTCGCTTTCACGACGCTTGACACTACATTTGAATGATAACTCTAACATTTTTAGACATTTAAAACAACATGCCTGGCTGCATACACAATTCCGGAAAAACCTTGTTGAAAACACAACTATACTTAAACATGAAAACAATAAACAAAAACTAAAAATTCTTGAAGCTAGATACATAAAACAGTTGAAACCTAACCTGAACAAAATAAACTATGGAATCTCCACAAATATTCTTAAATGCCTATAGTTGGTAACAGAAGCTATTGTTTTATACCAACAGCCTCCCATACTGAATACTTCTCATTTTCACTCTCACGTGGTCACGTGTGACGTCATGAGCTGTGGTGTGAGTTTGTCATTGCTTGGAAAACTTCCATGTAAACAGAAACAGACTATCATCACTGATTTGTTTGTGTATTGCTTAATATATTGTAATGTAATTGTCATCTTTGATAATGGCTTATGTAAGCTGAAAGCTTAGATAGGATTAAAAAATATGTATCAATATTGTGATTTTCTTCGTTTAATAATAATGTTATTAAGCTTATCAGACGATATGAAAAGAATTTACATAAAATAGACAACACTTGTCTATATTATTTAATGAAACATGCATCAATATATATATATATATATATATATATATATATATAGAGAGAGAGAGAGAGAGAGAGAGGGGGGGCATGGTGGAGTAATGGATAGCAGCTCAGATTGAGGAATCAGAGAGCTGATTTTGAATTCCTGACGAATGAAAAGAATTTACATAAAATAAATAAACACTTGTCTATATTATTTAATGAAACATGCATAAATGAAAAAATGCTGCCAAAATATATATATATATATATATATATATAGAGAGAGAGAGAAAGAGAAAGAGAGAGAGAGAGAGAGAGAGACTAACACTAACAGTATAACCCGTGTTTGACCAGGTGTTTTATTACTCGGAATTTTGCTGGTCATTTGAAGCAGTTTAAGTTTAAAGTCAGCCCACCTGAAAATCAATAATAGTAACAACAACTGGATGCAAGAATGTTAACAATTTTTTTTAACGTTTTTGTGTTCTTAATCTTACAAGGAAAGAACCTCTTCTATGGACCATCATAATAATAATATATGATCATTTTTATTTATAATAGAATTTTTTTTATAATTCTAATAATCTTTTGCATTAAACTTCAACTCTCTAAATTGATTGTACACTGTTTTTTACAGACATTAAATTTTGCCTTTGATTTTTGCACAAAGTGTAAAAAATCAGTTCTCATGTCTCATAGACTCCCTGGGGAGTATAGGCCAACTGCTGACAAGTCCTGTAGACTCTCTGAGGAGTATAGGGCTACAGTTCCCAAGTCCTATAAACTCCCTGAGGAGTATGGAGACACATTTCTCAAGTCCTATATATCCCTGAGGAGTATTTGTCACACTAGGCATTGTTGCTGTGGTTTCCATAATATGTAGTAGGTTTTATGAGATGGAGTTGTCTTGCTTAACTGGTTTTGAATTCAGAGTTTTCCTTCCCTTAGACTGGTTGACAACCATACCTAAATAGCCCATACCTGGATAGTGGTGATGGAGGGTATTTGTGTGTAAGTGAATGCAATGAACTTGACTGGAATTCAAACTCAGCTCTCCATTTTCTCATTCTGAGCCACTATCCATTAAACCACCCGCACATCCATTACACCACTCACACATAATGAGCAAACTGACCTCAGTGACCCAGTGCATCATCCTTCTGCAATAACCTATAAAAGAACGACTAGTAAGAGTCAATGAAGAGGTTCAAATGGTCACCAATCAATGAAGTGGATCAGCAGACCCAACCAATGACATATGTACAACTACCAGCCTGTTTGGTTGCTTGTTGGTATAGATGGTCCATAGCTACCATGAATCTATGTCAGACTACACTATCAACCCAAAACAATTAGAACTGTGAAGCATTGGATCGCACCAAAGATTTTCAGTCCTACAGTCTACAAATTGCTGTCTCACAAGCCCAGATGAAATTCAGTGTCTAGTGTTAACAGGAGCACTGAATTGGGTCTTTCATACCTATATCGTATTGAAGCTAATGAAAAGGAACTCACCTTTTAGTACCTCTTACAGTGCATGGATGATTTGACACCTCTGCTCAGGATCATTAAAGATTCATCGTCAGCCATGGTGCTGACCCCAGTGAGTGGTAATTCATTCTATCAGGTATTTATAATTAACAACCAAACTTTCTTTTTCCTTTTTTTTTTAATCGAATTCACCTCAAGTAAGGCAGTAAAGCCACTAAGACACAAGGGCTTACTGGCTGTTTCAGAATTTGAAAATAGAAACCTTACTAAAGAGTGAGAACAAGAGAAGAGTCACCAGGAAGACAGTAGATAGCGATTGGCATTGCATTTAAATTTTTCAAAATCAAAGTTGACTTGAAAGTATAGAGCCAGAAGAGAGTTCCACAAGCAAGAAGTAAGAGAAAAGAAACTGTTAGCATAGTACTTAAGGTTACATCTTGCCAACACAACTGTAAATTGATGAGACCAGTTCTTCTTCAGGATGTTGTTGATCATGAGTCTCCACAACTTCTGTCCTTTGAAGCTCTTAATAATTTTTATCTTTTCAACATCTCTGCCATCCATTCACTCAGGCTTGCTAGATAGGTTATGCATTGTTTTCCTCTGTTCTTCTTGCCTTCAATCTGCCCTGTGAGTATCAAATTTTACAAGCCTTCTTTCCATTTTATGTGCCCTAGTAATTTAAACTGTCTCTGCTTGATGTTAAGTATAAATGTCCTTTTCATTTCCATTGTCTCTAGAACTTCATCATGGCTCTCATGTCCGGTTCATTGTATTCTCAGCATCCTTCAGTAGAACCAAATTTCTATTACTTCAAGTCGCTTTTTCATCTGTGAGGAGATTGTCTACCATTCACTACCACATAGGACGAGTGATATTACACAACAGTTTAGTACTCCTTTCTTTGCTTATGTCCTCTTCTTCTTATGTGTGCCATGTCCCTTCAGGATGTTGGTGATCATGGCTCTCCACAATTTCCTGTTTTTTGTAGCTCTTTATAAATCTTGTTCTTGTTATCAATCCTAAACCTTGTTCCACTATCCGTTTACTCAAGCTTGTTCATCTTCTTTATGTTGTGACCCTTCAGGATGTTGGCGATCATGGCTCTCCACAACTTCTTGTCTTTTGTAGCTGTTAATAAATTTTGGTTTTTGTTATCACTCCTAATCCTTGTTCCATCATCTGTGTGCAGTATCCCTTCAGGATATCCCTTCAATTCTTAATAAATTTCGTTTTTGTTATCAATCCTAAACCTTGTTGCACCATCCATTAACTCAAGCTTCTTCTTCTTCTTCTTCATGCTCTGTCCATTCAGGATGTTGGCGATCATGGCTCTCCACATTTTCCTGTCTTTTGTAGCTCTTAATAAATTTTGTTTTGTTATCAACCCTAAACCTTGTTCCATCATCCATTTACCGAAGCTTCTTCTTCTTCATGCCATGTCTCTTCAGGAAGTTCTGCGATTATGGCTCATTACAATCCAAGAAATTTTTAACTGTCTCTTCCTAATTTTAAGTATAAATGTCCTTTTTGTTTCCATTGTCTCCAGAACTTCATCATTGCACTCATGCCTAGTCTATGATATTCTCAGCGTGCTTCTGTAGAATTATATTTCTATTGCTTCAAATCCCTTTATCAGTCATCCTATATGACAGATGAAGAACAAACTGTTATTATTGTATATTCTAAGTGTATTTTGAATTAATAGTAGCTTGTAGTTACCCTTAGCAAATTTGGCAGTAAATTCAAATGGATACAAATTAACTGGAATGTTACTGTAAAATTCTGTTTTCTTGCATTTTATGGAAGAGCAAAGAAGCTGTCAAGTCTGAAGTCATACACAATTGCAGGTTCGGAAGACTAAGAAGCCAAACAGCTTATCAACCCTATGTGGGTCATTTACACTATTTACATCATTGTCCTCATTTTTATTGCCTTGTTCAAAACACTCCAACCTTCTTGAGGTGATATACCTTAGAATTTTGAACCAAACCCATTATTTAGTCCACTGTGCTAGATTGTTCTAATTCCACATGCCATACCTTTTTTTGGATATCTCAATACCAGCTAATTCACTTTAGTAACTCAAAGCTCCAAGTTTTTGTTCCATTTACTGTGGCCAGGTATTGAACTCACAAATCTTTGAGTCAAGTCACTTTTTGGATAACTCAACCTACCTATATTTTTATCCGTTAGATGAGTGTTTGACAAATGGTGCAGTGTGCCTCATAGGTGGGGCATGCCTCATAGAAACATCAGAAGAGGATAGCAGGTGAGGCAGAATGATTGAAAGGCAATCAAAGATTCAGAAACAGTTTTAAAAAATTCATATGCCAAAAATAAATATTATTTCAAAATTTAAAATATTATTATGGATTACTTGTAATTGAATGCATGATTCCCAGTATAAATAGTTATAAATAATTGTTGAGCGATTTTATCATTGTGATATTTTTGCATTATATCAAGTCTTAAGAATATAGTAACTAGGGTCCTCAAATTGGAGGAGAGAGTTATCAATGAGATTGTTCTGACTTTGAATCTGTGTCTATCTCTCTTTAACCCTCTCTCTTTCTCTGGACCTTCTTTGCCATAGTTCTGACAAATATCAATGAGGAGATGAGAGTTTATCACAAATTAGGCCTAATATAAAGGAAATTACTTATCAAAAAGAAACTCATACCTTTCAGTAAATTTGTGTATTTTAATCATATTGTAATTTATTTGTGTTATATATTTAACACACTATTAGTTGTTTTTTATTTTTAAATGTACTTTTTATCATACAAAATTTGTTGAGGCATGAGCAAATTTTAATTCTGAAAATGCAGCCCAGAGAAAAAAAAAAGTTTGGGAATCACTGCTGTAAATATTTGGCCATACATCCATATTGACAATAAATTGTAAAGAAAAACAATATATTTTTTCAAATGTCTTCATATGTTCATTTCCTCATAATATGCACATCTTCCTCCTCCGTCTACGACAGTGGTTCCCAAAAGGTGTGGTGTGCCTCATAGGTGCAGTGGAAGAGGATAGCAGGTGAGGCGGAATTATTGAAAGTCAATCAAAGATTTAGAAACGGTTTTAAAAAATTCTAATGCCAAAAATAAGTCTTATTTCAAAATTTAAAATATTATTATAGATTACTTGTAATTGGATGCATGAGTCCCAGTAGAAATAGTTACAAGTAATTATTGACTAATTTTATCATTGTGATATTTTTGAATTATCTTAAAATTTGATAAGGGGCAGCATTTTCTGAACAAAAATTTGCTTGTGGCTTTTTTTCTTTTTTGTTCAGAAAATGCAGCCCAGAGAAAAAAAGTTTAATAACCACTGCACTAGACCATGTGTCTTTGTGTATTATTTAAAGCCAAAATATATTTTGGATTGTAGAAGGCTATTTACAGTGGTCAGTGTTCCCAAGTAGTCTTCCATCTAAGTGCTGATCAGTCTCAAATCTAATTAACTGCAGTGGTCAAATCAGAATCTGCATTTACAGTGTGGGGTGACATCAGAGAAGGGGTATGACATTGCAAGGCTCAAAAGCGCTATGACCTACAGCTTACATTAACACTGTTAATGAATACAAGTGCATCAAAATGATGCATCATATGAAACTGGTACCAATGTGACATAACACATGTCTCTACAATTTCAAAAATGGAACGACCTATCCATCTGATATCCACTAACTCTAACATGCCTAATTTGAATTCTGATAATTCATAACTTGCCATTAGAATCTAATGATAGTTCACACTGGATCAACAGATATCAGAGTAAAACTGATATCAGAGTAAAAACTGATACCAGTCTGAGCATTTCATGATGTCAAAGTATGGTGGTGTCACCTACCATTACCTTTACATACTCACCAACACTTTATTCCTTGACAAGATTTTCTCATGGAAGAGCCTTAAACTTATGTTAGTCACATGCGGCATTTTGTTATGGTCCGGTTCCTTGTACCACGGTGATAGTCCAAGGTAGAACCAATAAAGAAGAACTCTAACATAGGTATGGAATAACACTGATAGATTACAAACAGGAATATATACAGAGAAGTAGAAAGTGTTAGTACGAACAATCAGGTTTAGTAGAGAGATCAATGTAGTCTCGACCAACATCACTATTCCAATGTCTTGCAGTAATTGTCTGAACGCGACTCTGTTTCAGACTGCCTCTGACTCGACTGACTTACTCACTCTGACTGACTTCTGAAGGACTTCTAATGGATCTCACTTCAGACTGAACAGTATTTAGTCACCCCCCCCCACGAGGGCATCATGTGGCACAAGGCTGGTTTAACGTGGGATCTCGGCCAAAATTATGCCCTTTGAATCCATATAAACGGGTTCAGGGTCGGTTTATCTCCCCGAAAGAGACTCCGGCCTTTCCCCGCCCGAAGGCAGAGAGTTCAACCGATCAGCTGGTCGTCCGACTTCAGACTAAATGGTATTTAGTCACCCACCCCCACGAGGGCATCATGTGGCACAAGGCCAGTTTAATGTGGGATCTCCGAGCCCATGGGCTGGGCCAAAAATATGCCCTTTGAACCCGTATAAACGGGTTCAGGGTCAGTTTACCTCCCCGAAAGAGACACCGCCCTTCGGCGTAGCCTCGTTCGGGTACCTCGCCACCCGAAGGCAGAGAGTTCAACTGATCAGCCGGTTGCCCAACTTCAGACTGAACTCCCTGCTTCCTCTTGAGGTGCAGTATTTATTATGTATGGAATAGTCCATTATGTTATTATGGGTAAGGTCCCATAACACATTTTATTAGCAAAAAATTTTTAAATACTCATAATTCTGATTTGGTAATGTTTCTTTTGTTCCCCACTACTCCCCTGACTTGAGTGAATGTGTATAGCACATGGTATGGCATAATTGTAACTCAGTTTTCATGGGTGGGAGGCATTTATCTTTTTTTAGGGTGATCCACCTGACTAATAGTGGTGAGTTTTCTTGAATTATATATATATATATATATATATATATATATATATATATATATATATGTATATTTTTGGAAGAATAAAAAATATTAAAAAATTAAAATCTTCAGACACACTGGGTTGTAGATTAATATTCTTTCATTTTTTTTATTATTATTTCATTTAGATTCCTCGACTAGTTTCGGCCAAAATGGTCATCATCAGGAGAAGAAATATTTCTGCTTGCTGTTAGCAGTGAACTACAGAAATGAATGTCATGATGGAGAAAATGAACTTTTGTCTGCAGTTTTCATTTGTTTTTTTATTTTTTTTATCTTTTTAACATGAATCTTTTAACATTCCATGTGTTGGTCAAACAGTCTCTTTTAAGTTGTTATTTGAGATAAGAGCTGGATGGATCTATGCATACTTTTTTTTACATTTGGAATTAAGATATCATTAGTTAATGACCACTTTCACCTATGCATTTTAATTTTAAAATTCACAGGATTTTTCAAACTGTTTATGGTATCATTTTGTAGTGGGATACTGCCTAGCTGGGGAGAAAAGAGAGAGAAGACATCAAAAGGGACATGGTGGAAGACATGGCGGAAGAAGGCACTGTTACAGGAATTATATTATGGAGGTAGGAGAGTCATTGAAGGGGAAACCGATGAGCTGATCTACATCCTAATGGTCACATGGCCAAAATTTGATTCAACGGGAATCCATGGGAATTAATTAAAACATGAAAAAACAATCAAGAGGTAACTTTAATAAGATGAAAGAGAGATAATAAAGAATTATTGGTGTATTAAACACGTTCAGATCTCAAAGTTTAGAGCAGTGTTTTCGAAGATTTAGAGGGAATACCTATGTGTACCCATGCATTCATCCATGTTGAGAATATCTCGACTCACATAGCCATCTATACTTATATACACTTAGATACCTACATCCATGCACATACATACATATGATAGCTGACATGTATTTACAAATACCCTATGTTAGGATGAAACCTCTTTCGAAGGATAATAAAAGGAGTTTAGTTAAGTTACAAAAACCCGGAAAGTAATTTAACCGTAATTAGATGGAATTGTAAGACAAAAATGAAAATGAATTAAATTTATTATTAGGGATGAATGTATGATCATTAATTATTTCCCTAGATATATATTCATCAGTCACTTCTTCAACCCATAATCTAATATATATCAGTAAGTGACCCTCTAAAAACTACCTATTAAATTTATATATTAACATATGTACCATATGTTAAATATTAGAAAGCCTTACTGATTGGATATACTGAATGGTTTATAATAATTATATATAGGATATGAGACTTACCTATATATATATATGTCTCCACATACATACCTACACATACACCCATACGCATAAATACATATCTACACCAATATATACCCCTGCACGCACGTATATACAGATATGCATCCAAATTTAATTCTTGACCAATGTTAATTTTGATAACCTACTGAAGTGGGAGGTTGAACCATATTATATTTTTTTTTTCTATTTCTGCACTTATTATTACTCTTATCAGCATTAGTGTTACTTATGGTGTCTAACTATGAAAGTTTATTCTTAAATCACATTTTTAGAGTGCCTTCTCGTATAGTCCTTTGTTTTTATTAAAGATATATTTATTGAAAGATAGTTTACTAATCCTAGTACGAACAGTGTTGGGTATCTGCTTTAGGATATAGAGTTTCATGATTTTTATGGTAAGGTTTAAAGGTGTTGGTATTTAGGTCAAGAGTGATATCTAAATAACCTACAATTTTTAGGTTAGATGAGATGTCTATCTTGAACCCCAGGAACTTGAAAGATCAAATAATTTTTAGGTTAGATGAGATGTCTATCTTGAACCCCAGGAACTTGAAAGATCAAATAATTTTTTTTGTTAGATGAGATCTCTATCTTGAACCACAGGAACTTGAAAGATCAAATAATTTTTAGGTTAGATGAGATCTCTATCTTGAACCCCAGGAACTTGAAAGATCAAATAATTTTTAGGTTAGATGAGATCTCTATCTTGAACCCCAGGAACTTGAAAGATCAAATAATTTTTAGGTTAGACGAGATCTCTATCTTGAACCCCAGGAACTTGAAAGATCAAATAATTTTTAGGTTAGACGAGATCTCTATCTTGAACCCCAGGAACTTGAAAGATCAAATAATTTTTAGGTTAGATGAGATCTCTATCTTGAACCCCAGGAACTTGAAAGATCAAATAAATTTTAGGTTAGATGAGATCTCTATCTTGAACCCCAGGAACTTGAAAGATCAAATAATTTTTAGGTTAGATGAGATCTCTATCTTGAACCCCAGGAACTTGAAAGATCAAATAATTTTTAGATTAGATGAGATCTCTATCTTGAACCCCAGGAACTTGAAAGATCAAATAATTTTTAGGTTAGATGAGATCTCTATCTTGAACCCCAGGAACTTGAAAGTTCTAATAATTTTTAGGTTAGACGAGATCTCTATCTTGAACCCCAGGAACTTGAAAGATCAAATAATTTTTAGATTAGATGAGATCTCTATCGTGAACCCCAGGAACTTGAAAGTTCTAATAATTTTTTTTCTGTTGTTTCATAATTTGTGGACCATTGCTATTAGGAATGTAAATTAGTCCATTGTCTCTATTTAGACATATCTGCTTCGGATCTATGATTCTACTAAGGATTTCAAGAATGTAAAGGCCCTCTAAGTCAGCTACCTGAGCTGAATCATACACTTCCATAGGAATGTCAAAATTGTCACTCTTGCACTTAATCCAGGTGGAATTGTTAAGTGACAAGAGTGATTTTTCTGGCAGCAAGAATAATATTGAGTTCACTGTCCAATATATCCATGTAGTTCATCACAAAATTAATCGAGTCAATTAATAGATATCTAGAAATGAATGAATAGAAATCAACAATATTGAACTTAATGAAGGTGGCTTTCTTTTTGTCACTAACGTTATTGAACCATTTAATGGTATCAAAGGAATCTTTCCAGAGATTGGCACCATGTGACCATTAGGATGTAGGTCAGCTCATCAGTTTCCTCTTCCCTCACTCTTTCTACCCAGGCCTCCTACTGCAATAATATAATTCCTATAACAGTGCTTTCTTCTGCTATATCATCCATCATGTCTTTTACTTTCAGCCCATTTTGAAAGATTGGATGAGGATTTGCCTTGGATTCTTTTCAGAAAATCCCATATGATTTTCTTGCTTCTGAGACATTCTGAAAATGAGGATTCTCAATGAAGATTTACCTTTAATCTGATACAAAAAAAAGGCTGAGAGAAAATATTAGCAATATTCAAGATGGACTATGAATTATAAAGAAAATATACAGAATAAATATTAACAGCTTTTTTAAAGTCACTCATTTTCTTTCTTCTTTAATCACAAGAAATTTTCCATTTGTGAATTTTCTTAAAATATATATATATATAAGCATTAGGAAATCACCTGATACAGACCACCTGACTATACTGAAAGGTTAAGACCAAGGTAGCAGAATCGACTTACCTCCTAATTTATATATATATATATATATATATATATATATGAAAAATATATAGAAAATAAGAAAGTTTTTGACTCTTGTTTTGCAACATGATAACTCTTATGTAGCATGTTGAAATCATATTTTAAATAAATAATTATATATATATATATATATATATATATATATATATATATATATATATATAAAATATTGTGGCCTGACGATTGCATCTAGCATGAAACAGACTGTAGCCTGTAAGTGTTGACTTCAATGTTCACTTTTATATACATATATATATTATTACTTTTTCAATCCTGTATTTATTGCATCTAGCATAAAACAGACTGTCACCTATAAGTGTTGACTTCAATGTTCACTTTTATATATATATATATATATATACATATATATATATATATATATATATATATATATATATATATATATATATATATTATTACTTTTTTCAGTCCTGTAATTATGAGTTTAGCTAATGTAATATCTTTCTATTCATGGAAATATATTGTGGCTATTTTTTCATGAATAAAACATTTCTCTGTTATTATATTGGTGTGTTTCACCTACAATTTACAAGATATGTCTATGTAACAAATTTATTATAATTTCCTTTTCAATGAATAATTATATCTTAAGCTCAAGTTTAGATTTAACGTATATTGTAATGGAGATTGTCTGCTATGTTATTTCTTTTCAGCAGTACAACAATATTTTACCTAATTGAACAGGATCTGCATTTTTGTATTAGGGTGTGTAAACACCCCAGGAGACAATCCATTTTTGAAGATCCGCAGTAACTAACACAGAGTTAATAGAGAAATATATTGGAACCAAAATATAAACAAACAATATTTACCTATTTCCAAATCAAGTATATATAAATATATATATATATATAATCGACTCTCCCGTCGCGTTCAACGTATGAGGGTCAGGCCGATAAGTCCCCAGGAAACCGACATCCCGACACCGGCACATGAGATTTGTTTATAGTGGTGAAGGCCTTGTGCAGGACCAGCCACACTTTTTGGAGGGACGAATACAGAAACCTGGTGCACTGAATGCATGCCACAAGGTTCCCAAACGACCCTCCGCAGGTTTTGAATTCAGAGTTGTCCTTCTCCTAGACCAGTTGCCATCCAAGGCTATAGAACCCAGTCTGTCCTGCTATTTTACCCATAGCTGGAGGGAGATGAAGAGGATACATACCTTTCCCAAGGGTATTAGCACGTAAGTGAATGCAGTGGATTCGACTGAATTAAACTCGGCTCTGCATTCCTCAATCCAAGCCGCTAACCACTGCTCCACCGCGGCCTCCTATATATATATATATATATATATATATATATATATATATATATATATATATATATATATATATATATATATATATATATATATATATATATATATATATATATATATATATATATATATATATATATATATATATATATATATATATATATACAAATTACATTCATAAATTAGATTCAAACTGATAAAGATGTTACCATAACTGTCTTTTACAATATTAAAAAAGTACTATTGGTCGGGTAAACAAACTGTTATAGTTTAAATTTTTTTAATATGTTCTCTATAAATGTGTTAATTGATACAGTATTTAACTTATGTTAAATCCCTAAATTATTTGTAAAAAGGTTAAATATTTAAATTGCTAGCAGGCATCAAATTAATTTCTTTGGTTTTTTTTTAGGCATCTAAATTACTATCAAGCATTAAAATCTATTCTTTAGATAAATTGCTAAATCCCAGTGACAGCTTCTTTCTCTTTACTTCCCTCTCCCTCTTCTTTCTTTTTCCTTTTTCCTTTTTCTTTTCTCTCTTCTCCCCTCCCATTTCAATATATCACTTCCATTAAGTTAACCATCAAAATAGGTCATGGTCTGGTCACTCCTTCTCCCCCAATACTAAGTATGATTGAAAGAGATATTAAATTAAACCCTCCCTAAACTCTACCATGTCTCTCTAACTACTCCTATTACACTCTCTGTTAAATTAGAAAAACTTACACTACCCATCAATTTTAATTTCATTTTTCATTTCATTTTTTGGAAGTGCTATCTGATGATCAGGCATCCTTTAAAAGGGCTCTGGTGAAATAAATTATTATAATGGTACCTTTTAAAGTGGTCTGTTTTTTTTTTAAAATATATATATATATATATATATATATATATATATATATATATATATATATATATATATATATATATACACATACACACACATATATATATATATATATATATATATATGACATTTTGAACTAAACACTTTTTTATTATAATTTTCATTTCAATGAATAATTATATCTTAAGTTCAAGTTTGGATTTTGCATATATTGTAATGGAGATTACCTGCTATCTTATTTTTTCAGCAGTATAACAATATTTTACATATACTATAACCATTTTCATATTGGGTTGTTTGAACACCTCAGTGAATTATCCATTTCATTTTTTGAAATCCAATGTAACACAAGGCTAGATTGAATATTCATCTTGTCTCATCTGATGCTGCCACTGCAGTTTTATGATCAAATTCAGCTTCCTCTGCTATGGCCTCTCTTTCTTTCTTGAACTGAATTTCTTTTGCCACTGCAGTTGTTTTGCCATGCTTCTGTGTTATTAGTTTCTGGTATTTTGAGTGCCTGATGTCCTTTTATTCTTATTTAATTCTTCCTATATGGGATCTATACCAATGCTGGGACTACTGCGGAAGATACCATAGACTAGTATATATACTAACTAGCAGTAGATCCCAGCGTTGCCCGGCGATATAACAGTAAGAGATAGATCAAGTATCGACCATCATAAAGACTGAAAAATAAAATTGACAAAGATTATTGTTTAAGGTTGACAGACACGCATGTCTTAATTAGTTTTTTATTTTTTTTTATTTTTACGAATTGGTCAAACCCAAACTCAAACAAAAACATTGTTTTCAATCGTTATGAGTCTACCGATTGAATAGAATTTTATTATAAACAATTGTCTTGTAAATGGAATTTTTAAAGCATTCTGAATGTAAAAATAAAGAAAAAAGTGTGCAAGACAATAAGAAACACTACATGCCAAAAAAAAAAGTGAAGTTTTGTTGAAATCGGTTGAAAAATGTAGGTAGCCTTTCTGTAATCTTTTAGTTTTACAATTTATGATTTTTACTTATTGAATACAGTAAAAAAATTGCATATTTTGCTTGTGGTGATTCATAATTAGAATTCTGATTTGAATATATTTTCCACTTTGTTTCTCATACAAAAAATATTAACTTTATTTGGGTTTATTAATTATGATCTAACAAATCTTATTCATTTAGTAGCCTTTCTGTAATAATAATATTTTACAATTTATGATTTTTACTTATTGAATACAGTAAAAAAATTGGACACCATGTGTATTTAAAGTAGTTTCCCGTTCTGGTTATTATTTTTAGTTACGACTTGTGTATGTTTAGATTTCATTATCTTTCCTTAAAGATAAAGAATTTATCTGATGTTTGTATTCGTACAATCAATATAGATCGTTAGATTATTGTTTAAGGTTGACGGACACGCATGTCTTAATTAGTTTTTTTTTTTTTTTTACGAATTGGTCAAACCCAAACTCAAACAAAAACATTGTTTTCAATCGTTATGAGTCTCCCGATTGAATTTTATTATAAATAATTGTCTTGTAAATGGAATTTTAAAGCATTCTGAATGTTAAAAAAAAAAGAAAAAGTGTGCAAGAGAATAAGAAGCACTACCTGCCAAAAAAAAAAAAAAAAAGTGAAGTTTTGTTTATCGGCTGAAAAATATAGGAAATCCGCTCCCATATTTAAAGGAACCCACACACACAAACAACCCGATGTGAGTTGTCCCCCATCCATTTTCATGATGTCTCTTAATCGGGTTTTCAAATTGATTTTGTGCAAAAACAATTATATTTTCCCCATTTTTGGCACTGTTAGAACCACCACAAGGTAATTTTATGTAGTCCTATGAAGTTTTGTTGAAATCGGTTGAAAAATGTAGAAAATCCGATCTAATATATAAACGTTACAGACACACACACACACAATCTGCGTTTTATAATAAGTAAGATTCATTCAGTCATCTGATTCTCCAGTGTTCTCCACCTGCACAGTATTTTTTTTACTTCATTCTGTAGCCCTTGGTGAGTATACTTTTCCCTTCAGACATGATCAGCTATGCATGATTTCATTGTCTCACCTCTACTTTCAATGTTCCTCCAGATTTTATATTCTCTACCACTGCAGAGGATGGAATACACACAGGTCTTAGTCATGTAGGCTTGACTAGCAAGAGATGTTTCCATATGGTTGACCATATGTTGCATCGGTAAACCAGTATTAAGAATTCAACAGATTAAGGAAATTCCATATTTATACAAAAATTAAAAAATTAGGGAAATTCCACATTTATACAAAATTCAAAAATTGACTCAAATGACAAACTATTCGATCATGTTGACAGTTTGCTGCAAGACTTCAACCTTAATATTCCAGGAAACCAATTCCAGTTTAAATATTTCTGACACATGTTTTGAGAATGGCAATAAAAAGAAAATGTGTGTCAAAGGATTTTTATTACAAATTCTCTTCTAAGATTCAGCTTAAATTCCAGAAAACGATTTCAACCGTAAATTAATGTTGAAAGCTTCCAAGAAAAATCAGAATATTTCTTTTTTATTCTGTTTTCTCCTGCCATTCAATTATGTTCAAAGTGAACCACTACCAAAGATGTTAAATGATAAAATTTCAAGCCTATTAGGCCTTCACCACTCATAAAATTTGCACAAAACAGTCTATGTACATTAACCCATTGTACCTTGTGGCAAATTCATCTAAGCTTCGTAATAAAAGAAGGCATTTTTGATGTTTAAGTTATATCTTTCTTACTAGTGCTGGTGATTAGTTTTCGAGCCCTGGTAAATTTCTTACTATTTACATTATTCGGACTATTGTCCTCATCTTTGTTGCTATGTTCATCACAACGTTTCAGCCATTGTATGCTCCGGCCTTTTTCAGATAGTTGGAATGTCGAAGAGAACCCTTTATTTTGCTCACTGGGGTAGACTGTTCTAGTTCTACGTGCCATGTCTAATGGATGTCAATTATCTCCTGTTAATTCCCCTCTCCAAGTTCTCCACCACCTTAAATAGATTTTTTCCAATGAAAATGGAAAATTCATAAACTTAAGGAATCAGCACATATACTAGGCCACAAAAATCTCCTGAGCCGACCAAGCATAGAAATAAATACAATATGGGAACCAGTAATAAGGAGTGCCAGAGAAAAATGTTAATAACAAAAAAAATTACAACATGAGCTCTGGTAAAAAACATGCAATGATAACAGTAAAACTTGCAATATGAGTACTGATAAAAAAAAAAAAAGGTTACTGAAGACATTAGGTTTATAATACCCAGAAATTCATACCCAGATGTCCTCAAGGACACATGGCACAGTGGATATAGGTATTAGTTAGATTCAGTGACAGGACCCAAAGAGTATGAGTTCAATACCTTTTTAAGGCGATGAGGGGAATTAACAGGAGATAACTGACATCCATGGCACATGGGACTAGAACAGTCTACCCCAGTGAGCAAAAGAGGAAAGCCAGAGTGTACAACAGCCGAAACATTGTGATAAACATGGCGACAAAGATGAGGACAATAGTCCGAATAATGCAAATAGTGTATGCAATACCTCATCTCAAAAATATAGACAGATAATGAATTGCTTATTCTCACTAAAAAGGCTGGTGCAACACAATCTTCCTACGTCCATTTAGCTTTATGCTGTACAAAGATGAAAAAATTTCTCTTTTTTTCTGTTCAGAAAAATCACTGACAGAGTATACTTTTTCATGGTAGACATAGAAAGAAAATTTCAAGAACTCATAGACAAGGTATTAATGGAAAGCAAGAAGAAAGGAATAACCATTAATTATAATATAGAAAATATGGTCGTTAGCAAAAGGGGCAGTGCAAAATGCAAACTACAAATTGCAACTGTCAAAATAAAATAAGTACAGAAATTTAAGTGCCTGGGAAGTATCATAACAGATGAAGGAAATGTAGCACAGAAATTGGGAGGTGCATTGCAATTGCAAAAGATGCCTTAAACAAATTAAAAAGTAATAAGAAATGAAAAATATCACTGGAAACTAAGATAAGAAGGTTTAGCTGTAATGTAGCATCAATCCTACTTTATGGCAGTGAATGCAGGACAATTTCCTGTTAGGAAAACCAGTTTAGTTACTGATGACACATGCAGATTGCAGCAGGTAGTACAGGGTTACATGCTACTACTAACACTTGCAGACTGACCTGATATATAAAATAAAACACTTTGGCTTTAAGGACAAGATCAATAAACTTCAAACAAATGAATCAGTATAATGTGTCTTTTGCTATCAAATAGTGATTTACATTTCTGTAGAGATTTATGTAGTCTTGGCAATTAAACAAGAAAGCTTTGATCCAATGGAAATACTAAATGAAATCAAAGTGTTAAAAGAACAAAGATTCAAACTAATGTACAGCAACATTATCCAACACATTTACAAATGTGCAAAGTCTCACATCAGGCTTCACAAAGACTTGAAACCCTTCAGACTTCAACAAGGAATCAGACAAGGTGACATCTGTTCACTGCTTATCTTTTTTTTACAGTAAGGTACCCCCTGTACAAGGCCCAGATCCACTTAAGGTAGAAGGTTAAGTTAAGGGTTAGTCTATATGGATAGGAGGGGAAGATAACTGAACAAATTGAATGTGAGTGGCTTGCTACTATGTAAGTGCCATGGCGGATCCTAGCTGTGAAGGTTAGACCTTTTCAAGGTTAAACCTGGTGGGACCAAGGAATGTAGTTTGAGAAAAAACACAGATTGACATTGACCTATTTCTAATATTACTACTACCAATATCACTGTCTGACTTCAAAACTACCATTCGTGGACTTTCTCCAAGCTACTACCAATATCTTCCTTATAAATGAACATTTTGCTACACCAAATGGCAAAGGACTCGTGATAAAAGGACTAGTGATAAAAGCAATAAGGATGAGGATATTAGTCCAAACATCTTGCCGAATAATGATAATGACTTACCTGAGAATTTTGGACAATGAGAAAGGCTGAAAAACACATTGACCAAAATGTAGTGATAAAAGCAACAAGGATAGAGATATTAGTCCAATTAGTCTTTTATTGAAGTCACTGTGTATTTTGACATTTTCATATTTGCTGGAAGTTGCTTATAAAAATGAACTTTGTCAAGATTTGTCTAACAAGAATAAATCAATTGTCTGTACATTTATTGATATTTATAGCGTTTGTTTAAGTGAAGAACAATCATTAGACACAATGTAAAGCAATCCATAATGCAAGAAGGTAAGCACCACCATAACGCCAAACGTAAATACAGCTACAATACAAAAAAATAAACACTGCCATAATGCAACCTTTCTATCCCTGCCATTATTTATTAGGTTAAGATTAGTTGAAGTGTGTTTCACTTCAACTATCGGTGATAGTTGAAATATTTTGCCCAAGCAAAATCTTGACCAGTTGCTGGGGTTATTGGAACTGGAGATTTCCTTCCAGCTGATGGATTTGATCTGGAGATCAAAACAAAATCACCCTATCTTATATTCTGATTATTAAAATGTGAAGTCACTCAGTTACACTCTAATCATCTTCTACTTGAATTCTTGGCAAACCATGTTTACATACATTTTTTTTAAGCATTTCACCCCAAGCAAGGTGGGAGTGCCACTAGAATGCAAGAGGTTACAGAGAGTGGGTGCAAAAGTAAAGAGGCGTGACAGAGGAAAGGATGAAGAGAAAGACGGTGAATAGATCAAGGCATCTGAAGATGTCAATTGACATTACATTTGAATAGTTGTAGATTATAGCTATTAGGAAAACAAGTAATAGGAAGGGAATTCTACAGACAGGAAGTGTGAGACATGAAGCTATTAATAAGTAGAAAAGATGGCTACATTTAACTGTTTCGACAGTGAAAGGGTGGGACTGACATGCAAGCCTAGTTGCATGTTTAAATTCATGCAGTCTGGGAACTAGCAAAAATAACTCAATAGAGCAGTTACTGTGAAAGTATTTGTAGAAAAGACAGAGGGAGGCAATGGCACATCTGTGAGAGAGAGCAACTGAGATGTTAGATCAGGGCCAATCACATTGCATATCCATCAAGGACCTCAAGACAAACAGCAGGAGCCCCAGACCATATATGGCAGCAGTATTCCATGCAAGGTCAAATGTGAAGGATGGACTCAGGCAAGAAAAACTTTTTGGCATGACACAGGGAACCAAATTTCCTTATGGTGGATGAAGCTACTGATTCAATGTATTTGTTCAATCTCAGGTCAGTGGACAATGTGAGACCAAGCAGCCGCAAAGAGGTGCTCTCATGGAGTTGAGCATCCGAAATTCTAATCGGTGTCAGGGATGGTTCCCTGTGGTGAGTAATAGAGAGCAGTTTTATTTTTGAGGTATCAAAGTTAACCAGCCAATTCCTGCCCCAGTCCACAACTGATTGGAGGTCCTTTTCAAGACTAATAGCCAGGTTAGTTTTGTCAGCGATACCAGATAGAAGTAACAGGTTCTCAGTATTTTCTTTTGGACACAACAAAACTGCTGGAATTAACATTAAATTTCCAACAACAGTTTTATCTGTGGTAACTACATTTGGGTTAATAGATTCATTGCAAGATTAGTAATATTGAAGCAAATAAAATTATAGCAGTTCTAGTAATTATAATTCATCATGAAAAATTGTGTTGCTGCAAAATTTGTTAATATCTTCATAACAGGAAATGGATACATGTATTTGTTACAAATGCCCCTGCAATAACCTGTGAATTGTGCATATCCTGGACTTGATCAATTGTAGTAGCAATGAAATGCAGATAGAGCAGCCAACCATTACCAATAATTGTACCTGCCCCTGATGGTCAAAGAGACAACATTTAGCGTTCTGTCCCTCGGGAAGAAAATGCACATGGCTGCCCTGCCACAAAAAGAGACGGTGCGAACCAACAAACATTATGAAGAAAAAAAGTGTCTACCAGTTTCCCCATGATGGTGAAATGAGCAATGTTAGTTATGATTCCTTTGCTAGCCACCTGCTAAAATTTTACACTATATAAAAGCAGGCACATTTTCTGAAAAGTTTACTGTATTGACCATATAATGAGATTGCATTTAATTACCCAGTTTCATTTAAAGGTTGTTCCTCTATGTTTGTGTTTCCATTGTCTTAACTATGTTTGTCCTATATGTGTGATGTTCCTGTGTGGAAGACTTATTGATGCCCTGACTGTTTTAATCTAGTCTTTGATTTTGTGCTGCTGATTTTTTTCCAGTCATCTTCATTGGCAGATACCCACTCAATATGAAAAAAATCTACATCATCTGACTAAAGGTTTGGTTTGGTTTACGGCATATTAACCTCAATGGGTTATTTAATGCCGACAAAATTTTTATTGATAGTAATATTTTTTTCCAAAAATGTATTGCTGGTAATATTTTTTTTTTCAATAATAATGTATTGCTGGTAATAATTTTTCTTCAAAAATTTATTGCTGGCAATAAGTTTTTACAAAGTATTCTGGTATTAAAACTTATTTTTTCACTTTCATAGTGTTTTGATTCCAGTTTTTTTTTGGGGGGGGGTCAACTATTTACCCATAGCTGGGACCCTAACAGATGCTACCACCCCAGGTCAGAGTGGACATGAGAACAGCAACATATGGGGACAGGAGCACAAGAAATCTTGGAAATTTGGTACTTAATTCTTCTGCAGAATCTGAAAGATATCTTTGGGAATTTTTATTTTGATTATTCATAATCTTTGAAGTAGAAAAGATTCACTGCCTGTGCTTCCCAACCATCTCACAGCTCAGCATTGGGATGTGTCAAGTTTAGCTTGGTTTGGTTTATTCGGCATATTAAGAGATGGTTCCACACTCCTCAAAATGTCAGTACACATTTAGATATATAGATATATATATTTTCTGTTTATACATTATCAGAGGCCTTACTGTTGAACGTAGTTTATCGTCTTACCCAGGATACAGATGTAGTTTATCATCATACCTAGGATGGCTGACTAAAGGTAATGGTTACATTTCCACACAGCTTCTTTCTACAAACTGTCCTTGATGAGAGTAAGCCACAAAACTGCAAAGAAAAACAACCTACACACTCTCTTTTCCTGCAGCAATATATTGTACAGATGTCATGAAAATGAGATATTTATAAAAATTACTCAGGAAAGTTACTGGCTGTGAATACATTCATTTTTTCATAAACCAGATACCTATTTGTTGAAAGCAAAGAATTTTGTTTGTAAAATTTTCTAGCCAAGATTTTTCATAAGGGAGCAAGGATTCTGAGATGAATTGTATTTAAGTAAACCTGACATTGGTCATCCGAATAAAATTCTAGTAATAACGTCGACATTATCCAGATTCTGTTCCTCATATCGACCAACTAAGGCTAAAGTTTAATACATTTTATTAAGTTATCCACTGGTTCAAACCTTGACATAGCCCTAAGCCTATTCCTGGCCAATTTCATTTGCTCTAACTAATTACATTTTCAATTATGTTTTTCAACAATTTCCTCCACTTCAGCTTTAATGAACAAATTTTCCTTTAGTTTTCTCCTTCAAAAATAAGACATTACATCACATAGTGCTTAATCGAATAACTGCCTCAAGCCTCTTTGGGTGTCTTTATATGCATCAACAAGCTGAGAGTCACCTTCGCCCTATTACAATAATGCAAAGAAGTAAACACAATTCTAATGCAGATGGTTTGGTTTGGTCTGTTTTACGGCATATCAACACCTCAATGGGTTATTTATTCCTTAAAAGGCAAAATAGAGTCTTATTGCAATGTGACATCGTTTAAATCTGAGTGGGAAAATAAGTCAGATCAAAGGGTGATATCTTAATGAGAAATTGTGCTTTAGTTAAAAGGGGAAAAAAAGTAAGTACAAATATTGGAGCAAAACATAAGCATATGTATAATCCAGTGTATAAATGCAAACACATTCATGAGAAAAAATAACATTCAATACGTTAGACATTGAAAGATACAATGAAAGCATAATGTACAAAGACAGGAATGAAGGAAGAAAGGAATAAATATCAGAATATTATGGATTATCATCAATTAAATCTAAAATAATACTCAGAATATTATTGTACCCTGTCTATCATTCAATAGTTTAGACATTGAAAGATACAATGAAAGCATAATGTACAAAGACAGGAATGAAGGAAGAAAGGAATAAATATCAGAATATTATGGATTATCATCAATTAAATCTAAAATAATGTTCTAAATATTATTGTATTCTGTCTATCATTCAATTGATTAGACATTGAAAGATATAATGAAAGCATAATGTACAAAGACAGGAATGAAGGAAGAAAGGAATAAATATCAGAATATTATGGATTATCATCAATTAAATCTAAAATAATACTCAGAATATTATTGTATCCTGTCTATCATTCAACTGATTAGACATTGAAAGATACAATGAAAGCATAATGTACAAAGACAGGAATGAAGGAAGAAAGGAATAAATATCAGAATATTATGGATTATCATCAATTAAATCTAAAATAATACTCAGAATATTATTGTATCCTGTCTATCATTCAATTGATTAGACATTGAAAGATACAATGAAAGCATAATGTACAAAGACAGGAATGAAGGAAGAAAGGAATAAATATCAGAATATGGATTATGGATTATCATCAATTAAATCTAAAATAATACTCAGAATATTATTGTATCCTGTCTATCATTCAATTGATTAGACATTGAAAGATACAATGAAAGCATAATGTACAAAGACAGGAATGAAGGAAGAAAGGAATAAATATCAGAATATTATGGATTATCATCAATTAAATCTAAAATAATACTCAGAATATTATTGTATCCTGTCTATCATTCAACTGATTAGACATTAAAAGATACAATGAAAGCATAATGTACAAAGACAGGAATGAAGGAAGAAAGGAATAAATATCAGAATATTATGGATTATCATCAATTAAATCTAAAATAATACTCAGAATATTATTGTATCCTGTCTATCATTCAACTGATTAGACATTGAAAGATACAATGAAAGCATAATGTACAAAGACAGGAAAGAAGGAAGAAAGGAATAAATATCAGAATATTATGGATTATCATCAATTAAATCTAAAATAATACTCAGAATATTATTGTATCCTGTCTATCATTCAACTGATTAGACAATGAAAGATCCAATGAAAGCATAATGTACAAAGACAGAAATGAAGAACAATGAAATATAAATTTTAAATATAAAATAATTCCTTGGCTTGTATTGTATCTTGTTTATGACTTTTTAGCTACAATGTAGATACAATGAAGTAATGTTCGATAATAAATGATATAAAAAAAGAAAAATCCTATTCCAGATTATTATAAAGCAGAAAACATAAGATTTATTTCCCTTTCAAAGGATTTATTTAGAAGCAATTATCCCAGGATTTTATTGTAGTTACTTACTTTTCCATTTGTACCTGAAATGTTTTTTTTTAAAATATCTTCAAATGCCATTAACCCAACAGCCATTTGCAGGCAGAACCATTTATGTTTTCTTTCTTTTGTAAGAAATCTGTCTTTGAGTTTTGCCTGCCAGATATTTCATTTACAAATCGTGCAAATGCACTTAGTAATTCATGTCCTTCAACAACAGCTGAAGGTCTTTGATATGTTCAGCCATAGTTTCTCCTTTCTCTCTTTCAATACTTTCTTCTGGAATATGCAATGTTCTCCAGGCAATGGCACACTATACACCTAATTTTGCTGTCAATATAACCAGGTTATGGATAGAAAATAATTACTCTTTCATTGCATTTCCACCATTTTATTGCTTTTTCTGCAAGTTTTAGTCTCCAACATTTCTTGGATATATATTCTCTCTAATTGTCAATTGAGTTTACATTACACCAATTCTTTCTCTAGTGAATAAAATGTTTTGTGTTTTGGTCCCATCAACTCCTTTCCTTTAGAACATTCATCTCACCAACTTTTCCTTGATTGAATTGTTTTTTTGAGTTTTAGTCTTAACAGCTGCTTCTCTTTGGATCTTCTGTTTCACTAACTCCTTCTCATTTCACCTTCAGTTCTAAATAACTCTCTGTTGCTAGTAAAACAGTCTTTTGTGATTTGGTCTCAACAACTCCTCCTTTATTTGAGATTTGGTCTCAACAGCACCTTCTTTTCTAAGCTTTGCTCTCACCAACTTTTCCTCCGCAGTCTCAACAATTACTTCTCATTTGAGCTTTGGTCTCACCAACAGTTTCTCTTCAGTCTCAAAAATACCTTCTCATTTGAGCTTTGGTTTCACCAACTCTTTTTCTTCAGCCTCAACAATTCCTTCTCATTTGAGCTTTGGTCTCACCAACACTTTCTCTTCAGTCTCAACAATTGCTTCTCATTTGAGCTTTGATCTCACCAACACTTTCTGTTCAGTCTCAACAATTGCTTCTCATTTGAGCTTTGCTCTCACCAACACTTTCTCTTCAGTCTCAACAATTGCTTCTCATTTGGGCTTTGCTCTCACCAACACTTTCTCTTCAGTCTCAACAATTCCTTCTCATTTGAGCTTTGGTCTCACCAACACTTTCTCTTCAGTCTCGACAATTCCTTCTCATTTGAGATTTGTTCTCACCAACATTTTCTCTTCAGTCTCAAAAATTCCATTTCATTTGATCTTTGGTCTCACCAACACTTTCTCTTCAGTCTCAACAGTTCCTTCTCATTTGAGCTTTGGTCTCACCAACACTTTCTGTTCAGTCTCAACAATTCCTTCTCATTTGAGCTTTGGTCTCGCCAACTCTTTTTCTACTGAAAACTCTTTGAGATTTCGCCTCACCAATATTTTCTTTTGAGCTTTAGTCTGAATATCTCACCAACTTTTTCTTTTGAGCTTTGATCTCATCATTTTTTTCTTTGGAGCTTTGATCTCATCAACTCTTTCTGTTGAGCTTTGATTTCATCAACTCTTTTTCTGTTGAGCTTTTGATCTCATCAAATTTTTCTTTTGATGCTAAGCTCCAGATCTCACCAAATCTTTCTGTTGAGCTTTGGTCTCACCAACTCTTTCTCTAATACTAGAGGCTCTAATCAACTCTGCATTGATTAAGCATCTCACCTCACTGGCTCTTCTTTCAGGTAAGCAATATGGCTTTCATTTCTCTAGGTCAGCTGGTGATGTGTTAATGGTTATTGCTGAAAGAGTCAAGCTTTAGATAAGAATCATAAAGCTCAACCTATTGCTTTGTATATCTCGAACATTTGACGGGGATTGGCATGCTGGTTTTCTTTACAAGTTGAAAGGTTATCTTATTTCTGGATGAATTTTTGAACTGATTCAGTCTTTCTTATTGAATTGTGAAATGAAAGTTGTCTTGAATGGCCACTCTTCTAGATCTTTTTGCATTAATGTAGGTGTCCCCCAGGGCTCTATCCTGTGTTGTTTCTAATTTTCATCAATGACTGTCCTCATGGCATCAGTTCTCAACTCAGTATCTATGCTGATGACACAACCATTTATTCCTCACTGAAGAGTAAGTCTGAGCCGTTTGATAAGGCTAGATGTGCAAATGGTTGCAAAAATTATCTCCATTTTGTTGTTAACTGGGGAAAGGAATGGCTTGTTAATTTTACCATCTCCAACATAAATCTCCTATCTTTTAACCATCTGAGAGAACCCTTTTTAACTTCTATCAGCATGGCTGATGCTAAGCTCCAGAAGAGTGACATTGCACCTTCTTGAACTAATGTTGTCCGCTTAAATGAAAGAGAAAGATTGCTAAATGAATTGCTAATGTTGTCCGCTTAAATGAAAGGGAAAGATTAAATGAATTGCTAATTCTGTTGCTAGGAAAGTTGGTTCTCTGTGCCATGCTAGACAATTTTTCTCAGCAGAATCTATCTTATATGTTTATGAGTCTACAATTCATCCTTGCTTAGAATATGGCTGCCACATCTGGTCTGGTACTTCTGCTTCATATTTAGAGATTCTTGATAGAATCAAAAAAAGAATATGAAATGTTATTAACATCTCAGCATCAGACATTCTATCTCTTTTTCATGGCAGATGTTTAGGAAAAATACAGGCCTTGGGGCCATCAATCCTGACCTTCACAAGTAGGACCAGAAAGACCACATACACTGAGCTGACTCATCATCATTCCCTTCATATTGCATTTGTAAGGAGAAAGATCCAGTCAGTCAAATTCTTTCTCAGTTCAAATAGATTATTCTGCCATACCTTATCAAATGCTTTTATATAATCTATAAGACATATATCCTTCTATATTTGTATTGCTCTCTCAAATATCATTCTAATCCTAAATATAACCTTTCTCATTCCAGTGACCTTGACAAAGCCATACTGTTCTTGTACTATTTCTGGTTTAATTCTGCTTTTATTATAGCCACAAAGTATATATATATATATATATATATATATATATATATATATATATATATATATATATATATATATATATATATATATAAATAATTTAAATAATAAAACAAAAATGATATAATAACTCAGTCTGTCAAAAATTTAATTTTTTAACATTTATGTATTGTTCACATATATATATATATATATATATATATATATATATATATATATATATATATATATATATATAATCCCTTTTGTGTTTATAACTTCTTCCTTAAAACTGTTCTTGATATATAAAAAAAAATTATATAATTTTCCCATATGCATATGGACATTTTATGCAAAATGCAATAATCAGGCCATATGGGTTGTGTTTTTGCGTAACGATCAATATATACAGATCAGTGATACATTGTCGATAATCTATTGTGTGTAGTCTATATTATTATTTTAATGGTTGTTTTGTTGACAATAACAGTTGTGTTTTGAAAACTGCATTCAAATCCACAATTATTCCCACTCAATAGCATCAAGAATAATCCAAAATACAACCATTACCACTCACCAAATCAACTGTTAGAATAATATGATAGACTACCCACATGGAAATACAATAGACTACCCACATTATCCCTTAAATATAGCATACCTTAAAACTATATTTTATCATATATAAGATAAGTTTTCCTTTTGTCTTTATTCAGATTGTCTATTTACACATATATTCTATCTGAAATATAGAATTTGTAATTTCCAATAGACTCACTATTTGCATTATTTGGACTATTGTTCTCATCTTTGTTGCCATAATTATCACAATGTTTCGGCCATTGTATGCTCCAGCCTTCTTCAAGTGGTTGAAATGTTGAACTGAACCCATTATTTCACTCACTGATTTAGACTGTTCTAGTTCCATGTGCCATGCCTAATAGATGTCAGTTATCAATTATGTCCTGTTAATAACCTCTCCAAATTCTCCACTGCCTTAACCAGGTATTGAACTCACAACTCTTTGGGTCCTGTCACTGGATCTAACCAACGCCTTTATCCATTGTGCCATGTGTCCTCAAGACATGGCATGTGGAACTAGAACAGTCTACCCCAGTGAGTGAAATAAAGGGTTCGGTTCAACATTCCAAACATTTGAAGAAGTCTGGAACATACAACGGCTTAAATATTGTGATAAATATGGCAACAAAGATGAGGGCAATAGTCCAAATAATGTAAATAGTGTACATAATACCTCATCTCAGAAATATAGACAGATACCAATAGACTCATTTAACTCTTTCCAAATCTTGTGCACTGTCCTCAACTTCACACTCAAACACGCTGAAATTGTCCTATAGGAGCCTTTGGTGCAAATATCAAGCAGTAGAGCATGCCATTTCCAAACTTTTGACAGAGTATATTGCGTCATCATACTCTTTTCTCACATATAGTAAGATTTAAGATTTCTAAACCCAAACCAAGTATGGCTTCTGAATGCCCTGTGTATTTGCGTTTGTCCTGGTTGGGTTCAATAATTGGTAAATTTACCAAACAAATCAACTCAATGGTTAAAAATTGCTATTTTTCTGCCAATGTGTGTGTTGTTTTTTCTACCAGGTCTCCTTGGGTGTCTGCTCAGAAGGATGTTCTCTCCCCACCATATTTATAATGTAATATACTGTTTTGGATGTAGTTGCAGAGCCGACTACATAGGTAGAACTACCTTACGTTTAGATGCACGGATTAACTAGCATGTACCTGGAAGAATTAGGAATGGTACATTCCAATCTGGTGACAAGATCAGAAACACATATGGCTCTTCCATTGCTGAGCACCTTATAAACAATCCAAGTTGTGCCACAAATTTCAGCATTGACTCAGTTTCCATGCTTAGTCATGCTCATTCTGTGTTACACTTAAAGGTATTGGAAATAATCTATGTCAGGTCCAGGCAGCCCTACCTCTGTAAACCAAGGGAATGCCTGTTAGGGTTTGTCGTGATTTCCACCTGATCTTTCCACCTTTATTTTATCATATGTTTCTCATATTCTTATATTTTATATTGCAATATTTAGTTTTCCCTCGATTTCATCTCTGTTGAGTGAGGGCAAAACCAGTCGGCTGGTCAAACTTCTTTTTTTTTCTTTCCTTTTAATCCTGAATGGTAAAGCTTGTCTTGCTGTTTTTATTTCCATAATAAAATTTTGTACCCCCATGAAAATAATGATATATATATATATATATATATATATATATAAACTGCTATATGTTATGTTTGTACCACTGGAGAACATCGCAGATGTGGGAGAACAATTTCAGGATAATATATATATATATATATATATATATATATTATCCTGAAATAGCATAATATGGATAATATATATATATATAATTATTTATTTAAAATATGATTCCAACACGCTACATAAGAGTTCTCATGTTTCAAAACAAGAGCTGAAAACTTCAATATAATTATTTGAATTAAATTGGATTAAAGTACTAAGCTCTGTACCATCTTCAAGCGAAATATTTTTGAAATAACTTATTTCAGAAATTTACGTGTTTTATAAGCATATTCATTATTGAAATCAAAATTTCTATGGTAACGGCTAGAGCAATTGTTTAAAGAAAAAGGGGCATAAGGTGTTAATAATTTGTATCAATATCTCAGTTACATTCACAGATGTCAAGTCAGGGTAGGGTTGGGGTGTCTAAATTTAAAGCGGAAGATGACAATGCCTAGTCTGGTTAAGTGTCTATGGAGATTTTTTTTTTTTCTGAAAGGGTTTTGTGTATATAAAAACTGTCGTAAATCGCTAACATTTGTTTTTTGACGACTTCATAAAGGGTTATCTTTTATTGTAGGGCATTTAAACTATTTATTAGGATTATGGATTTTAATTATATATATATATATTATCCTGAAATTGTTCTCCCACATCTGTGATGTTCTCCAGTGGTATGAACATAACATATAGTAATTTAGAAAAAAAATTAGTCTAGTGCACTGGTACTGTGGATAGTCAACTAAAAGACTCAGACTAAAGCCAAGGAATTGGGATAGCCACAGTGCATATGAGTTGTAAAAGTTGCACTTGTAAAGCATTCCTTAGAGACTATTAAATATAACTTGTTAGAAGTTGCTGTCATTCTCAGTAACATCTGTTTCTGGCCTCCCTGCAGAGGAACGATTCTCACAAATTAAATGTTGAAGATAACTTAGTGACAGTGAAGCAAGAATAGAAACTTAAAGACCCCCATCTTGTCTATGTGCCAACAAAATTCAAATTCAATTATCTCCATTCAGACATGAATCTGTGATTTATATACAAGACAATGTTTGAAGATCAACAAACAAACAGTCGTAAAGGAAATTTCATAAAGATATGTCTACTTTCAAACAATTAAGTCACTAATCATATTAAAGTCATTTTAAATCATGTAAACTTGCAAGTGGCTGACAAAGAAGATTTTAAACTTTTAAACTAGAAAAAGTTGATAAATGTTACCAAAAATAGCACACATGTTATACGTAGTCTGATCAAAAAGTATCAGGACTGGTGGTATAAATAAAAACTACAACACATATCAATTCGGTATTTCATCTCCTTCAAAGTAGTCCCTTTCTGAAGCCACGCACTTTATCTAGTCTCATTTCCATTGATGGGACTGCTTTATGGGATAACGAGCAGCTGCCTTGTCACATTCTCTTGGATGTCCTTGACATCTTGAAATCTTGTCCCTTTCCAGTGGGATATGATGTTTTAAGAGGGAAAACTCACAAGGCCCGCGATTTGGGGAATATGGTGGTTGTTGGATTTGTAACCGAGAAGTAAAAGAGAAAAAGGTTGTATAAATGTATGTATTTTATGGATAGAAGTAACTCACTTAGAAAGTTTCTTTTTCTGTAGCTGAGTGTTCAAGCAAGTATTTTATCTTGCTTCTGTCAATCTCTCTGTATGGTGGGAGTGCCCAAATGAGAAGGCTTTCTTTGGCATGTTTTGAATAAGTGAATGTGCTATGTGTGCTCGCTATGGGTACTCTGGTGTGTGCTCCTGTGTTTGCTTGCTGTGAGTCATCAAGTGTGGCTTTTGGCCTGTTCTTATAAAGGATGTTTCATTAAGATGGATTATATATAAGAGTGTTTCATTAAGACGGATCAAAGTCAGCAGTAAATAAATTAGTGTTATTGGTGAAAATGTATTTATTTCCAGATTGGATCATGTTATTTAAGTCATGGCAATTATGGGTGAAAAATATTATTGCCCAAATGTCTGCCAAATCTGAAAGAAAAATAAATCATCAGACACTTAAACTTAATTCACATTTAAAATCGGTCCAATTTATTGGAACACCCTTTATATATATAAAAAAAAACACAGGTAACAATTAAATGAAAGTGAAAAGCTAGAAAACAATGAGGATGAAATGGAACTAATGTCTTTAATTTAATTACAAAATTAGATTCGTAGCTTTTAGCTCCCATTTTTGAAACAAATGTACATGTAGGTATGGATGTGTGAGCATGAGCATAATATATATTTACATATAAAAGTGTATTTCATTCAGTTTATGTACGGTTGTATGAATGTATGTATTTTATGGATAGAAGTAACACACTTAGAAAGTTTCTTTTTCTGTAGCTGAGTGTTCAAGCAAGTATTTTATCTTACTTGAGTCAATCTCTCAGATGCTTAAACTTAATTCACATTTAAAATCAGTTCAAGTTATTGGAACATCAGAGATTGGCTATAAACAAAAGGCAAAATTTAATAATTTTTCAAGTGTTCCCATTGGTTGAGAAGACTCATGCTTTACGATAATGCCCTTGTGGATTTTCACCAAGTCTGTTTTTACGTGTCTGTCTTTAGACATCAAGAAGAATAAATTGCTATCTCTTTAAAGCTTGGATATTTTCATTCAAAGAACTTTAAAAACAGTATCTTAAGAAAAGCACTAAATATAAAATGTGTCTATTTGTTATAAAGGCACTTTCATTGTTTCTCTCTTTCTCTTTTAGCAAGCAAAGAATTTTAATTGTAAATTACTCTTTTGATTAAATGTATCACTTTTCTACTGCATTACTGTAAAAGAATATTACATCTATCTATCTATCTATGTCATTCTGAATGTATCTAATTTCAGTATCTATCTATCTATTTATGTATTTATCTATGTCAATCTGAAACTATCTATGTATCTATCTCAGTTTATTCATATCTATCTATCTATGTCAATCTGAATCTATCTGGCTAGTTTTTGTTAGGGGAATTTGAAAATGTAATTTTATTTATTTTTGTGTCTTTTCAAAATTCCAGTAGTGTATTTGGACAGCAACTCCTCTTTTATACATGTTTCACTAAATATGACTGATAAGGTACTTTGTTTAGTTTTTCATTGTTCTGCTTGTATGCATTATTTTTTGATTTTTTTTTTTTTTTGTAAACTTAATGATTGTAACATTTGTTCAGACATTTGTTGATTCCAAGCACTTTCAGCTAAACTATTAGCCAGTTCCAAGGTTTCATGATTTTTTCCCTTGAAAATGGTTAATACTTTAACCCCAAATCAACAAACTTTTGGACAATTTTTGCACTCATTACGTCCAGAAAAAACACTTGTAAGCACACAAGGAAACACAATAAAAATATAGATAAAATATTTTACCAGTTTTGCTCAATGAAATATCTATTAAATAGGAATTCATATGAGCAAGTAGACAATCCGTAGTTGTGTGAATACAACTGTTTCAGCAATAGCTGAACACTTGATTAAAAATGAGCAATGTGCCCGGTCTTATAGCTATTATAGACAAGCGTATGGTTGCAAGAAAGAAATACAACAGCAGAAATAGATTTACGTGATTTATTTCAACAGGAACGTGAGGATTTGGGACAGGTACCTTGTGGTATAGTTCATAAGCCGGCTTCGAATCTAGGTTGATCTCTCATAGTAGTTCACACAGGTTGACGCTGGCGCTCCCCCTGCTGACTGCTGCTGACCGCTCAGCCTAACCGTGACAGGTCTCTTCCGTGGCCACCTGTTGACTGCCTGTTGTACTTCCCTGTGACCCCTTTTATGGCGTTTTTTATGGCTTAACAGGCTCGAAAAACGACGCGAGTATAATTAGGAGGGAAGCATTTTTATTGATCGAAAAATAGAAACACTTTAAAATATTATTTTATTTTTCGACCGGAACTCATGCGTCGGGAACATGTGTAAACGAAAATAATGGTCATTTTGTGACAGGACTTTGTCCCGTTCACATCCGGCTCTCGCTCTTGAGTATGTTAGTTTATTTGCCTGTAAATCAGCCGAGATATGTCTTATTTTATTTTATAATATAGCAAAGAGATGTTCTCTGCACTGAGCAAAGCTGATTCTGAGTTTCATTTGAAAGTGTTGGAATATTTTTAGATTAAGTCCTACCAACCATGTCTTTCAAAAGAGGAGTGGTTGATGGGTTTAAAGTGCTATATTTTATTTTATATAATATTTGACTTTAGCTTTTCAAATTTTAGTTGGTGTGCACATTTTAATCCTCAGTCTTATCTCTGATGAAAAACGACCAATAAACCAATTTAGCTGTTTTTTTGTCAATTGTGTGGAATTTTGATATTACTATTTTATGGTACAATTATTTACTTTCTTACCCCATCTTATAATTTCCTTCATTTAACATGTTTGTTTCTGATGTTTTGATAAACTTTTGTACTGCTACAAAAGTATTTTAAAGAGGGGATGTCCAAATACACAAATATATATATATATATATATATATGTGTGTGTGTGTATATATAATAAAAAGGCTTAAACACTAATATTCCATGATCATAATTTATTTCATTGGAATCGTAAATACGATCCAATTCATCAGACCTACAAATTCAAAAAGAAAACAAAAAAAAACAACTCCGGAAATAAAAAATAGAATTTAGAGAGAGTGTAAGTATGAGAGTGTGGGACGAATGTTAGAGCTAAAGAGAGGGGTAACAGACGAGAGAAGGTGGGGGATTAAAATTTAACAGAAAGAAGTTTTAAAGAGGGGAGTCAAAGACGGTTTAAGTGAGAGAAATATGAATGTTGTCGGATGTCTAATACATTAAAGATGTAACCGGAAAGGGTACATTTTGTGGTGAGATACACACACAATAGACGATCTAATCTTAAAGATCAGAAGAAGAGTGCATATGTATGTGTATATTTACCACTAATATTATATATATATATATGTATATATATATATATATATATATATATATATAGATATATATATACACACACACATTATGAAATGGACAAATTCCGACAATTATTTAAGACATTTGTTATGCTTATACGTTCTTTTTATAGATGCAAATATTATAAACAGAGCATTTACATAAATATTTGTATCTATAAAAAGAACATATAAACATAAAAAATGTCTTAAATATATATATATGTATGTATGTATGTATGTATGTATGTACATTTAGGCAGCAAATCTTCATTCACACATGTTTGGTTGAATAATCTAGGCATATTATGTCTATTTTTATTTTAAACCTGTCAAATTCATGGATCAATTTCTTAGTGCTGTTACAAAACTGATTAAGACAGACACTGTAGTTTGGGTTATTTCTTTTATTTTCCCAAGTACTTTCAATCACATTCAAGATTATCTTCAGGGGTGAACTGCTAAGACAAAAAAATTAATCCAATTGATAGTTGTGAAAATTTTTTGTAAATATGCATGAAACGCACTTAGTTATAGAAAATTTAAAAAAATTAACATTAAGAGTATATAAGGGAGATAACTTGATTTGTATTTTTTAATTTTAATGTTTTTTAATTGCTCAGCCTACAATTAAAAAAATAAATAAATAGACATAATATGTCCAGATTATTCAACCAAGTATGCTTGAATATATATATATATATATATATATATATATATATATATATATATATATATACGGTACAGTACGGATTCAAATCTTTGAATCCGTCCCCAAATAGGATGAAATGGTTGGCCAGTGCTTTCTGTATTCGGCCGAGGCTTCTTCTAGACTTGAATTACTATAATGATTTGCCTAAATCTCGAAAATTCTATTACTTGTATATCCTTGCTTGACCCAGCTAATGCTCTGCGATGGAGTGGTTTGGAGGAAAGGAATGTCGTGGCTCTTGGGGCACAATCCGTTGGGTTATGAATACTTGGATGAGTATCATCACACAATTTGTGAGTACCAGCACTATATCGACTTTATTCAGTTTCTTCTTCATCACCAAGGCCCATTAGTACAGTTGCTTGCGTTGTATCGAAATGGAACAAGTTCGAATTTCGGTAGTGGATGCACACTACTGATGAGTCCCAAAAGAGGACGAAATGGCCATAGAGTGCTTTCTGTATTCTGTTGAGGATTCTTCTAGACTCACTGAATTACTATAATGATTTGCCTAAATCTACAGAATTTTATTACTGACATATATATATATATATATATATATATATATATATATATATATATATATATATATATATATATATATATATGAGTATGTGTATGTACGGAGGAGGTGTCTGTGTGTGCTTATGTGAACCTGTCTTCTGATCTCTACCAGTCAAGTCTGATGCTGCCAAATTCTTAATGCTATTGTTTTCTTCATAAACTATCAAAGCATACAGGTTATGAGGTGTTTTGTCAAGATATTTATTGCTGCCACATATGGCCCACTGTCCCTGCTATTTACCTTGAGCTCCTTGATAAAATCCAAAGAAGAATCAGCAATATTATTGGTTCTTATCTGGCTGCTCGGCTTCAGTCACTTTCCTACTGCCATAAAGTTGCCACTTTTGTCTTTTCTATAAATACTTTCATGGTAATTGTTCAGATAAGCTCTTCGCTATAGTACCTAGGCATTGAGTCCTCAGTTTGCAGTTGAGTTGGCTAAATGTAGCTGTACGTTCTATGCAAACAGTTTATTTTCTCGCACTTCTCTCTTGTGGTGCTCCCTCCCAGCCCTATGCTTTCTAGCCAACTTTAATCTTCAAAAATTTAAATGCAATGTCAATCGCTGTTTAATGGCCTCCTGTTTACTACTCTTCATTATTAATGTTTCTTTTTCCTAATTCTCCCCCATCCTGCAACCCCTTGTGTCTTAGGGGCTTTATTGCCTTACATGGAGTGATACCGATTTAAAAAAATCTAGAAATATACAGGGAGAAGTGGCATCATGCCTTCCCACAGTCAGCATTTCTCTTTTGAAGTCTTTTTGCATTGTCAGACCTGTGATCAAGTTGATTCCCCAGACTTTGGAGGAATTATTATAAATACCGGCAAATAACCAGAATTGCTTGGGGTGAAATGTCTTTTTTTTTTTAAATGTCTCTGGCAGCAAAACGTCTCCTTTCAAGATTTCTTGGAAAAAAATATTCCCTCGATAGTTTATGATCAAAATACATTTTGCCTTTGTTTTTCTATTTTTTTTTATTTTTTTTTTTTTAAAAAAAAAAATGGGGGGGGGAATTCTTTCAGTATTTTATATATTTATATAATTGGGGGAAGAAGTGGATTTTAATTGGTCTCCTATACAAATACTATAAAACAAAATCGTCACCAACTTCTTTCTATCTCTTTGTAAATTTTTTTACGCAAATAAACTAGAAGCCCGATTTAAAAAAAAAAAAAAAAGTGGAAATTCTTTATTCATTTTTTTCTGTTTTAATCCGTCAAAAATAATTTCTGAAATTTTTTTTTTAATTTTCCAACTAAAAATCCACTTCAAATAATGCTTGGTGTCACAACGAAACACTTCTATTTTGTTTGACTAAATTTTTCCTCGACTAGCTGTATTTTTACATTTTTTTTACTATCGTTAGCTTTTTTACAATTCTTTTTTTTACCTCTTAAAATGTTTTTAGCGCAACAAATCAGGCTACAATCCTTTTTTTAAATACTAATTTCTAAAATGAATCAATTTAAGGAATCTCTCTCCTCTATTTTTAAATTAGCATTCATAATGAATAATAATAATTTATTTTTTTTTATAACAGATTACTACCATTAAAAGACAAAGTGATTTGACTGAATAATTGAATTTTGACTGAAAAGTTGTTTTCAAGTCGCTAATTTGCAAACGTTTGCAAAGTAGTAGAAGATTCTAAAAACCATAATCTATGTTCTACGTAAATTATCAATAGGAACTCAGTAGACATTTCACTGGTTGCATTTTAAATTGTTGCCAAACATTAAAAAAATATATATTAGAGATTGATAATACCGAAGGATTTTGTTAGTTAATACCATGAATGTTAGAGAAAATGGAAACAAAATGGACACTTGTACTTAACATAAATAAAGAGATAATTGTATTTCTAAGGTAGATATTGTTATATAGAAAGAGAACTTGAAAAATTTGATATTCGTAAGGCAGATTGAACGCAAGAGGGGCAACGTATAACCTACCTAGAGATCTTGAGTAAATGGATGGAAGAGCAATGTCTAGGAGATATACAAAAAAAAAAGACATAATTTATTAAAAGCTACAAATGATAGGAAATTGTGGAGATTCATGATCACCAACGTCCTGGGAGAGAAATGGAAGAAGAAGAATGGCCATGAAAAATTGAAGCATTGAAAATCTATAGGAAAGAAGCTTTATTTCCAACACAATTACATACCCACATACATACCATATTAAAACATATTTTTTTACCTAATAACAGACAATATTACAAACATGCCAAAAAGATTCCACGGGCAATTTTCCCCGTGCTAATTATGTAATAAAAATTTGCTGAATAGTTATATGTACGTGTAAATTTACATGCTTAATTCGAAAATAAAAAAAATTGATAAAATCTACCGTTTAAGAGTTATCGACAATAAAAGTTCGGACTTCGCGTTACGGCACGGCAGCCATTACTGGCGTTGTTAGCATGCATTCACTGCTGAGCCGATTTGCGCTGAAGATTACATTGTTAACGGCTTTTTTACGGTTCTTACTTGACTGAATTACTGCGCAACTAAGGACTCATTATTAAGTTTATTCCGTAGCAAATATCTGCAAACAACGCCAGTAATGGCTGCCGCGACGCGAATGAGTTCGAATTTCTATTGTCGATAACTTCAAAATGGTATATTTTATCAAAATTTGTTTGTTATTTTTTAATTAAGCATATACATTTACACCTAACTATTCGGCAAATTTTTATTACATATTTAGTGGGGGTCTTAAAAAGCTAATTACCTTATTACACAACACACAATTTAAATCAAAGTGTCTATTGGTTAGAAATTAACATCACCATGTGAAATAATTGACCTATTAGAGAAAACAAAAACCATATTTTTCTTGAGTGTACTTTTGAGTAAACTTATAAAAACCCACAGATTTCGATTTTCAAAGAGCAGAGATGCAGCTGTTTCCAAACCAAAGAGGTGCCGACATAGCTATTTCCTCGCCCCTCCAAGTATATGCTGAATGCAACATGTTGATGATTTCAAATGCATCATCTCCAAACAGCAGTGAATTTGCTGACAATAAATGTCATTTTTTTTTCAACCATTACTTTGACTGTGAATCATTTACTAAAAGTTTTTTTCTAGATCATAGATTTTTCATGGAACCAAATAAGTAAAGTATTTAACTCAACTAAAGACTATTTTTAATACATTTTGACTCTTGAATTCATGTACATATATTTGCAAATCTAAAGGATTTATTTAACAATCATATCTATGGTTTCTTTATTCTTATTTTATTATTGTTTGAAATTCAGATTTTTAAATTCTTCTTCTTGCCTTTTAATTAACTCAATAAATATTGAGATGATGAATTATACAGTCTTGGTTTATGTTTTGATGCCATCCTTTGATCTGTTTTGTTGTTTGCAAATTATTTTTAAAATGCTCACATATAGAAATTTATTGAAAATATAGGTCCTACAATAGTTTCATTTGAAATTTTCCTATATAAATTGATTCAAAATATTCAGAAAAGTTCTATAGGTCACTTAAAATTTTTCCATTGCTAATGTAATACTCTGTTTCTGATTCAATCTACATCAAATCTGTTGGCCAGATGTGAACGCTTAAGAAAGGAAAAATTAAAAATAAAATATCACTCGCTTTGCAGAGACTCCAAGCATCACATTCAGCTCACAAAACAAATCCCCTTAAAAAAATATAAAAATATAACATACAATATAAAAGGAGCCAAAGGAATGACAAAAAATACATACCATATTAAAACATGCCCAAACATTATTTTCTACCCAATAACAGACAATATTACAAACATTTCAAATAGATTCCACAATACAACACACCATTTAAATCAAAGTGTTTATAGGTTAGAAATTAACATCACCATGTGAAATATTTGACCAATTAGAAAAAACAAGAATCATATTTTTCTCACGTGTACTTTCGATTAAACCTTCTTATAAAACCCACAGATTTCGATTTTCAAAGAGCAGAGATGCAGCTGTTTCCAAACCAAAGAGGTGCCGACATAGCTATTTCCTCGACCCTCCAAGTATATGCTGACTGCAACATGTTGATGATTTCAAATGAATCATCTCCAAACAGCAGTGAATCTTTGCCGACAATAAATGTCATTTTTTCAACCACTACTTTGACTGTGAATCATTTACTAAAAGTTTTTTTCTAGATCATAGATTTTTCATGGAACCAAATAAGTAAAGTATTTAACTCAATTAAAGACTATTTTTAATAAATTTTGACTCTTTTGAATTCATGTACATGTTTGCAAATCTAAAGGATTTATTTAACAATCGTATCTATGTTTTCTTTATTCTTATTTTATTATTGTTTTGAAAGATTCCACAATACAACCTGCGCCATTTAAATTCAAGTGTCTATTGGTTAGAAATTAACATCACTTATGGAAAACCACGAATTTCTATTTTCAAGAAGCAGAGATGTGACTGTCTCCAGGTCGTTCGGACACAAGAGAAGACGCAGCTTTACCCCCCCACCCCTAACGCATGCGGAAATAAACATATATCGGCGATTTCAAACGAACCATCTCCAAAAACAAAGCCGGACGGTGAATCTTTGCTAACGATAAGTCTTTTCTCAACCTCTGATTTTGTGTTTTTATTTTTTTTTTTCTTCTGTGAAACCACCTACTTAAAAGCCTTTTCAGATCTTTTTGGTTATCGGTCTATTGGTTAGAAATTAACATCACCATGTGAAATATTTGACATATTAGAGAAAACAAAAACCATATTTTTCTTGAGTGTACTTTTGAGTAAACTTTCTTATAAAAACCCACAGATTTCGAATTTCAAAGAGCAGAGATGCAGCTGTTTCCAAACCAAAGAGGTGCCAACATAGCTATTTCCTCGCCCCTCTATGCATATGCTAAAATAAAAAAGAATTTATATTTATTAAAATACTCACCAAATTCGCCCAGTCTGGTTGGGTTGACCTTTGCGATTGCTCCAAATGTGGGGGTCTACGGTCACGCTCAACCCGATAAACAAGCCAAAAACAGATTTTGTTTTAACTTTTTTTTTTAAATAATGAAAACGTCCTTCTAAGTATCTTGAATATCATTCGCACTTACGAAATGTGAATAACTCCCAGATTTTGGGTGAATTTTTTATTCTGAGGTTTGGAGTTGTTACGAGGCAAGCTAAACAAATTTTGTTTTAAAATTAATAATTTCAAAACAGTGTCAAAAATTTAAGAAAAAAATTTCTTGGGGTGAATTAATATTTGCAATAAATAACTTTACAATACATTATTTGGGGTGAAGTAACAGAAAAGATAAGTCTTTTCTAAAATAAAACTTCTTTCAGTGAACCAACTACCCAAAGATTTTAACTCAAAGACTATTTTTAATACTTTTTAGCTTGTCGGAGTTAACTCCTCCTTCAGTTCATTAATCCTTTCACCAGGAGTCTCTCTTCCCTGGCTATAAATAGCCGCTGACCTTTCGTCTCTATCTCTTTTTCCTTCAGGCCTGTGCGCCGACACCTTGAGGTAAATCTCTCCTTTTCCTCAGGCTTTCAGCTATTAACCTCGAAATGTAGGCGCTAGCAAGGGATAGCGTGGAAACACGCTAAGCACAATACACACGCACGCACATACAGAATATTCACACACGCACGCACATACAGAATATATTCATCCTTTGTACTGTTTCCATGTATTGTATCTTGTTGTTAATATATATTTGTATATAAATATATTATCGGTCTTGTGTTTTTTTTGCTTTTCTTTGCCTTCTTCTTTGGACTTAATCAGAGTTCAACCTTTTTATTTAGTTGGGCCCGGCGAGCAGGAGTATCTGAACCTTACTTGCGTTACTTCTACGTCTGACTTCTATCAACAACATAACAGCTACGGCCCTCTACAAGCTCTTTTAAATTCATGCACAGATGTTTGTAAATAAAAATGATTTATTTAACAGACACCATATTTTCTTTATTTTATTATTGCTTCGGAATTTGTACATTTTTATTTTTAATGTCAAAAAAACCTGGACGAAAATCTAAAAATCTTTCAATGATCCTAACATTTAAGGTTTTTGAGCAATTATGTTCGGATTCTCTTCTTTCGGCACCGCATTTGTTCCTTTCAGATCTTAATTTTAGATTTTGTTGTACATTCAAAAGAGTTACTTTATTCCAAAGCTTAATTACTGCCCACATGTTTTATCGCCCCGATTATCATTTCTCCCTTAGTCTCTTTACTACCATTAATTGCCGAAAGCTTCTCACGCCGAGAATAAAGTTCATTATATTACAGGGTAACTCTTAATCATTCGGACCCCAAGTTTTTTTCCAGTTTCAGTGAACGAGTTGTCTCTCAGTGAGGCTGCATGCTTTGAATGTCTATTGGGTATCAAGTTCATTCCAGACTCAAGTTGAACACGTATATAAAATCCATTGGTTAAAAAGCTGAAAAAACAGTCGACACAGTTGATCACTATAGAAAGTAAATGACGCCTTCTGGCATGTTGTAGGTCAAAAAATGGTGGATTGCCGTGAAACTAACTATTTAAAAGTCTTTTCTAAACTACAGATCTTTCTGTAAACCAACTAACCAAAGACTTTAACTCAATTAAAGACTAATTATAAAACTTGTTAACTCTTTTGAATTTATTTACACGATTTACATTGTTCGGAGTGTTATCCTCATTTTTGTTGCCATATCCACAACGTTTCAGTTGTTGTACGCACCGACCTTCTTCAGATGATTGGAATTTTGAGCCGAACCCTTTATTTTGTCAACGGGGCGAAGATTGTTCTTCAAGGATAAAAGCATTGGTTGAAGTAATCCAGAGACTTATTCCAAAGAGTTTTGAGTTCAATACCTGGCTGCAGTAGAGGTGAACAAAAACTCGGAGAGTTGAGTTAAAGGGAAATAGCCGATAGTGAGATACCCGGAAGAGGCATGACACGTGGAACTAGAAGAACCTATCCTGGTAGATGAAATAAAGGGTTCGTTTCGAAATTCTAATCACCTGAAAGAAGGCGGTAGTGTGCAACGGCCGAAACGTCTTGAATATGACAACAATGATAAGGATAACTGTCCGAACCATGTAAATAGTGAAAAATAATTACAATGACTCATTTCAGAAATATAGACAGATATCTTTTGAATTCATGCACAGATGGTTGTAAATACATTGGGCTGGGGTCTCTCAATCCTAACTTTCTATTACGGTGTCTTCCCTCTAATGAAGCTATTGTGGACTCTTCCATTTACTATAATGTAATAAGAAAGTAAGCCTCGGGGGAAAAGTAATTATAGGCTGTTTGCAGCTCCAGTCGAACTGTCTTGGGTAGAAAAGAATCCGGACGTGGCTGTGCCGAAGGGCAGAGTTTCGTCCGGGGACGTGGACAGACCCGAACCGTTTATACGGGTTCTACAGGGATTTTTGGCCTAGCCTATGGGCTCGGATGACCCCCAATTGTGGGGCGGGGCTGTTAAATATTAACAGTGATATAGACTGAATGCTGGTCAATCGACACACACTCCCAAATCGTGTAATACTCTTCTGTTCAATACACGCTTTATCTGCAACCTCCTGTTTTGTTATTTTTTAACCAATTACTTGATCGCAACACTTTCCAACCTTGACCATTTTTGGAGGTGACATATATTTTTTCCATCTGAAACATTGTAATTTTGTTGTTGTCCTAATTCCACCCGTTCAGACCTTTACAGGGAGACCGCATCATGGCACTTCCTTGGATCCCAATCAACTTCATTTCCCCCGTGTTCCAAATGTAAGATAAAATTTTCATTCAGCTTTTTAGCCCAAGCAAAGCGACAGACTTCCGCGGTGGAACTTCCCTAGAAACTTTAATCTTGGCCATTTCAAGACACGTGTCAGTTGCTATCTATTCTCTTTATCCTCATAATCTCCACTTCCTAACACTTTCATTAATATTACAAATCTCATTCATCATTACAGCATTTTAACAGTAAACATTCACTTTGAATGGTTCTCAAGACATGTATTGGGCGATATTTAGTTTAAAAAATCTCAGGAGAGTCTGCAACATCAACAACAAAATTTGACATTTTCATTGTTTTGTGCTTAGTGGAGTATAAAAGGTACACTGCGCAATATTTTGTTAAATCTTGAGCAAACTATTATATTTATCATGTTGAGTGTTTGATTGCTGTCATTGGAGAAAAATGCCATATATAGGACAGGGGAACCGGAAAGTCATACTGCTCTACGGCAACACTTGTCCAAGCATTGTTTGTCGATACATAATAGAACTGAGATGGATTTTTTTTTCTCACAGGCCATATTCACCAGACTTGGCTCCATCGGATTATCGTTTGTTTCAATCAATGCGGCATTCCTTATCTGCTCAAAAATGTAAAGATGTCTGCGATGTTCAAATTTCATTGACGTTTTTACTGCGTGGAAGCCGGAGTCGCTTTTATCAAAATAAATTCGAAAACTTTCAGAAAATTGGCATAAGGCCATAGAATGTAAAAATATTTTGATGATGTGAATAAATAAGTATACCAGTTCTTAATTAATTAATTGAAGTTTGAATACGCAGGAAGCGTTTAGTCGATTCAAGCAAGAAAACAGAATGCATGTTTGTGAGCAAAACGGCAATATAGGTAATATAATGAGGACATCAAAATCAAGCAGGTGTGGAATTAATTATGATTAAACAACACATATAAAAACAAGAAAACATCTGCATTGCCGTAAAGTGGTAATATCGAAAAACGAATGAATTAACGAAAAATAAAAAAGCTTAACCAGTTTCCCATTCCTTTCTTATCAAGGCTTAATCGAGAAATGTGCACAGAAAATAATATCAACGATACCAGAAACATGATGTTATATAATAAATATATAAATATCAATGGCTTTTAAAGTGTCTACTTTATTAAAGGCTTAAACTAACGCCTAAAATCCACTCCTGCTTACTGTGGGATGGCTGGAAGAGCTTAACATAAATTGACTCTAAAACCTTAAGATAAAAATCAGAGTGAGAGTTTCTCAGTACCGAAGACATGTCTTTTTTGTCATTGTTGTTATTGTTAGTTTATTTGCTTTTCGATATTACTGCTTTAAGGTAATGTAACCCTTTTCTTTTTTGTTGTTTTAATTTGACCGTTTTAATTGTAGATACTAAATTCTGTACCCCTTTTTAAAATATTTATGACCTGAAAATTTAACTCTCTGGGTAATGTAATAACAAATGACGGGACATGTGACATAGAACTTCGAAGGCACATTGGAAGAGCTCAAAATCCTACTGGGTTAATGTTAATTCCCTTTCCTTAAATAGTATTCACCATGCTTGGTCGGTCTAGGGACGTTTAACAGCCTGTCAGCAAAGCCCGGTATGTACAGAAAGACAATCTTCTGATTTATGTTGCTAAGACAAGATCTTTCTGAGGGACAAGTAGAGGCATTTGCAACATGACGATCCGGACTTTTATGTACAGACTACTTTTTGTAACCTCCACTAGCTTTTCTTTATAGTGTTGGAGTAAATTCTATACTTTCCTAGCGTCACTTTTTAAGCAATTACCTACGTTTTTTCCGACTTCTATCTAAACGCCATTATTTTTATTATAAATATTTGGTTATTCATCCGCTTTCGAGAGCCTAGCAAGATCATCTCACATATATTTGGTAATCCAACAATGCTTTTCAGAAACTGTGTGAAGTAAAGGGTGTTTCATTAAGACGGATCAAAGTCAGCATTAAATAAATCAGTATTATTGGTGAAAATTTATTCATTTCTCTATTGGATCGTGTTATTTAACTCATGGCAATTATGTGTGAAAAATAATATTGCCCAAATGTCCGCCAAGGCTTCGGCGACACACCTCCACTCGATGGTTAAAATGTTTGATGACATCTATGCATAGTTGCTCGTCGATCTCACCAATATGCCTTATTATCTCATCCTTCAGCTGTTGAATTGTTGTTGGTTTGTTGACATAGACCTTACTTTTCATACGACCCAAAAGCAAGAAATTTAAAGGCGTCAAGTCACAGGATCATGGTGGCCAAATGACTTCGCTGTTTCGAGAGATGATGCGACCTGGGAACTTCTCTTTGCATTACTCTTTGAAAGTCCATTTTCGTAATAGGCTTCGATAACTTCAACAAATTTGATTGTTAATCATTCCATGGTTGAAATTGCCAAAGATTTAAGATGCTAAATCTGAAAGAAAAAGGAAAAAATTATTACACGCTTAAACTTGATTCACATTTAAAATCGGTCCAAGTTATTGGAACACCCTTTATTATGGGATCGAAAATATTCCTTGAAACAAAGAAAAGAATGTTGAATTACTACTTAATATTTTATCTCCTGTATATCACTGAATGCTGGACAATTTCGTCATAGATGAATTTTCAAAAGGACATAAATTTGGAAAATGACTTTGCAGATTATGCAAGAAACAAGGAATTTTAATGAAGCATAGATATTACAAATAACAATCAGAAAGTTACTGCTCTAATTTAGGGAAAACATAACTAGGAAAAATAATAAACACTCTTCCTCTTTTTGCTCCAGGACAACAATAGGACTCCACTCTTTTGGGAAGACAATCCAAGCAAGCAGACTTCTTAATTTCGCACAACAACGTGGTGCCTCCACACACACACACACACACACACACACACACACACACACACACTGTCTAAATACATAAATCTTTTTCTTCCATTTTTGTACTATCTGTATACACGTAAATATAATTCTCTCTCTCATTCTCTCTGTGTCTGTGTGTGTGTGTGTGTGAGAGAGAGCTCTATTTTTGTTTTTATAATATGATATATAGGATATGCAATGTGATTGGCCCTGATCTAGCATTTCGTTTTTAATCGCTCTCTCACAGACGTGCCGTCGCTTCACGTCTTTTCTACAAATACTTTCACGGTAACTGCTCCGACGAGCTACTTTCGCTGGTTCCGGAACTGCGCGAATTTAAACGTGCTACTTGGCTGGCATTACGGTCCCACCCTTTCACTGCCGAGACGGTTAAATGTATCCGTCTCTTTTAATCCAATAGCTTCATCTCTCGCACTTCCCGTGTGTGGAACTCCCTTTCTCTTACTTGATTCCCTGATAGCTATAATCTTCAAGTATTCAAATGTAATGTCTATCGACATCTCCAGTTGCTCTGTACCCAGCACTTCTCTTCATCCTTTTCTCTATCACGCCTGTTTACTCTTGCTCTCAATCCTCTGTAACCCCTTGCGTGCTAGTTGCACTCCCGCCTTGTTTGGGGTAAAATGCTTAAAAAAATAAATAAATAAATAAAACCAGATCCAGAAATTTCTCTCTGACTGGCCATGTCAGGCGCAGACATACACACCACCCCGGACCAATTTCGGTTTTTGGGGAGGGGATTTCACCCATAGTTGGAGGTTTTTAATTTAAAGTTATCCTTCGACTAGACCTGTTAACACTACCACGTCAGTTTGCCATTTACCAAAAGCTGATGCTAGAAGAGATGGATCCATGCCTTACCTAAGAGTATTTGCACGCAAGTGAATGTAACGAACCCGACTGGAATTCGAACGGATCTTTGATTCCTCAATCCGAACCGCTAACCACCATATTGCGCTCCCTTTCTATAAATGGATGTACCCCCCTCTACATGTTGAAATTCATCTCTTTTGAAAAACATTGAATTCAGTTTCGTTGAAAACTTAATTAATCCCGTTATTAACTGCTGACCCATCGGCAACCTCGATCATTACCATGCAGCACCCCTTCTCAAAACATTACTGAAAACAACAATAAACAGGAAGCTATGGAGAGCCATCTTCTGTAAGAGAAAAGAGAAAACTTCTTAAAAATAGTTTGCTGCATATTAAACAAATATTGCAGTTTATTTTTTTGCTATTTTAAGACGTCGACACAAATAAATGTGCTAACCATTACAAATTAAAAATGGCTTTTAAAATAATGAAGACGGATGAGACAGGAATAAAACTGTCTGTGTCTTGTGTATTAAATGACGGAACATTAAATTAAAGAAAACAAAGTCAGCAGCACTTAGGCACTGGATTTGTTCCTTTCAGATCTTAATATTAGATTTCGTTGAATATTCAAAAGTGAGGCTTTATTCCAAAGCTTAATTACTGACCATAGATTTTACGACGCCGATTCAAATTTCTGCCCGCGTCTCTTTACTTGCATTAATTTCTGCTAAAGCTTCTTGCGCCGAGAATAAACTTCGTTTCAGTACTTGGTAACTTCCAGTTCGAGCAGATGGAACTCGACAAGCCCAGGAAGGCTGTCTGTCTAGGGTAGTGGTTCACAAATTATTTTTCTCTGGGCTGCATTTTCGGAATGAAAATTTGATTTCGCCTCACCAAATTTTATGGGATAAAAAGTACACTTAAAGATAAAAATAAATAAAAAAAAACAGAGGTAGCGCTAAAGGGAGATGACTGCGAATTCGAAGTTAGAACATTATCATTGATAAATCTCTTCTCCAATTTGCGGACCCTAGTTACTATATTCTTAATGCTTGATATAATGCAAAAATATCACAATGATAAAATCGGTCAATAATTATTTATAACTATTTCTACTGGGACTCATGCATCCAATTACAAGTAATCCATAATAATATTTCAAATTTTGAGATCCTATTTATTTTTGGCATGAGAATTTATTAAAACCGTTTCTAAATCTTTGATTGACTTTCAATCATTCCGCCTCACCTGCTATCCTCTTCCACTGCACCTATGAGGCACACCACACCTTTTGGGAACCACTGTCGTAGACGGAGGAGGAAGATGTGCATATTATGAGGAAATGAACAAATGAAGACATTTAAAAAAAAATACTGTTTTTCTTTACAATTTATTCTCAATATGGATGCATGGCTAAATGTTTAGAGCAGTGATTCCCAAACTTTTTTTTTCTCTGGGCTGCATTTTCAGAAATAAAATTTGCTCATGCCTCAACAAATTTTATGTGATAAAAAGTACATTTAAAAATAAAAAACAACTAATAGTGTGTTAAATATATAACACAAATAAATTACAATATGATTAAAATACACAAATTTACTGAAAGGTATGAGTTTCTTTTTGATAAGTAATTTCCTTTATATTAGGCCTAATTTGTGATAAACTCTCATCTCCTCATTGATATTTGACAGAATTATGGCAAAGAAGATCCAGAGAAAGAGAGGGGGTTAAAGAGAGATAGACACAGATTCAAAGTCAGAACAATCTCATTGATAACTCTCTCCTCCAATTTGAGGACACTAGTTACTATATTCTTAAGACTTGATATAATGCAAAAATATCACAATGATAAAACTGGTCAATAATTATTTATAATTATTTATACTGGGACGCACTCATGCAATTACATGTAATCCATAATAGTATTTTGAAATCATATTTATTTTTGGCATATTCTTTTAAAACTGCTTCTAAATCTTTGATTGTTTTTCAATCATTTCACCTCATCTGCTATGCACGTCAGCCTCACCTATGAGGCGCGCCGTACCGTTTCAGAATCACTGGTCTAGAGGAAGAAAAACCCTAGTTTTAAACCTCCGCTGCCTTGAGGTCATATCCAATCACGGAAAAAGCTATGGAAGTAAATCCAAGCAGAAAACCCGGACATTCTTGGCCTCACGTTTTCCACTTTCCGACAACTCCTGCAGCTAATTCGTCCCCATATGTAATGCACTGTATTCCTTTGCATCTTGTTGGTATAGCCGAGAAGGTTGGAGGGCATGTAGTCCAGGCAGTGCACGTTCTTGAGAGTGCATTCCAGTTTCACCATCAAAGGAGTATTATTTTGATCAAACAATGCGCTATCTTTATATCCCGAGATAAACAGATGATTTCTATCATTCCGATTTCATAATCACATCAACGAACATATGACTATACTATTTTGAGGCTGAGTTATTTCCGTTGATTTTTAAACTTAAGTTCTGAAAAAAAAAAACATTGAAATTTTCATTTATACAATAATACAAATGAAATCCTTTCAAATTTAAATTGGGATCAATAAAAGCTTCACTTCGTTTGCTTGTAGCGTTCATATGCAAACATTTCTTCTAATCATGAACGTGCATACAAAATTTCACTTACTCTATAGAATTTAAAGGTTGTGCGTTAGCTGTATTTTAGATGTGCGTGTTCACATTAAAGAAGCATACAGCAACTTGGCTCTCTGCTACAGACCGTTTATTATTTTTTGTATAAGCTAGAGAGGAATAAAGTTATCAATGTCACTTGGGTATTTCCGTTTTCTTTTTCTGATCCAGAAGTTAGGGTAAGGATAAGCATCGTTAAAATGGTTGAGCTCAAGTCAGCTTTGCGCAGGGTTGGAACGACCAAAAGAATGATTGAACTTACTTCATCGGTAGTTATAAGTTTAAATCAGCCTTGTGCTGAGTTGGAATGACCAAAGCAAAACTTGTCTTACTGCATTGATAGAGATTCAGCAAAACGTGTGAATGCTAGATGTTGTGACACGGAAGAGAGTTTCTTTTTCTGGTCCAGAAGTAAGTTCGGGCAAGTCATGATAAGCATGGTTACAATAGAAGAGTTCAAGTTAGACTTTCGCTGTGTTGGAACGACCAAAGAAAAGGTTGATTAACTTCATAGGTGGAGGTTTTGAAAGAGACATGCGAACGCTATGCGTTGGAAACAGGCAAGAGTTCGGGTTAAAATAAAAAAAAACCCACAAATCATGGATTTCAAAACAAATGATAGTTAATGCATGCATTAACGCAAAGAAATTATATCAATTTGTACACAGTTGAATAGCAAGGAAAAGATATTAAATTTTAGCTATTAAATATATGTTTGTTTTTGTGCGTGATACAAGCGTATCTGATATAAATGTGTATATATGTGCGTGTGAGTGTGTGTGCATATATGTGTGTGTGTGAGAGAGAGAGTCAGTCTTCTGTGTGCTGGGAAAACGGACGTTCCCTAGCGGTGACGTCGTTTTAACAAATCTGATATATCTTGGAGCAAGAGGAAGGAGAAGAAAAAGAGGTAGGAAATGTTGATTTTTATAAACATAAACAGCATTACATAACGGGCGTTTGACGAAGCCATGTAGGGTAATAAAATGTACGATTCCTTTATTACTAGCATCATGGGGAAAAGTATTTCTTTTTTTATTATTCATTATTAACATTTTATTTATTGAGTTTTATTTAATTTTACCATAAATCCCTCTTATTATTATGTGAATTGTTATTATTACTCCCTCATTATTTCCATTCCTACCTTTTTGAATACGGATTTTTATTATTACTCCCTCATTATTCCCATTCCTACTTTTTGAATACGGATTTTTAATTATTACTCCCTTATTATTTCCATTCCTACCTTTTTGAATACGGATTTTTATTATTACTCCCTCATTATTCCCATTCTTAGTTTCTGAATACGGATAGTTAGTGACACTAATCTTTAGAACTATATATCACACAATATAAGGCACGATGTCACCTTAATGTAGAGGGTTGCTGTGAACATCGGTATGATGAATGATGTATGCGATATGAATGGAAGAGTTTCCAGGAGCAAAATTATGAGGATAGGGATGATTTCCCACAGTCGAAACTTTTCCAAACCTCTCGCTACCTTATCGCTATTTCTATGGAAAATGTTCAAACGAGCCACAATCCTTAATTCCAACAACTCCAGTCCTCCCAACGATGACCCGCGATGTCGCATACACTGATGTGAATCACCCTCATTCCCTTTCAATTCAGATTTAAGTTCCACTCGAACAGCTTCTTCTCTCCTACCGCTACTTTTTAAAACCGACTCCCAAGATTATGCTTCCCCGATCACTACAATCTTAAGCTGTTCAAGTCTAGGGTTAATCTTTCACACATCCTGCTATCTGTGACTCTTACATCTTACTATTATCGCTCACATAACAAACTCGTTCAGTAATCCGCTACCTCGAGTGGCTCTCTAGCCTTCTATAGAGGGAACTCTAGTAAAAAAAATACGTTTACGTTTATAGATGAATTAACACGGTTGCAGGCACTTCTAAAATGTTTAGAATCCCAGTTTCATATGTCTTTTCAGCTACATGGTGTTTCGCTCAACCAAATTTGGAGTGCTCATCAGAATTTTCAGAGACTCTAAAATCACTTTTGCTCCTTCTGACTCAGCTATTAAACTTCTTCGACCAAATGTTATCAAAGCACCGAGGCAGACAAAACGGAAGATATATTCATTGGCAGGGTTCCTGTGATTCCAACATATTTTCTCTTTGAAGTCAGCTGGCGCTAATTCACAACGAGGCTTAGCTTTGCCAGTTACGAACGCAATGTTTCGAATTCCAGTCGGTTTCGTTGCATTTACTCACGCACAAATACCCTTGATAAAATTCACCCCCAACTATAGGTTAAATAGTAGGACGTATCTGGAAGAGTTACTGTTATTCTCAAAACAATTCTTAATGCAATATTCCCTCGCCAAAAGAAGAATTATTATTACAATCCCAAATATATCCCGACTTTAAATAACACACAAAGGGTTGATAAGACGTAAAAAATCAATTAATCACTCAGTCAAGCTCTATGTTGGTTATTCAAGAGTTGGATCCGTAAACAGCTTTTGATACTGGCACCAAATTGACACCACGTTATCGAATCTGAAAGTAGGTTGAGGGTGTTAAGTTCAAACACCAGCCGAAGCGCTTCCGTTTACTTTCGCATAAATATCTTGTCCCCCTGTTTTGATCTGATTAGCAACCAGTCAAGGAGAAAAATAACTGTATATTTAAAACCAGCTGCATATGTGCGAGCAACTCCAGCCCGTAAAACCGATTTTTTTACAGAAACCACAGCAGCAGTTACTAGTTTGGTAAGACATTGGCCCTATGCTCCACATAAAAATCTACTGACTTAATATGCAACATGCACAACGAGAGAAGTCAGTGATGCATATCTAAAAATACTGTCAAACGAAAGTTGGTATCCTGAGTTTCTACCAAGTAGAAATTACTAGTACCAATTTAATTCGTCAGTGCGTAGCTTACTTTTTATTTGCAAAACCTTGCTGAATCTGACACAAAGTCGTCGACTACTTAAAATACCAAAATAATCATTCATCTGATCTTATCCATTCTTTTCATGTGCCGTGTCCTTTCAGGACGTAGGCGGTCATGGCTCTCCACCTCCCTCTATCCCTTGCAGCTCTCAACAAATTCCTTCCCTCTGCTTTCTATCCCAGACCAGGTTTTGTCATCCACTTGCTTAAGTCCGCCAGGTATGTCACGCGTTGTTTTCCTTTGTCTCTCTTTCCCTCTATTCGATCTGTGAGTATCAGATTCTCCAAGCCCTCCTTCCTCATTATGTGTCCCAGAAACTTCAGCTGCCTCTCCCTGATGTTAATTATAAGCCTCCTCTTTGTTTGCATTCTCTTTAAGACTTCATCGTTACTCAGACGCTTATCCCATGATATCCTTAGCATCCTTCTGTAGAAGTACATCTCTGTCGCCTGGAGTCTCTTCTTCATCTTTGAGGATATCGTCCAACATTCGCTGCCGTAAAGGAGGACAGGTGTCACGTAACAGTTCAGTATTCTCTTCTTTGTTGCCAAAGAAATCCTCCTGTCTTGCAATACTCTGCCCAGGTTTTGCAATGTGTACTTAGACATCCCAATACTTTTACGGATCTCAGTGTCGCACTTACTGTCCTCTATCAAGACGCTTCCCAAATATTTAAACACCCGCGTCTGCTTGATTCTAGTGTTCCCGACCTTCAAATTGCATTTCAGGCTCATCCTCTTACTGATGACCATGCATTCTGTCTTCTTGTAGTTTATGCTTAGTCCTTTCTTCTCACTCTCCGTCGCTACCTCCTGTAAGAGATTTGTAATTTCTTTTCCGTGTCTGCTATCAGTACTGTGTCATCTGCGTATCAACGTCAGTTGATATTGCTTGTCTGTTTCAAATCGCGTCTCGTGTTACTACAAAATTCAATGAGTGAGAAGCAAGCAGAATCACAGATGTTGCATGTACAGGCCTGTTCCAATGATGTTGATGATGATTTGGTGTCTTCCTGTTGTTCGTACTTCCTCTGGTCTCTCTGATGAGCCAAGATGGTTTCATATGTCAACAGCATTCCGCGCATTAACTTGTCATTGAAGGCGGTATTTTTCCCGGTTACTTGCTTGATATTAATCGATATGCGGTCTTGTTTAAAAGCTTGCTTAACTCAGAGTAAGAAACGGTTGGCTTGTCTCTTTTTGTTTTGGTAGTCCTGAAATTAGTAAGATCTTAAATACCCCCACCCCACCCACAAAAAAGAAAGAAGTGAGGTCTTAAAACTAGTGGTTGTTTTGGAGATACTTTAGTGTTAACCCACCACCTCTTATGGCGAGTTCAATTCACTAATCAAAATTCACACTTTTCTTAAAAATCGAGTTCACCCCAAGCAAGACAATAAAGTCACTAAGACACAAAGGGGTTCTGGGTGTGGAAGAATTAAAAACAGAAACATTACTAAGCAGCGATAGCAATAGAAAAGTAATCGGCGGAACAGTAAATAGCAATTTGACATTGCATTTAAATTTTTGAAGATTAAAGTTGGATAGAAAGCATGGAGCCGGAAGGGACTTCCACGAGCGAGAAGTGTGAGAAAAGAAACTGTTAGTATAGAACTTGCGGCTATATCCAGCCAAGTCAACTTTTAATTGATGAATTCTCGTCACCAGTCTAGTACTAAGCTTAAATTTTTTTTCAATGTCTAGTCACCATAGTGAAGAGCAATGTTTAATTGTATAAAAATTACAAAATATGGCACAAGGACAAATTGGGGAATATGGAAAAAGGTTGATATTCTTCAGTCTTATAATTAAACTTAGCTGGCAACAATCACTGACCTAAACATACTACAATATTCCTTACACCAAAACAACGCATTCTTAATTACCATTCTTACTACATCCACCATAATACCTCATGTCTCTATGAAAATCCTAACTAGTCTCCATATGTATAGTTCATGTCTATGAGGGGTGGGGAATATAATGACAATTTAAAAATCTAATCCCCATATTGAAGAGTTCATCCGAACAATTACCATGGAAGTATTTATAGAAAAGGCACAGGGAGATGCCTGCCATGGGGAAAACATTTTTGAAAACAAAACAGTAAAGAAAGTAAAACGGTTGCATTCTCCCTGCAATGTAAAATATTGAACAACTTGACGTCGTGATCAAAAAAATTATCAACTATGTATTATTGTTTTTACAGTATGGATAGACACTTCTACTGAGGGTCAAAATATCTGTGTAGGTTCAGTGTCACCACCCCGCCACCCAACATTAAACTTGCCCATGTCTCATATCCTATCCTTGTTGGGATGCTGGTAAACATATAATTGGAATGCAACTCGAGCTGGGATTCAAGTGTAGGATTATACAAATTATTTTTTATAAAAACGATGAAATTGTATGAGAAAAAAATGATTAAAATGTCAAATTGTGTAAAAATTAATATAATTATTTTTTAATAAAACAGATAATAGTGAATTGTATGAAAATCTAATTAAGAGAATTAGAATATTTATTTTAAAAAAAAACAGGAAGAATGATATGTAAAGATTTGAAACAAAGAAAAAAGGCCCCAAATTGATGCTGTAAAATGGAGCCACACTGTCTAAACATTCTGTAGCAAAGACTCACAAAATAAGGTTCAGGTTTGATGTTGTTAAACCAGCCAAATTTAAATTGTAAATGGACGCGGCTTGATTAAATAGTGATCCTAAGAATTTTAATCAATGCACATAAAAATATGCGCAACCTAAAAAATTGGGTTGTTGATCCGTTTGGAGTCTCTTGTTAACTACAGAAGGTAAAATAGTGACTGCAAAAAGAACAGACTATACCAGGGCGAGAAAAGATGACTCGGACGAGAAAGCTGTGATTTGGGATGATGAAAGACTGCTACTGCGGACTAGAGAAGATCAGCCCAGGCGAGAAAGCGGTGATCTGGAACCACAATGTATTCTACCACCCGGGCGAGAATATTTGTGACCTGAGATTCTTAAAAAGTGCAGTTAGGCTGTGGGTATTTATCTCATATATGAGAACGCCTGTTCCGAAGTTTTGAATATTTGTTCTAAAGAACCCAGAGAACCAGCTTTGCCTAGGGTAGGTCAACCTTTTCTCCCCCCCACCTCGACTTTCAACCTTTGAAACTTCGACATTTTGAATCGTGTACTTTTCGAAGTAAGTAAATTTCTTTTGGTGGAACGAAATTGATTTATATGAACTGATGCACTAAAAGAGTTTCATTAAATTGCTTTGTTGTTAAGGATTTTTTTCATGGACTGTTGTTTTCTAAGAGTAAACAGATTTATATTGCAAAGAACTGTTAATCTGCCTTGATGCTTTAAAGTGCACAAGGGGAATTTTGTGCATGGCTTGTATTGTTTTTGCACAGTTTGTATATTGTAAAAATATTTTATCATTTTGATAAATGTCTGTTTCTTTGCAAATTTCACTTGTTTTTTTTGTAAGCGCCTCCAAAAGTACTTATCCGGAGAAGGAAAGTAGAGTCATAGTAACAAACGATATAATGTGTATACAGGGGAATAACAGCGTACACACGACAATATAATGCATACAGAAGGCAATGTAATAAACTTATACACTGGGAAATGTAATGCAAGCAATAAACAAGTGTATGGAGCAATGTAATAAATGTACACGCATGGTTATATAATAAATGGCCGAATCAATAAAAGACAATCACAATAGCCAAAGAAGTAGAAAAACACAAGTCCAATCTAGCAGGCCATTGAAATTAAGGATATAAAAATCTCAAAGTGAAGATATACGTCTAAGAAACTGAATTTCTAAGGAATGTGCGTAAAGTTCTGAAAATTACAAGGAACAAATTTTAGAGTTAAGGGCTTTCGAAAAAGAAAGGGGTCACGGAAAATGAATTGATCAGAGGTTGGTGCCACTAAAACATCGATTACTGTTGTTCAAATTTTAACAGAAAAGCACACCTTAAAACTATATTTTATCATATATATATATATATATATATATATATATATATATATATATATATATATATATATATGCTTCTGAAAAAATTTATTTCGGTTGAGCTCTCTGGGGAGAATGTGTAGGTTTGTAAACAGTGACTATTACTGATAATAATGCATGACTCTTCGGTAAATCGAATCGAGTTCTCTCAGTCACTGTGTGTTTATCTAAAAATAAATACACTTAAATTCACCTTCTTCCCTGCCGTGCGCCAACGGCTTAGAGGTAAAATCTCCGACTGACGGCAGTTCGGCCGGGTTCGATCCTAGCTAGAGGCAACCGGATGTCTAGCCACACTGATGAGCTGTGATACAGCGAAACAGTCTGTTTGTGGATGACAATATATCTATCTATATATATATATATATATATATATATATATATATATATATATATATATATAGATAGATAGATAGATAGATGAAAGCATGTAACTGCATCGATAGTAATAATCGTCATTTGGACGACAAGTGCCAGATAGAGGGTGTTGTTTATTCAGCGGAGGTCAGTGACGGCAACTGTTTTAATATAACATATATTGGTTGCACAGAGGGACCATTTAAGTGGAGATATTACAACCATACTATCTCTTTTAGGCTCGAGAGATATAGAAATGACACAAAACTGGAAAATTGTGTTTGGAGGGTGAAGGAAGTTAATGTTAGAGTTCAATACACAAATTGGAAGATCATCAAAAAAGTGAAGCCAGGCAAAATCCGAGGTAGCTACTGTAAAATATGCCAAGAAGTAAAATTGACGATCGGCACATAACCAAACAAGGACAAATTACTAAATGAAAGATCGGAGGTGTTATCCAAATGTAGACACCTTAGTAAATATTTATTGTGTATGTACGAACCTTGATGAAAATAGTTTTTAACCTCCTCTTTTCCTTCCTTCGTCTTCCCCTTTAATTTCCGGTGTTCGTACATAATCGTGGTGGCATCAACTAAAGTCTTCCATCCTACCTGCCTGAGGATATCTAAAGGTCAAAACCTAGGTAGGGTGATAGCTTGAGTTTTGGTTCCTATATATATATATATATATATATATATATATATATATATATATATATATATATATATATTAATACATGTTTCATTAAATAATATAGACAAGTTTTGTCTATTTTAAGCAAATTCCTTTCATATTGTCTGATAAGCTTAATAACATTATCATTGAAAGAAAATCACCATATTGATACATGTTTTATAATTCTATATAAGCTTTCGGCTTATATAAGCCATCATCAGAGATGACAAGTACATTACAATAAATTGAACAGTACACGGGCATAGCAACAACGATAGTCTGTTTTGTTTGCATGGAAGATTTCCAAGCAACGACAAAATCGTGCATACGAGCCACTAGAAGCGAAAATTGCATCGCGGCCCATGACATCACACATGACCACGCGAGAGTGAAAACGAGAATTGTTAAGTATGAGAAACCTTTGGTATAAACCAATGACTTCTGTTATCAATTATAGGCATTTAAGTATATTTGTGGAGTTTTCATAGTTTATTTTGTTCAGGTTAGTTTTCAACAGTTTTATGTATATGGCTTCAAGAATTTTTAGTTTTTGTTTAGTGTTTTCATGTTTAAGTATAGTTGTGTTTTCAACGAGGATTTTTCGGAATTGTGTATGCGGCCAGGCATGTTGTTTGAAATGCCTAAAAATGTTAGAATTATCATTTAAATGTAGAGTCAAGCGTCGTGAAAGCGAGTTTGTGGTGTATATATGTTATGAAATGTATTAAGTCCGATAATTATTTAATATATTTTCTGTTTAGTCATTATTTTAAGAGATACAATTTATTTAAGTAAATGCTCTGTTTTTTTAAAATAAACTTTATTAATTACATTACTGAATATTCGAAAAAAATCATAAAAGCACATAAGGGAGAAGCACATACTTTTTCCGAATTTCTCGAACATTCAGGCCCGTAAATGTAATTAATACTGTTTTTTGTTTTTTTTAATAAAAAAAACAGCATTTACTTAAATAGATTGTATCTATTGAAATAAAGTATAAACAGAATATATATATATATATATGTGTGTGTGTGTGTGTGTGTGTGTGTGTGTGTGTGTGTGTGTGTGTGTGTCTGAATATATATATATATGTGTGTGTGTGCGTGTGAATATATATATATATATATGTGTGTGTGTGTGTGTGTGTGTGTGTGAATATATATATATGTGTGTGTGTGTGTGAAAATATATATGTGTGTGTGCGTGTGAATATATATATATATGTGTGTGTGTGTGTGTGTGTGTGTGTGTGTGTGTGTGTGTGTGTGTGTGTGTGTGTGTGTGTGTGTGTGTGTGGCTCTGCGTTTCCTATTATAGCTGTCTGTTAGGTTAGCTAAATAATCCCTGATAAAGATGCTTTCTAAGGCGCATTTCTGTTTTCTTAACACCTACAGACTGAGCCGACATTAGTCACTGAGAGCGCAAGATTTGGTGATGTTAGGCAAGCCGAGTATATTCAAAACTTCAATCAGCTTAAATAGCCTTATAACGAAGCTTATCCCCCGAATTCTCATCCAGCAAGTAGTAGTTAGAGCTGAAATAAGAACAGTGTAGTTCTGCTAAATACACTGGAACAATAAATGTAATATTTATCAATAGAATGATATCAGACAGAGTAATACAAACGCAGAAGGACACATGCCTGTATTTCATAGACCACACAAAGCATTTGATAATGTTATAAACATGCGTATGATAGCAGGGAAGAACAAACAAAACAAGTTCATTTTTTTCTTTGGTATCAGCATTTGTGATTGGCTTCTTTTATGTTTTATTTTTGATTTTTTTATGCGATTTCTGGGTCGAATGTTATGCGTGGAGCCCCTGCGCAGAGAACGACTTTTGGATTTTGCTTTCTTAGCGCTCACATCCGGCCAACATGTAGAGAGAACCAGAAAGTGATCTAATTTGCAACGGATTGTAACAACAAGATACGATGCAAAATATATTTGAACTGTTAGGATAAAACTGTTCTATTTAGAAAAGACATAAGGTCAATCCAAAGTATATACTGGGAACCACCCACCTGCATACGAATTGACAAAGTACGTAAAAATAGAAAGGGGTGTAAGACAAGGATGGGTTTTCCCGTCAGATTTATTTAACCGATACAATTATGCAATCCTAATAGGACTACAAATCGTACCATGTTTTTAAAGTTTAATTCATCCAAATTGAATCAAATATTATTTAATTTTAGTTTAAAATATCACAGAAAAGTATTTCTAACATGGAGGGCAACAGAACGACTCAGCACCGCCAACTCATTACCACCAACTCAACGCCGCCGACTCAACACCAACCAACTCATTTGCGTGACAAATCAATTCCAGTACAACTCACCACCAGCCTACTCAGCGCAAATCAATGGCATGCAATCTTTTTTTTAATACATGGCTTTATTTATAATTTTAAAAAATACTGAAAATTGTTTGCAATTCCTCTCGAATATTAATTGGAGATCTTTGTAAAAAAAATAGAACAATCAGTAAAATTATTGCATCTATCTTCACAGACTTCTTCAAATTAGTCCAATTAATTGCTCGAAAGATGCATCTCGGTTTCTTTATACCTTTTGCAGCCCCGTAATGAATAATATGGGGTGCTCCATCCTCAGCTCTTTGTGCAGTCTTCTATTTACTACAGAATGGTTATTTGTCCGATCTTGAAAATTAAACCCCAGTCAACCAAATAAACTGTTGTAACATAAATCTACACTTTAAAAATATCTAAGACTCCAAGTGCAGACAGGGACAGCCAACGCCGGTATGAAGCTATGAATTTTAGCGCCAGCTTTGAGTTGTCCTCGCGCTAAGTATGTTGGACGCGTGTTGTCTTGTTGAGTTGTCTTGTTGTGCTGAACGGTGTTGAGTCGGCGGTGATGAAATGTCCTATTGTGACATTATGATGGGTGTTTGTATGAAGTGTTGACAGATTTATCGACAGCCTAATATTTGGTAATTTAAGTAAAGAGAAAATTACAAGACAAATACTACGTAAACTCCTCCTTTATTCCACCACGATTATGTACGAACACCGGAAGTTAAAGCGGAAGACGAAGGAGGGAAAAGAAGAGGGAAAAACTATTTTCATCAAGGTTCGTACATACACAATAAATATTTACTAAGGTGTCTACATTTGGATAACAGCTCCTATCTTTCATTTAGTAATTCGTCCTTGTTTGGTTATGTGCCGATCGTCAATTTTACTTCTTGGCATATTTTACAGTAGCTTCGTCGGACTCTGCCTGGCTTCTATGGTGTAAGGGTGGGAGCGGGATGCCAGCCTCGTAGGGCGCTTGAATTCATGGAGTCTGGGAACCAGAGAGAGCAGCTCATCAGAGCAGTTACCATGGAAGTATTTGTAGAAAAGACAGAGAGAGGCGACGGCGCGTCTGTGAGAGAGTGACTGCAGACAAGACGCTAGATCAGGACCAATTAGATTACATATCCGTCTCTGGATCTTGTCAAGAACTCCGAGGTAAGCAGAAGGTGCTCCAGACCATATATGGCAGTAATACTCCATGCAAGGGCGAATGATTGCTTTGTATATTTGAAGTATCGATTCAGGGGAGAAAAATTTCCTGGCGCGGCACAGAGAGCCAACTTTCCTCGCGGTGGAAGAAGCTATATATATATATATATAAATTAAGTATTCAAATATTTTGTTGAATTTTTGGTACTTTGGCTTTATAGTCTTACTTACGAAGATGCTTGTTGAGGAAATATTAGAAATTTACCAATATATTTTTAAATTGACTATGGTTACCGTTCTTATTTCCGGATAATTTTATATATGAACGTCCGTATTTACAAAAATCGGGTCAAGTCTTTACCGGCTGTTCGGTTGAACTCTCTGCCTTCGGGCGGGGAGGAACCCGAACGAGGCTACGCCGAAGGGCGGAGTCTCTTTCGGGGAGGTAAACCGACCCTGAACCCGTTTATACGGATTCAATGGGCATATTTTTGGCCGAGCCCACGGGCTCGGAGATCCCACGTTAAACCGGCCTTGTGCCACATGATGCCCACGTGTGTGTGGGGGGGGGTGACTAAATATAATCATTCATACACACACACACACAAAAATAATAAAAATTATTTTTTAAATGCTGAGGGTGGATGAATCCTTGTCAGCTTTTCAATTTATGATTAGTTAATATAGTTTTTATTTAATAACAAAATTAATTGACCGCTACAAATTAAGACAGAATTTTAAGATTTAACACTTTATAAATTATTCTAATTGAATTTTTAAAAAATTAAAAGAATCTTACAAAAATTCATAATTCATCGACAAAACATTTTTCGTAAGACAATAGAGTCTGTATTATATTTCATAAAATCAATTAAATTTTTTTCTAATTTAATGCTGTCTTGGTTTTATTGCATATTTTTATTTTACGATTCAGAAGAGATTTTCTTTAACTGGGGTTTCCTGTCTGACCAAAAATATTGGTAATTTAAATTCTTAGAAAATTTGTCCTTATGACTAATATAATCATTAAGCGCTTACCAGAAAAAAATGAATTTCTTGAAAGATTAGGTAAATGGGGGTGGGTATAACAGATGTAAAAAAAAAAAAAAAGCAAGATTTTCATGGAAAGCAAAAATTTCAAAGATGAGTTAATTCATTTCTCAGTAAGTCCTGAAAGTTTCCGAAAATCTGCCCTGAATTGTAAAAATACATTAAAACTATGACATTTTTTAATTATAAAAGTTTTTAATTGTTTTTTTTTTTTATGAATAAAATACATTATGAACACTTGTCTTAAGAAACAAATAGTTATTTTATGAATAATGAATTTTTACAAGATTTGTTTTAAATTTTTTTATCTAATTAAAATTATTTACAGTGTAACCCGGATATAAGAGAGTTGTCGGTACCGGAGAAGAAGTCTCTTATATCCGGGTTTGGTCTATTTTGTTTAGGTAAATATGGGCTCTAATTTGGGACCAGAGAAAATCTCTCTTATATCCGGGTTTCTCTTATATCCGGGTTACGCTGTATTTGTTTTTATTTTTTTGAAATTCTGCATTAATTCGTAGCGGTCAAAGGATTTGCTAATAATAAATTAGAAGGCTCACTGCAATTTAGCGAACACCAGTACTTTTAAAAGTGTTTTGATTTATTTTTTTCAATTTTTTTGTCTGTGTGTGTGTGCGTGTCTCTCTCTCTCTCTCTCCCTCTCTCTCTCTCCCTCTCTCTCTCTCTCTCCCTCTCTCTCTCTCTCTCCCTCTGTGTGTGTGTGTGTGTGTGTGTGTGTGTGTGTAAGCTTCTTCGATTATTGTAGAGACGTCCGTACACAAAAAGCAAGACAGAAAATAAGAGCGGTATCTATAATAAATTTAAAAATTATTGGTAATTTTCTAACATTTTCTCAACAAAATTCTTCGTAGGTAAAACCTCAAAGTAACTAAAATTCAACAAAAGATTAGATTCCATAAAATATTTTCTTAAATTTCTTCGACAACGTGGTAGTTAAAAAATTTATATAAAAAGTTGTTCACATTGTATTCGTCAAATAATTTATTTCAGTTCTGTACCCTTAGTTAAATTTCCAAAAGCACAAGCTGTTAATAAATCACTCAACATGTCATGAAAACACCCCCACCATACTAACAAAATATGCTTTTCTGTGCAATTTTAAGCTATAAATAAGTAATATTTGCTTCAATTCAGTTAAATTCAATTAAACTTTATATCACGGAATTTTCCTGAGGTAATCTTTCACGTAAGTATATTTTATTTTTAGAATTTTTTTAAACGATGAATATTATGTTGTGATGACAACACCGTAAATATGGACGATTTTACAGATAAACCTAAAAAAAATATTCCTATCAGTTTGAATTCGGTTTGAAAAACACCACAGTATTTTGCTTGTTGGTAATATTAAATTTAATCTATTAGCTTGGAATAAAAACTAAAGAAAGATTTTTTCATTTTTTAAAATATATTTTAAACTTATGTGAAGGCGTTGCCGCGTTTATTTTTAACAGGCCTTCTTGTCATTTCCTATCTTAGATTTAAACACAAAATAAAAAATTGCAACAATGAGATTTAAGAATAACACTGACTCTGTGTTGATTTCATTCAATCGGATTCTCTAAATAGTTTTCAATTCTTCATTTCGAGGCGTGTTCGTCAATTGGGGTGGAATAAATAAATGCTTTTAGGTAACATGACCCATTATTAGACACAGCAGCTTCATTTGCCTTAAATCCCATTAATAGCTGATAGCTTTTGGCATTTATTTACGGATGGAATACACATCTGCAAAACCAAATGCAAATCTTTAAAAAAAAGAAAAAGAAAAATCATTCAATTTTTATTTTCTCAAAATTACTGAAATCTTGAATCATGAAGTTGGTTGAGTCTTGATTTTGAGCTGGTGTTTTTCTACTTTTTATTCATCTAAGAATTTTAGATGTTGGATCAATTCTCCCAATTTTATTTGCTCTACATTTGAATGAATTCTGCTGATTTATCCTAAATGGTAATTTGAGACCATTCAAATAGGAAATCACCAGTCTTCATCTGTGGTTCAATTTGAGCTCCACAACAAATGAAGGTGGCAATATATTACAAATATTTTCAGGCTGATGTCAATCCGGCTAACTATCAAGCAATTTCGAAATGAACCCCTTGACAGAATGATCTGATTCTGCTATTTAGGGATATCTTATCTTGTTCACGTTAAAATACCGTTTCTCGTAAGATCACCGAAGATAAGCAACGTCGATCCTGGTCAGTACTTTGATGGGTGACCGCTGAGGAATACAAAATGCTGTATGCTTGGATGTGTATGCGGTGTAATTGATAATGGTACCGAATTGTGAATTTTTTTTAAAAATATATATTATATTTTATTTTCCAATATGAAATATATGGAAAATCAAATGTAATATATATATATATATATATATATATATATATATATATATATATATATATATATGAAGAAATATAGGCTTAAGATGTGCTATATTTATGGAATAAAGTGCTCAATATCAGAGATAGAGCGTGTGTGAATATAAAAGTGAATATAGAAGTTAAAACTTAGAGGCGACAGTCTGTTTCATGCTAGACGCAATCATCAGGCCACCTGATATATAAGTGGACAGTGAGGTTAATGCAAAGCGGCGACAGTCTGTTTCATGTTGGAACGCTATCTTTAGGCCATGTGTGTTGAGTTTTTTCTCGATTATTTATAAATATTGGTTAATGGGGTATTATGGGTATTAACATCTGTTGCATTATCCTAACGACTACAGGGTACAGCATAGACTATAGACTACATCCGGCAGCAAGACCTCTGATTGGAAGATTTTGAGAAACGTTTAACCCCCTCTCAGATGCTGTTGTTCCAAGGTTCACCCTGAATCGTGGTGATAGAATTTGTTAAGGTCCTAGTTATGGGTACATAGTGGACCCAGCACCCCACCAAAAAAAAAAAAAAAAAAAAAAAAAAACAAGAAAAAAACACTACGAAAGTATAAAAAATATATTTTTAATAAGAATATTAGAATACATTTTATAGCAAAATGGCCAATAACACATTTTCTGTAGTTAAGGGCATACAATTGCGTTCAATATATATATACAGGGTGCGATGGATAAATTGTCATCTAAATTATGCTAAAATGAAAATAACACTGACATCTCATTTTTAGAAATATATTTACCAATATCAAACAAAAATATCTTGAAATACTAAAGAGTAAATTTATTCAATAAAATCACCATTGGCTTCAATCAGGGCCTCCAGATGACTTCTGAATCTCCTGCAATTCTTCTGGAAGGTCTCCTTGTTTAAGTTGGTGAGTGCTGCCATAATCCTTGCCATTAGTTCATCTTTGGTGTTACAAGGCGTTTTGTTGGTCTCTCGCTTAACTGCACCCCACCCATAATAATCAAGGTGGTTGCAGTCTGTTGAGTCAGGTGGTCAGATGTAAGGGGTGATGTTGTCGCAGCCATTACTGTGCTCTCCTGCTTGTGTGGCATGGTGCAGTGTCCTCTTGCCAGACATAGTGTCTTCCAGTAGCCACCATCTTGACCCAGGGCGAGACTACCTAAAGACACTTGATGTAGGTCTCCGTATTGAGTTTGATGCCCTGTGAGAAGTTGAATGGAAGCATAACGTTGTCATCACTGCTGATTACTTCAAAAACTTTAGTAATCACCATTCAACCAGCTCTTTACGAATCCTCTGCACAGTCCTCAGAATGACATCCAAACACTCTGAAATATTCGTATTGGAGCTTCCGGTGCAAATGCCAAGCAGTACTGCATGCCGTTTCCAAATTTCTGGCGGAGTGTATTGCTTCATGGTGCTCTTTTTCTCACAGATGTTGCCAAACTGACCATATTATACTGCGCAGTATATATATATATATATATATATATATATATATATATATTTATATATATATATATATACAGTGGCGTAGGTAGAGTAAACGTCACCCGGGGGCGGTCCGCTCAAATGTCACCCCAATGACCCCTGATTCACCCTATGCTGAATGGTTAGCTGTAGCTAAATTTTCATAAATGCTCTACCTCTACTTTTACTCTACTGACCGGTACGTTACTGTTTACATGTATAATCCAAGACAAAATCAAATACCACAAAAATAATCAGTTCAAATCAAAAGCTGAAAACATTGCTATTTTTCCTACTCACAAATTTCCCGACAATTTATTAGAAAATTTCTGACAGGGGGACAAAGCTGGGGCTCATAAATTATTTCGGGGGGGGGGGTCATATGCCCGCCTGCGAAACCCTGTGTCTCCAATACTGTTTTCAGACTATTTTTGGCACCTTAGCCTGGTTGAAAAATTTTGTTGGGGTGACATTGTGTCACCCCTCCTGTGCTGGCACCCGTGGCGATCCGCCCCCCTCGCCCCCTTAACTACGCCACTGTGTATATATATATATATATATATTGGGTGTATTTGGGAAGCAATGTTTTGTTCATGTAAATTTGGTTAAAGAGCAAAGAAAGTTTTTGTTAAAGATTTCTCATAAATATTTTATATATTTCGGACTATTTTCCTAGTTTATGGTAAAAATTTAAATATAAATTGTCCAGTGTCTTTGTTTCTTGGGCTTTCGTAAACCATTATTAAAGATTTACTGAATGTTATGTTAAATTCTGAAGTTAACAGTTTTATTGTTCAATAAATTAATCAGACTGTTATACTCACCATTATTGTTTTCGATCACTGCATTCTGACACGTACACTCTCCCGCCTTCTTCATATTGTCTGAAATTCGTGACTGAACGTTTGTTATTAGTTATACGGACATACGTATTTGAACAAAGTTTTGTGAATCTTGAACGACACATACTCACAGCATTGGGTCATCCATGTTAGACATTTTATGACGGTCGTCTTCGAGTATAGAATCCAGAGGTTAGCAGTGAATATTTCGGAGACAGTAGGAAAGCGTAGTTCAGGTTGGCAGTGGATATCGCAGCAAAGTAGCAGAGCGTAGTTCTTCCTTCTGTCATCTTCGCCTGACAAGTTGGCACTGGTCATTCGGGTAAAGTAAACAAAAATGGCCGCCTTTATACACGGCGGATAGAATGTTCTGCGTGTTCTGATTGGTGAACCTTCTATTGGTAGACTATAAAGCGAGTCAAGACATTTGGACCAACTCACTAGTCATATATATATATATATATATATATATATATATATATATATACAAAAAACTGTAACAATCCGGAACCCCCTAAATAAGCGTTTCTCTCACATTTGTATTAACGGAACTCTACCTCTTCGTTTCCCTTATCATCTGAGTTATTTTTCGCATTGGGTCAAAGTTCATTCTATGTCTGATATTAGTGTAAATAACACTAAATCCATTCATGTCCAGCTGGGTTTCACTTTTTTTTTGTTTTTTTTTTTATAATCTTTTCACCCTTAGCAAGGCATTATAGCCACTGTAGTGACATTAAAGATACTAGCAGTATAAAACTATCAGTAGCAGCCATAAATAAACCTTGTCTCAGAAACAGCTCCAATATGAACAAAAACAAACACGCGAATCCTAAAGTAACTCCCTTTTCGGGTTTTCCCTCTTTCGAATTGCTAACATGAAGTTTTCAAGCTGAAGCTACAAAGGGCTGCGAAACGCTTCACCCATAAAACACACCAACAAAGTAAGTTTCCACTATAATATATCAATGAACATTTCGTTGTGTATACAATTTACGTCTAACAAAAAACTCTTGTTTTAAACTTTACTTTTGTTGATTTTGTTTTAATAAATGTTATCTTTGCGTTGCAAATTAATTGGTCTGTTATTTTGTGCATATACTCTTTTCACCGCCATTATTTCATGTAATATAAAATTCCTCTGTATGAAACATTACACATCTAATTATTGAAGTTGCTAATCACTAAATCACTAAGACCCAACGAGTTACTATGTGTAAAAAGAATAAAAAAAGAAACATTATTATGGCGCGAGGATAATAAAAGAAGAGGAATCACGAAGACGCTGGATAACGATCGACATTGCATTTAATTATTTGAAGATCAAAGTTGGCTGGAAAGCATGGAGCCGCGAGAGAATTCCACTAGCGAGAAGTACGAGAAAAGAAACTCTTAGCATAGAACTTGCGGTTGTATCTAACCGATTGAACTGTAAATTGATGAGACTTTGTTGCCATTCTAGTACTGCGCATACATTCATAAAGTCCAAGTAACATAGTGGAAAGTTCATCAGAACAATTACCATGAAAGTATTTATAGAAAAGGCAGAGGGAAGCAACATTACGGCAGTAGAAAAGGGACTGAAACTGGAATGCCAGGTCGGGATGAATATCAATGTGCATTTGGATTTAATCAAGAATCTCTCTATATATAGCAGCACACGGCCATATGTAGCAGCAATATTCAAAGCATGGATGAATGGTAGACTTATAAATGTGAAAGATAGATTCTGGAGAGAACAAAATTTCTCTCACAACACAGTGAAGGAACACTCTTAGTAGCAATATAATCTTTCCACTTCATATCAGCAGAGGATGTTACTCCGAAGAGGTGCAATGAATTACTATCCTGGATGTTAGTATCTGCCATACTGTCAGAAAGCGAGGTCTCTCAGGCTGTTAACAGAGAGAAATTTCGTTTTGGAGGCCTCAAAATTAAGAAGCCATACCTTGTCCCAGTTAACAGCAAATTGGAAGTCATTTTTTAGATCCGCTGCCAATTTGACTTTATCGAAACGATCAGACTTACTATTGAGACAAGACTAAATAGTTGCGTTATTAGCATAGATACCAGCAGCTTCTTGGCTTAGGGGGAAAATCGACTTTTGCCGATCCCGACTTGAAGCAATCGAACTTCTAGCCACACTGATGAGCTGTGTTACAGCGAAACATTCTGTCTGTAGATGACGATATATACTTTGGGCACCTCGAGGCGGTGTTATGGTTAGCAAGCTTGTTTCGCTAGAACAATTACGACAGTAGTGAGTTCGATCCTCACTGGGTACCCCCTACTTTCGGCCTTGTGCCACATCTAAGCTACGATTGGGAAATCAATATCAGCATTGACACCACGTTGGCATTTTTGCTGTTGTCACCGCGGACAGAGACCAGCAATTGGAATCTGATCTGGCCAAAGTTTAACCTTTGGCCCGCAATAAATGGTGTGTCAAAGGTACAGCTTTTCCCTTGACACCGCTATTATTTTGTACTCCCTTCACTCCCTAAGCTATGTATATTCTTTTAAAAAGCGATAATTAAAATTTTAGTAAAAGCCAAACATATGAAAGTAAATTTGTACATCTTTGTTCTTTGAGAGTTTACAATAAAGAATATAAAACACTACTTAATTAATAGATTATTTATTTACAAGAATAATTTTGCATTTACAACATTCTAAAAAAGCAAACCAACTAATACAATGCAATGTGTATTTTTCACAAAGTTATAAAGAAATAAATATGGAAACAATTTTTTATTCACAAGTTTATAAAAATTTACTAAATTCTAGAAATATGAGAACCAACTATAATAATATCTTTATTATTTACCATTTTATAAAGTTCGAATCGATTGGCAATTAGCCAATGTTTTGCCAACCATTCCAAACAACAATTCGTCGTATTTTATAAAATTTTGAATAAAAAACTTCTTTCCAAGTTTATTTCTTTATAAAATGATAAATACTAAATGGTAAATACTAAATGGGAAAAAATAAATATCACATTTTACAAGGTTCACATATTTTTATAATCACGTAAATAAACATTACTGTAGGTGCCTCAGTAGTTTAAAGTAATAGCAATGCCAGCAAAAAACCGTCCTTTTGTCATACGAAGTGAACAAATGTCAAATATTGTCCTGATCTGTTTCTTTACAACTTAACTATCAGAAGATGTAGCTAATAAGACATGAAGCTAATGTAGACACAAGACCATATCGGGGTTTAATGATATCACATCACGTTAGGTATCATCAGTTAATGGACTACTAATAATATGTCACGTGGGATGACTCAAATAATGGGTGAGCTATGGGATATCTTCCCAGTTCCATTTCCCCCATTATGGGTGTTGAGGGGTCCACCCCTTTTTATACAAATGGACTCACCCAGTGTATACTTATACTACTGCCAGTGAATACCCGAAGAGCAAGACCGAGTAGTCGAGTCCAGAGTGACAGAGTAAAAGGTTGTAGGTAACCGGAAGAGTGAGGGTGAGGTAACAGCGTTCTAGGAGTCACAGTGAGTGAGCGCGTAGACTCAGTAAGAAGTCATACAGCGATACTTCAATACCAAAGACTGTATAGATATTTTGCTACTAACCCGTATTCCTGGAACTACTAACCTGCTTTACCAGTTTGTATTATTACGTTAATACATTATTTTCATATATTTATTTCTGGCGTTTGTTATTTATTTGCACCGCATTTCAACCCGGAATCCACAACAATGGGCATTATTATATCCATAATATAATAACATCTTATTTATGGACTGAACCGAATAACTGAAAGAAAAGGAATGATGAACATGCTATGCCACAAGAGAGATTTTTATAATGCTAATTCATACACAAATATATATAAACATATTTACATCTGTTCCACGCAGAGAAACTGAAACATATTTACATAACAATCAGCGTTAAAAAGAAAGAAAAACAAAACCTTACTTGTACTAATTTCCTGTTGGTGATGCTCCTGTGTTTCTGGAGAAGCCATATTTAGGATTCCAGATTAGAACAGGCCTGCTGTTACTAGTGAGGACATATTCCCTTCAAACAAGGAAATGACGAGTCATGGGTGTTTCCCAAATTGAGGATTGCTAATGGGAGATAGTTTCTATATCCGGTGAAGAGGTATGTCTCTAGAAAAATGGAGCGATGTGGTTGTAAACTGCACCATGTGGCAGCTGGTTGCTCCAGGCATAAGTCTGGGCGAGGCAACTGCTCGGTTTAACTACTGGAAACTGACTGAAGGCCTGACGACTTTCGTCACAGTGAAGTGACGTCATCCCGACCAAAGGGAGATAATTGCCTTTTGTATCCTTGCAACCACATATGTCCATGAATTCTTACAAACTTGTACTCATGCTTTCGTGGAATTCGACAACGTCCTATTTTCTGCATCCCTTGTACTGTAGACCTTTCAAGATTCTGAAAAAAATTTTTTTTCTGCTTATCAATTTTTTCTGGGATATTTAAAGTTAAAAACTATGTTAGATTGTAAGAATAATTCTTATTTTTGCGAGTTAATTTTGCATTAAGTTTCTTTAGATTTCAGAAATGATTTTTTCATTTTTTCAGTTACATGTCAAAATTCTTGAAAAGCAAAAACGTTTTATTATCTTCGTGTAAAACAAGAGCCTAAATGTTTGCTGGGACAGGTTTTAACCTATTTTATTTGAAACCTCTTTGCTTAATTCTGTGGGACCCTGTTAAAAATTGAAGAAAAATTCAGTAGATTTAAGTAATATCACTAAACATCTTAATTAAGTCATTTTGTGCAAATAGTAGGCTCCAATTTAAATTTCCACATTTATTAACCAATGAGTGACATTATTTCAAACGCTCTTAGACATTTGAAATTTCAGAAAACTGTGTCTGTTGTCTGCTATGAATTTTGAGAGATCATTCCAGAAAACGATCAAAAATATTTCCCCTCCCCTGAAAATAGATATTTAAAAATTGGGAAAAATATTTATTAACCAATAAATCTAACTTTTAGCTTCCGTGATACGTTTTTTTTTCTATAAATATTCGTCGCGTTAAGTTAGTTTTTCATTTTCCGTATTTCGGTAAACCTTTGACTCGGGGTTGTTGTTTTGGGAACAACTGATTCCTCACAACTTTCATATATTTAATTGATCAACATTTTACAGATTCATCGAGTAAGTTTTTGTAGTAACCTTCGACTTTAAAGTAAATTAAGCATACGTTAAAACATACGAACGGAGTTATGCCAACAAAAATATTAGAAGTAGTTATAACACAGCTCTCGTTTACTGACATGCTGACTGCTGGAAAATGGAACACATTCATAAAACAATGTAAATACTTGACTCTCTCGTTAGGTATGTAATTTCTGCCTTTCTTTCATACTAGCGCAATTTTTCTGTAGAGTTCTAAAGAACAAAAACAAAATATTTTGTGGGACTTTGTGTGGCAATGAACTTTATAATCCGTTTCTTTCACCTTGAAAGAAACGAATACTCAATAATAAAATTTATTTGAAATTTGTAGAGCTGTGTTTGAAAATTATTTCTTTGGCTTCTCGCTTTCCTCTACACTTCTCTCCAGCAATGTATCCGTTACTCGCATCGGCAGATGATCCGGTACATATTGTAGAAAGATTCGGACGACGAGGGAAGTGGCCAAAATATTTATCATCTTAATTACGTTCCAGGTCGTATTCTGTATATCTTAACTATGTACTTTATTCCATTTTTAATGCCTGCATTCTAAACCTTCTTTTCATTAGCATGATTTTAATTCTTTCTACTGGACTGTTACGTGATACCTGTCGTCCTGTATAGCAGCGAATGCTCGACAATCTCCTCAAAGATGAAGAAGAGACTTGAAGCAACAGAAGTGTGATTCTAAAGAAAGATGCTGTGGATAAAATGGACCGAACATGTGAGCAACGACGAGCTTTTGAAGAAAATGGAAACAAAAAGGAAACATATTTCACATCAGGAAGAGATAATTGAAATTTCTAGGGCACGTAATGAGGAAAGAGAGCTTGGAAAACCTGATACTCACAGTCATTGTAATTAACAACTGTAGTACATTAAACTACACACATTTAAACAAATGTTTCTTTTCATTGTAGCCAGATTGGCTTCAACCAGTCCTGTTCATCAAGAAATATATAAATAAAAAAATAATTATACTGTCACTGTCTCATATCCATCAGTCAGTTATGTGCCATTCGCAATACACGTTTATGCGATCATGTATCTTTCGATACATGACTGACGAAGCAGATTTTTTTCCAGCAATAGGTTGCTATTTCTTTCTGTAGTAGACCAGTTGCCATCCAAGGCTATAGAACCCGATCTGCCCTGCTATTTGCCCATAGCTGGGGTGGAGAAGAAGAGGATTCATACCTTTCCCAAGGGTATTAGCACGTAAGTGAATGTAATGGATTCGACTGGAATTTGAACTCGGCTCTCCGATTTCGAATTCTAGTCAAAAAAGTAAATAAGTAAAAATTCATTATAGTCTCAAAAATAATTATAATAAAATGATTATAACAATTATAATTATCATTAACTCATTCTTTCTAAACAAATGAGAATCGACCCTACTTTTCTCCTCTACACACACAAAATCGTGACATTCTCACTATCGGACAAGCAGTTAAGACGGATACACCGTCAACACGTACGTCAACGAAAATTTCCGCTCCTTTTCCTTTTACGGGCCATTATAGTAACATTTAGCAGTCAATAAAAATTCGAGGTAAGAAAACCTCAGACATTTCTTAGATTTCCCAACCAAATTATCTGGATACACATCTATAAAAAATACACACGAGAATGACTGTATACACTTTAACTATTCTTTATCTTATCATTCTGTTGGATTCCGACCCTAAACTCACAATTTTACTCAGTATTTCACTTGTCTCTAGCACCACATAGCAAGCAGATAATAAAAAAAATACTCGTTTTTATTATCTTGGTGTTTCTTATTTTGACGAGTATTTTTGTCTATATAAATTTTAGGAGGTTTATAATTATTTACCCAGAGTTATAACTCCCCTACAACCCCGTTCAGGTGTACAGAAGAGGCTCTTCTTTAAATCACGGTGGGTCGTCTGATGCTTTTCATATACTGTGGTTCAGCGGGCCTCTTAACGTGTGCACACCCCGCTGATTGTCATGAAATATTCGTCTAAATTTAATTGAAGATTGAATATTTTATTGTGATGTGTTCGCATCTAACCATACCTCAATGCCAAGGTGGTAAAAATTTAACAATGCCATAAATGAGGCGGGAAAAAGGTAAGCAAATAAAGCGAACTAAAAAATAAGATTAGGAAAATTTAGAAAAACTAAATAAAATTAATGACTAATTCTATGCTGCTTTTGGAAAAGCTAATGAATTTCTTCTGTGAATTGCTTTTGCAGACATTAACAGTATCCTAGGTTAACTTCTTAAAACAAATATAAAAAATATTTAGGTATAAATTTTAGTCAACTGAATGTGAGATGGTGAACTTTAAATTGATTAGTGTTTTGTCACTAAACTAATTTCAACTTATATTTTTAATAGCGAAAACACTTCGTCAATAATTACTAATACTGCTAATATTAATACTACTACTACTACTATTACAATGACAATAATAATGATATTAATAATAATAATGATATATTAGATTGCAAGGTCGGTGCGTACTACCAACAAAACTCCCGATCGTGGGGGCCAAGCCTGATTGAGGACAGTACTTTGTGACCCTCGCTATCTTATCAACATTTGTTGTTTTTTTCTACCTAGATTTATATACGTTACAAATTAAACTAAGAATAACTTACTATTAAAGGATGAAAAACTTTCACAGATTTTGACGTCATTCTGGGGCCTTTTTTGTCCAAATCCGAGAATTTGTTTTCACGTTAAGTCTCGAAAAAACACTATATAATATTCACTATATTTTTTATTCATAATGTTGAATGTGTTAAAATTATTACATTTTTTAACTAGAAAAATCTCAAGTTGATGTTTTAAAAATTAACGCATTGTTAATTCATTTAAGATAGCACGATCAGTTATAATGTCTCTAATTTGTATTTAGATAAATTGTATTTATTTTCAATTTTTCTAGTTGAATTGTTTACCTATCTTGTATATAATCCGTTACCGAAAATAATTAGGTTACAATAAAATTTGCATTTTATATGAATACTGCCTTATGAAAATTGAAATTTAGTAGAATGGGGGTGCGTATCATAGATTGGGGGTATCCTAGATTCAGAGGGGAACCAGACCCTTGCACCGGTCTTGCTAGGTTGTATCAAAATTATTTTCATTTTTTTTCTATAGACCTTTACTCCAAGCCTTATTTCATGTCTTTTTTTTTTTCTTTTATGCGTCATGTCTAATAATTTTTTGTAATAAATCCAATAACCTTAATAAAACATCTTATATATTTATAAGTCTGCCATTGAATATGGCTGCCGAATATAGGCCTGTGCTCCTGTTATATATTTAGAGATTCTTGATAAAATCCAAAGAAGAATCATCAATATTATTGGTCCTGACCTGGCATCACAGCTTTAGACACTTTCTCGTCGCCGTATTGTGGTTTGTCTGTGTCTTTTCTATAAATACTATCATTGTAATTATTCGGATGAACACTTCGCTTTGATACAGCCACTTTATGAATTTAAACGCAGTCTCACGAGACATGGAACGTTAGGACGTTGAACAACTGTAGCCAGTTAGAAAATGTAAAACAGTAGAAAACCAACATCTTAAGTTCATGTGAAACAAGGTGGCCAAACAGCAGAGATTTTGTCAATGACAATCACAGGATTATATAAAAAGGAGAAGAGAAAAACGACAAAGGAGTAGGATTGATACTAGATCAAGAATTTAAGAAATGCGTTCTGAGACACTACAAATTATCCGAAATAATTCTGGTAGTCAAACTGAAAGGAAAACCTTTCAACGTTACTATAATAATAGTATATGCCCCGAAAGTACAAAGTATGGAAGAAGAAATCGAATCTTTCTGCTCCACAACACCAAGGCTTATTTCAAATCACAAGAAGTCATTATTATCATGGGAGACCTGAACGCCAAAGTAGGCAGGGAGAGGATAGGGGAGATAGCTGACAAATTCGGACTAGGATTCCGCAACGAACGTGGAGAAAAATGAGTTCCATGGTGCATGGCAAATGACCAGGTAATAGTCAACAAACAGTCCTAAGAACATCCAAGACGATTATGAACATGGAAAGGCACAGGAGGAGAAACTAAAAATCAAATTGACTACATAACTAACAACAAAAAAATTCAGGAATGCAATGGTTCACTACAAAACCTACCCAAGTGCCGACTGCGGAAGCGGCCATCGCCTTGTTATATGTAAACTAAGAATGAAACTACGGAAAGCCTAACGCCACACCTAAATTGGAAACTCCTGAATGACTCTAACCTGAAGGAAAAATATATGGACAATGTGAAGAGTAGATGCGAGGGACAAAATGGAAATGGAAACTCGAAATGGGAGACACTAAGAGAAACTTTAGTGACATTAACAAACGATATCATCCCAATGGAGAATGGACGAAGAAGAAAAAACGAATGGATCATTGATGAGATTCTCGACATTATGCAAAGGAGAGAGAAAATTCTTCCAAGATATGGAACGGAATACAGAAAAATACACAACGAAATAAGGACCAAACGCAGGCAGGCTAAAAACAAAAGAGTGGCTTAATAAAAAATGTCCAGAAACAGAGAGATTGAGTACCACAAACAAAGGAGAAATACAACAAATAAGGGAACGAACAGGACAGAAGACATGCTAGTCAACAGGCTGCATAAAATCCAAGGATGGGACGCTCATATTAGAGAAGGAAAAAATTCTCCAGCGCTGGAACAAATATATTGGAAAACTCTTCCACGACGACAGAGAACAATTGGCAAAACACAAAATTACCGACAGGTCTGAAATTCTAAAAATTCTAAAACCAAAGTAGAAGCCACAATGGCCAAATTGAACAGAAACAAAGCGGCAGGGCCAGACAGAATAGTAACAGAGATGCTGATAGCTTTGGCATAGACAAGATTACGGACAATAATAAATGAAATTAAATCCACAACAGCGGGAATATACAGGAAGACCTAAGCAGATCTATTTTCATAGCACTGCTTAAGAAAACAGGCGAAAACGAATGTGAACTCCATCGAACAATCAGCCTAATGAGCCAACAAAATAAATAATTCGTATTCTAATCAATAGAGCACGCGGCAGAATCAGGCTAAAGATAGGACAAGAAGAGTGCGGGTTCGTTAAAGACACCGGAACAAGGAACGCGATATCTGTGCTCAGAATGTTATCAGAAAAAGCAATATAAATGCAGAAGAACGTGTACCTGTTTTATAAGTTACTCAAAGGCATTCGATAAAGTCCGCCACAAAGATATGTTAGATCTACTCAGCAACCTTAACATATTCGGGAAAGACATTGGAATAATCAAAAAACCTCTACTGGCAACAAACCGCTTGCATAAAGATAAAAAAATGAGTTCAGCAAATATACAAAAATAGAAAGAGGCGTAAGGCAAGGATGTGTCTTATCACCGGACTTATTCAACCTATAGAGCGAGAGAACTGGTAAGCCTACCAGAATTCAACATTGGCGGACATAATCTTGACAATATAAGATACGCAGATGACACTGCTGATAGCAGACACGGAAAGGAAAATACAAAACCTCCTACATAAGTTAGCGAAGGAGAGCGAGAAGAAAGGACTAAGTATAAACTTCCAGAAGACAAAATGCATAGACATCAGCAAAAAAGATGAGCCGGAAATGCGATTTACAGATCGGGACACTGTAATCAAGCAGGAAAATTTAAATATCTGGGAAGTGTTCTGAGAGAGGATGGAAAGTGCGACGCTGAGATCAGAAGACGTATTGGGATGGCCAAAGACGCATTCCAAAAACTAGGCAGAGTATTACGAGACATGAGGGTTTCTTTGGTAACAAAGAAAAGAGTACAGAACTGCTACGTGATATCGGTCCTCCTTTACGGCAGCGAATGCTGGACGGTTACCTCAAAGATAAAAAAGCGACTTGATGCAACAGATGTATGGTTCTACAGAAAGATGCTAAGGATACCATGGACCAAACATGTGAGCAACAATGAGGTCTTGGAGAGAATGAAAAAAAAAAAAGGAAACTCATAATTAACATCAGGCGAAAGCAGCTGAAATTTCTATGACACGAGAAAGAAGGGCTTGTATACTCACAGAGAGAGGGAAAGAAGGACAAAGAAAAGCAACGTACTTAACAGGCTTAAACAAATGGATGACAGAACAGGGTCTGGGAGAAATAGTAGAAAGTCAAAGCTTATTGAAATCAACAAGTGACAGGAGGAAATGGAGAGCCATGATTGCCTATGTCCTGGAGGGACATAGCACATTGTTATGGTCCGGTTCCTTGTACCACGGTGATAGTCCAAGATAGAACCAATAAAGAAGAACTCGAAGATTGGCGACAAGATCTCATCAGTTAATAGTTGCATTGGCTAAATTTAACCGTAAATTTTCTGCAAACATTTTTCTTGCACTTCTCGCCAGTAGAACTCGCTTCTGGCTCCATGCTTTCTAGCCAACTTTAATCTTCAAAAATGTAAAAGTAATACCAATCGTTATCTACTCTCTCCTTGGTTTCTCTCCTATTGTTTTAATAATGTTTCACTTTTTTTATTAATCTTTCGCACTCAGTAATCATCTCGTATCATAGAGGCTTTACGGGTGAAATGATTTAAAGAATAAAATGAAAATAAAACAAACCAGTCAAAGCTAATCCACGTTCCTTTATATATATATATATATATATATATATATATATATATATATATATATACATTAAATAAAGACCACTTTAAGGTTCCATGTAATAAATTATTTCACCACAGCCCTTTTAAAGGACTGCGGATCATCAGACTTTACTTCCAAACAAAAAATGAAAGATTTAATTATTTGCTCTGGATTTACATTGAGCTCTCTGGATTGTATCCTCTTTAGGTTTACCCATACGGATTACGTAGTTTTTCATAAAGTAAGTATATATATATATATATATATATATATATATATATATATAATGAAAAGGCTTAAACACTTATATTCCATGGTCATAATTATTCCATTGGAATCGTAAATACGATCCAATTCATCAGACCTACAAATTCAAAAAGAAAACAGAAAAAACAACTCATAGTGCGATGGATAAATTGTCGTCTGAATTACGTAAGAAACATTTGGTGAATACTGCCATAATCCTTGCCTTCAGTACATGTTTGGTGTAACAAGGAGTTTTGTTGGTCTATAGCTCATCAGCACTCCACACATAATAATCAAGTGGGTTACAGTTTGGAAACTTAGGTGGCCAAATGTAAGGGATGATGCAGTCGCAAAAATTGTCTGGCAGCCATGACTGTGTTCTCCTGCTTGAGTGGCATGGTGAAGAGTCTTATTGCCAGACAGAGGTTCTTTCAGCAGCTACCGTCTTAACTCAGGCACTACCTCCTCAAGGCACTTGATGTAGGCCTCCATTTGAGTCTGATACCCTGTTGGAATATGAACGGAGGAATAACATTGGCATCACAAGTGATCACTCCAAACAACTTCGTAATCAGTATTAGACTCATCCAACTCTTTCCGTGTCCTTAGATTGACACCCAAACACTCTTAAATGTTCGTATTGGAGCTACCGGTGCGAATGCCACGCCGTTTCCAAATTTCTGGCGGAGTGAATTACGTCATGGTGCTCTTTTTCTCACAGACAGTGCCCAATTCACCCTACTATACTGTGCAATCGACAAAATCAAAAATAAGCAACGCGCATGCGCGAAATTAAGATAGCGACAATTTACCCATCGTACCCTGTATTTTACTGTGTGACATTTTCTAACCAGAAGAACTCACAACAAAAATACAGGAATATTGTTTATCATAAATCATCTGATGATGATGTAATAGAAATAGAATTTTTATGCAATGTTAAACTTGATAAAAAAAATGCGATTTCCTTATGCAATGGACTCTTCTGTTGAAGCAACAGTATAAAGTGTTCTAAACTATGTTCTGTTATTTCCGCCCTTCCTCGTCTTCGATTAATCTTATATATCGACCATTATACAGTGAAAGTTTCGGATCAAAATCCAACCAACAACGTTGTCAGGCGACAGAATTAGTCGACACAAGTATTCTGAGGCAAAACCATCTCACATCTTCCTCTTTCTTTATTTTGTTTAAGTGATTGCTAAATACCTCTTCACAGAAGAGTGAATCAATAATTAAGTAGCGACTCAGGCTGTGTTTCGTTGAGAGTTGATGTTGCGAAGCGTTTTTGCTCTGTGTGGACAGTCTGGGTGTTGAGAACTTTTATTTACTGCTTAGGTAAGTGTTCGGTTTTTTGGTTTGTTCATCATACTTAATTTGTAATATTTTTCATGTTTTCGTGTATATACGTTTTTACTGAAAGTGTCTTTTTCAGACTCGAGCGAAAAAACACGTCCAAAACTTATAACGTTCAAAAACCAGCTACAGTCTACGTCGATCGTTGATACTTTTTATGCCCTTCTGAACTTGAAACGTGTCCAGTTGTTAACCCTTGTGTCTGATTGTTAGCCACCTCCCGGCTTCTTCAGGGTGCTTCAGTTTCTTAGTTACTATATTACCCCCACCCACCCAAAAAACTCGTCTGACAATGTTTTTCCAAAAATAATTGGCGGCATATATATATATATATATATATATATATATATATATATGTGTGTGTGTGTGTGTGTGTGTGTGTGTGTGTGTGTGTGTAATTATTTATTTAAAAATATGATTCCATCGCTACATAAGAGTTCTCATGTTGCGATAGAATCATATTATTAAATAAATAATTATATTTAGGCTTTTACTTTTGTATCGAGCAGTGTTTTTTTTTTAAATAATAACAAAAAAAAAAAATACTAAAGAACTATGGATTATTTACCTAACGAGTTCTTTCCCATTTTCTATATATTTTCACACACACACACACACACACATATATATATATATATATATATATATATATATATATATATATATATATATATATATATATATATATATATATATAGGAGGCACAGTGGAGTAATGGATAGCGGCATGAGGAATCGGAGAGCCGAGTTCGAATTCTAGTCGAATCCATTACATTCACTTACGTGCTAATGCCCTTGGGAAAGTTATGAATCCTCTTCTCCAGCTATGGGTAAAGAGCAGGAAGGTCTCTGTATTGTGGATGGTCCAGCACGGAACCTTCACCACTATAAGCAAATGTCATGTGCTGTTGTCGGGCTATCGGTTTTCTGGGAACTGATCTGCTTGACCCTCATACGTCGAATTCGACGGAAAAGTCCAGTATATATATATATATATATATGGTGTACAAAAGTGAACCCTTAAGATAATATTTAAACAATTGTCTCTTTTTTTCCACATAATCAACAAATCTTTAAAAAAATATTAGCAGAAAATTAAAGTATATATTCATTAAGAAAAACATTTATTAAATCAATTACAACCACTTTAAAAAGCTTTTATCAAGCTGTAATAAAAATATTAATTAAAAATTAAGATATGCAAAAGTAAGTGAATATATATATATATATATATATATATATATATATATATATATATATATATATATATATATATATATATATATATATAGTGAACCCTTACATTTAATACCTGGAAAATTTTCACACCACTATATATATATATATATATATATATATACACATACAATGGGGAAATTGTATGACAAAATGGAAAAAGATTATTTGTGACGCGTTTCGTTCTTCAGGGTTTCATCGGACTAGTTTTGTTATGCTAATGCGACTATACATACGGACGAACGAGATGTGCTGGAGATTTTGCAAAACAATACATCAAATGCATTGGTTGACCACTATAACGAGGTTGACCACCATTTTGAAATAAAAAACGCAATTCTGATCAAAGAAAACAATTCACTACGATGTAAACAGAGTGAGTCCCTTGATCGCGAGGTCATCTACAGTAAATTTTCGCCTTGGTAGATCTTCTTGCTACATCTTCTACTAGCACAGTGTGGGATACCTATTAAGTGAATTTTTTAAAAAAATGTTTTAAGTTCAGTTTAAAATATCTCTATGAATTGTGGAAATCAATTTTATTTCTTCAAAATGCTAAGTCTTAAAATAAGAAGTATCGTAACGTGAGGTTTTGAAGATCCACATAGTTTGTGATTTGAAGAACTCAATTTTCGGCCTGAATTAGAATTTCAGCCCAAATCGGGTTTTTTGCCGGAACTGAATTTATAGCTTGAATCACAGTTAAAATAAAGTTTTGAAGTTCCATAAAGTGAATTGAAGAATTCACAATTATTTCTTCAAAATTATAATTGCTTTTTTTCTAAGCTGAATCAGAAATCCCTTTAGTTTTAGGCTGGAGACCCAGTTTTCCCACTGTAGGAGCTAGTTTAAATATTTGCAGGGAGTGCGGCTTTTCAGCTAGTTATGGAAATTCACAGATAATAAAGAAAAGGTATTTGCGGAGAAGGCAATTTGAAACCACTCTACTATCTTTCCCAAGAAAGCATGGCAAATCTCTGTCTATAAAAGGCAGGATGTGTGTGTGTGTGTGTGTGTGTGTGTGTGTGTGTGTGTGTGTGTGTGTGTGTGTGTGTGTGTGTGTGTGTGTGTGTGACGAATGCACGGCCGTAATTTTGCACCAAAATTTACATGCACATGCTCCAAGTTAGCGGGAAGGCCAACACCAACTTTGCATTTCCTAACTTCCATCGATAGTGGAAATAATCGATTTTTTTATGCTTCTACGGCAGTTTTCATGTAGTTTGCGGCCATTTTCTACTGGCCAGAGTGAGAGCCTATAGCTGGCTGCCACAAATAGGGAGGAAGATTCTATTGGCCAGCGTAAGAGCCAACAGCTGACTGACACGAATGTTAACTAGCATGCTAGCATGCAAAATAAATCGATAGCTGTATTCGTCACAAGTGGGAAAAATTTAAATCTGCATGGCACTTTACTCCAATTGGCTCATTCGCTTGCTTAAACTCAACGTTGATTCTGATTCCGCAGAACTGGGTTGGGTGTGAAAAACTATTTGTTGTTAACATTCTTTTTTCATTCGGTTTTTCCAGTTACGAGTCCTTTTTTAATGCTGATCGTTTTGTGTTCATTTTGTTTAGTTCTTTTTTCGTAACAGATTTAATGTTTAGTATAGAGCTTAGAAAAAATTTGCAGTGTGAGATAGGCAAGAAGTAAGGCATGTAGCAACATCAGCACGACAAAGGGCACTCCTTTAAAGGCAAGGAAGGGCAAAAAATATTTTAAGTCAAGTGATAGCGATTGCTGTATGAGTCGTACGATTTTTTAATCAAGCACGAGAAACGCCGGGTCATGCTGCTAGTATATCATATTTATTTGTAGTTCGTCTTACCCTCCTTCCTTCGGATTTCGCTGCCCCATTTTCTGTCCTCTGGTAAAACAATTTCTTGATATTTAAATGTTCTTACTTTATTCTGGTGTCTCCTATTTGTCGTTCGTATAATTTAATTTAGCACTGGTGTAAATGGTTTTCTAGTGCTGGCTTATAAAATCCTAGCTAGCCTAAATCGATTATGCTAGACTTGCAAAAAGACGGGAAAGAATAATTTGTTCGGTTTGTGAAAAATCAAAGAAATTGTCTTATAATAAAATACAATAGTCAGAAATTATTGATAATCTTGTTAAGTCTGAGTGTGGATGGCAGACCTAACGTTATTCCGATACAGATATAAACGATGTTGACAAAAGATAAATTGGTCATTTATTATGAAATCATAAAAAAAGTATCAGAATTGATCGACTGTAGAGAGCCAGCCAATAAAACTTCCCATCTATTGACAGGTTTGTCTTTCTGTTATGGTTGACGTACAAGAAGTCAATATTTTTCATGACTTTGATGTGACACGTGCACTTAGCAACTTTGCTGAAGAATTGGATGCAAATAATCATCATAATCTGAAAAGTGAGTCCATTTCATAATATTTTGTGCCGAAGGAATTAAAAGAACGAATATGATTTTTGAATGAAGGAAAAGATAGACAATACGACAAAAGATAACTGAGATGAGACGCCAAGGTGGCAGGGCTGAGAGATTGGTATTACAAGTGCTAAACTAGTGGGCTCATATTAAATGTCTGATATTGTTAAAATTAAAGGTTGGTACTATAGATGCGGAAGGAGAGGCGTCATATTGAGTTCTTGATAGTGTTAAAATAATAGGTAGGGTGCCATATCGAGTACCTAATGATGTTAAGTAGGGTGCCATATACCTGATGATATTGAAATGAAAGGTTGATATCATAGGTGAGTAAGTAGGGGGCTCATACCGAGTTCCTGGTAGTGTTAAAATAACAGGTCGGTATCATAGGTCGGCAAGTAGGGTACATATTGAATACCTGATAATGTTAAAATTAAAGGTTGATATCATAGGTGAGGAAGTAGGATGATCATACCGAGTTTCTGGTAGTGTTAAAATAACAGGTCGGTATCATAGGTGGGCAAGTAGGGTACCATATCGAGTACCTGATGATGTTAAAATTAAAGGTTGATATAGGTGATGAAATAGTGGGCCCATATCGAAATATCATTATGCACTGCGCTTTATGTACCCCTTAACGGGAATCAATGCCCAGTGTACGCATAGAACAGGTTTTGGTTTAGGGGCTAAAAAATAAGATGTTTTCCTAACTTGGGGAAAAGGAAGGGATATTAACCCAACTGAGTTTGGGGAATCTGGGCGAAGCTCCGGATTCTTGAGTATAGGGTATGTTAATTAGATGATACGACATGTGACATGTTTTCTACTACGTTCAGTAGCTTGTTAAAAAGAGGACCAAGTACTAAATTTAAATAGGGTTTTGAATGATATGCCTACAAAAATAAAAGGCCGTTTTCATGCCACTAACATCTAAAGACATATTTTCTGTTTAAATGACTAGAATACATTGAACAATATAGAGAATCAAGATGCTGTAATCAGGCAGCTCATATTCAGTGACATATCATTGAATGGCGTCACTAGACGTTACTGATTATGGTGACGAATTAAGAAAGAGCATTTCCTGAAGAAGGGACGTTATTATCAAACTCATTACATTATAATGAAAACCTTGAAACATATCAGTTACTTTATTACGTTGGCACAAGGTATCAGAGTTGGATGTTGGTAATATGGCCGTAAAGGTTGAACCTTCTCTCTGCCAATAACCCATTTCTTTCTTTTTCTCTCTTTCGTTGTAACAGATATTAACTGAACGGCAGTTTGGCAAATTGTCATCTGACATAAAAGTGCGTCCGAAGCAGGCTCACCATACAAAGCTTTACTTCGTATGTCGGATAGTCAAGTTAGAAGGATGAAATTAAGGTGATTGCATTGTGCAAATCTTCAGAGTAGGGAGACCTTTCTTAGCTGTGTTGAAGTCTCTAATTCAATCCTGGCCTTTACCTGGGCTCGAACACCAACCCCTGTTGGATAAGGATGCAAGGACCCGTTTCAAGAAGCAGGCCTTTGGTTATAAATATATTTAGACGCTACTGATTACGGTGATGAATTAAGTAAGAGCATATCCTGAAGAATGGAGGTTATTATCAATCTCCTTTATAATAAGGAAAACTTTGAAATATAGTTGAGAGTCGGTTCCATATGCCAGTGGGAAGAAGCTGCTCAAGTGAAACTGTCTTCTCACCGATAGAATACGGAAGGAATGTGGTTGGTTTGTTACTATGTAAGTGGCATGGCGTATTTTTGCTGAGAAGGTTTGCCTTGGCGGGACCAAGGAATGTAGTTCGTCCGAGCACTTTCCATGGAAGTAGCGGTAGAGCAGTGAAAGACTTGCCACATCACTCCTGAGGGAGAGAAGCTGAAACGTGGAGAATAATTCGTCACCCACAGGGGCTCGGAGACGATTTTGAGGCCTGGGCAGTTCCCCGCCCAAATATGACCACCATATTCCATATCTGGCCTGACCTGGCTTTTTATCTTTACAAGATATATACCAACCAAGTGCTATACCAAGTATAGCAGAAGAAGTCAAGTACTTACTGGAGCAGTACACAGAGTCGACCATTTTACCTGCATCTTTAATAATGGATCGTATGTACTTGAGGTCAGGTGTGAATTTGCGGCCTTTCAAGGCACGTTGCTTACGCGTGAGAACCTCCGTTCATCCTGAAGTTCGGGGTCAGATCGGCGATGATGGAATGTAACTAGCTTGGTCTTTGAGACATTGAGGCGAATAAAGAAAACAGCAACCAGCGAGTAAATTCAAGCTCTCCCAGCTGGTATTTCAACCTTGAGTCGTTCCTTCTTGAGTTCTGTCTCCAAATCACACTAACTGCCCGTTCTTGCCGTCAACCGTGAACGTCCCTCGAAGAACTCCCCGACTCGGAAAAAAGTAGTTGCTTTTATAGTTGTTCATATACCCATAATCCCTTGCGTCTTCATGTGATCCCATAATTCATTGCGTCCATGTCCCATAAGGCATTGCATCTTTATTGCATAAAAATGCAATGCCAGTCCCCGCTCATTCTTTTACGTTATCTGGCCGAGGATGGATTACGGCAAAGCGGTAAGTGCTTTTTTCTCTCCCTCATTTCAACTGCAGTAGCTTTACATGCTAAGCAAATACGGGCTCTTTTTTTGGCGGGGACAAGGCAAGTCTCGACCAGTTGTGCTCGTCCCAGGTTCTGTCTCATGTCCGCCACAGGCATTGAATGTAACCAGCCAGTTTTTACCCGACTGGATAGTTTGTGCAAGATCGGAAGAAAGATTAGTCACCAATCTCTGACCGTCGAGATTTTTTAGAGGTGCGCCTGTATATAATCGTATCATCGGCATAGGTTTTTACAAATGATCTGAGTATATTCTTCGGCAGATCATTTATGTAGATCAAAAAGAGGGTTGGTCCGAGGAGTAACTTCGGGGGGGGGCACCTGCGTTGGCCACTAGAGCTCTGGAGGACTGACCATTGAAAACTACCTTCAGGGACCTATCTGTTAGGAGGGATTTTATGATCAAGAAAACACTTCCGGTGATTCCATAACTGGACACCTTGGTTAGTAAGCATTTGTGACACACCTTGTTGAAGGCCTTTGAGATATCTAGTGCTATAGTCGAAGTGTGTTTGTTGTCAAAAGCCTCACTGATTCTGTGAGTGATGTTAATTAGGACATCGGTGTGGATCGGGCCAACCGAAACACGTACTGCTCGTCGGTGAAGAGTTTGTGCTTTTCTAGGTGCTCGACGACTTTCTTATTGATTATGGCCTCAAAAAGCTTGCTGATGATACTGAGGAGACTGATGGGTCTGTACTGGAAGAGGGAAGATCGCACACCAGCGTTCTTGAAAACCAGGCATACGCTTGACACTTTCCACATGCTTGGGAAAAAACTTTTTCAAGCAGCAGTTAAATAACTTTGCCAGGATTGGGGATAATTCCGGGTTGATGTTCTTAAGGACAGCCACTGGAATTTTGTTTGGACCAGTGGCTTTCTTAGGGTCAAGCCCTTTGTTAATCTAGAGAACTCTCGTGCTGTTATAGTAATATTACTGAAATTGTGTTCAGTGAGACGTGAGAACTTGAGGGACAGTCTTTGCCATCTAACTTTGAGTTAGAGGAAAAGATGGAGGCGAAGAGGTTCGCTTTATCTGTCGAGGAAGATATGACCTCGGGGTCATTTATAATTGTAGGCACCGCTGCTTGACCTCTGTCCATGATTTGGTTGATGATCTTCCAGAATTCACGGGATCCAATTTGTTTACTTTCAACCTTGGTCTGGACTGCTTGAATACGCCTAATAACGCTTATTTTCCGCGCCTTGCTTTTCTCCGTATACACTCTACATGCATTGAAGTGTTTTGATGTCAGTGTAATTAAAACATGGTCTCTATAGTTATTTTCGCTGTCTTTTACTTCACCTTTCAGGTTTCCTTTTCTGTGTTTCTTCGCAACTGAAGATGACTTCCAAAAGCTAAGAAAAGTACTTAGAAACAGGAAAAATGTCGTTAGAAACAAAGAAAAGAATACCGAACTGTAACATAATCTCAACCCTCCTATCCGCCAGTGAATTCCGGACAATCGCCTCACAGATGAAGAGATTTGAGGCAACAGAAACGTAGATCTACATAAGAGTGCTGAGAACACCAGGGACTGAACATGTGAGCAACAACGAAGTTTTAGAGAAAATGGAAGAAAAAAAGGACACTTAAACTTAATACCATACTTAAACAAATTAAATTTTTAGGGCACAATAATGAGGAAAGAAGGCATAGAGAATCTGACACTGACAGGAAGGCAAGAAGGACAGAGAAAAACAGCGCATAGCCTACCTAACGAGCTTTGTGAAAATGGTTGATCGAACAACGATTAGAAGAAATAGCGAGGAGACGAAATTTACTAAGCTACAAATGACAGTAAATTGTGGCGAGCCGTGATCACCTCCATCTGAATAATAATAATGTTGTGGATTCCGGGTTGCAATCCGGTACCAATAAATAACAAATGCCAGGAATGAATATATGAAAATAATGTATTAACGTAATAATACAAACTGGTAAAGCAGGTTAGTAGTTCCAGGAATACGGGTTAGTAGCAAATATATATATATACAGTCTTTGGTATTGAAGTATCGCTGTATGATTTCTTACTGAGTCTACGTGCTCGCTCACTGTGACTACAACAACGCTGTTACCTCACCCTCACTCTTCCGGTTACCTACAACCTTTTACTCTGTCACTCTCGACTCGACTCGACTCGACTCCTCGGTCTTGCTCTCGAGTCTTGTCTCGACTCCTCGGGTATTCACTGGCAGTAGTATAAATATACACTGGATGAGTCCAATTGTATAAAAAGGGGTGGTTTCCTTCAGGACACATGGCACAGTGGGTAAAGGCGTTGGTTAGATCCAGTCACAGGACCCAAAGAGTGTTTCAATAGCCGGTTAAGGCAGTGGAGAACTTTCAGAGTGAAATTAGCAGGAGATTACTGATAACTGACATCCATTAAACATGGCACGTGGGACTAGAAGAGTCTACCTCGGTGAGCGAAATAAACGGTTAAGTTCGACATTCCAACCACCTGAAGAAGGCCGGAGCGTACAACGGTCGAAACGTTGTAATAAATATGGCGACAAAGATGAGGACAATAGTCCGAATAATGTACATAATACCTCATCTCAGAAATATAGACAGATACAGATTGTTACCGTTTATTTATTTAGATTTGTCATGACTTCTTCGAAAAAATAGTGGATCAGTTTACTGTTGCCTTCTCCATTGTTTTCAAATTCAAAGTAGTCTCCTAGACTGGTTACCAACCAAGACTAGAGACCCAGGCCTGCCCTGCTTGATTGGGGGATTAAAAGAACAAGGAATCTAGACATTTATGCGAAGGTGAACGCAGCAGTGGAATTTGTATATGGCGAACCGATTTTAATTTACGCGCCGATATCCGTTTTCGCTACCCTCACTTCCCAGGGGCAAATGTTCTGCTAGAATTAGTTCTTCAAATGCACTTATTCTATTAGAGAGATTACTGTTTTGCCAAAAGTAAATGGCACTTCTCATTCAAAAGCCACGACCTTTAAGTGAAGAATGAATTTATTTTTATTGTCTTTTAATATTTTCAAGTGTTTGTCGTCAAGTCTTCGCTAAATTCGTGACGAAATCAAGTTCAAGTCGACGATTTGTTAGTCCCATTGTCTGACAATAATGACACTTGTCTTATCTTATATTTATCAAGTGGTAAATATGCTTGTCTTTTTTATTTTATTCACTACGTTTAATTTGTTTAAAATCTTTAAAAAACAAAAAAAAACATCAATATTCTTAATCCTTTACAATGAAAAGAAGGGTAACACTGTTACAGATTTTATGCTAAGTAAGATGTGTCAGAAGGTGAAATTGTGTGAAGGCCTAAAATGTGCGTGTACATTATGCATTTATCCACAACAAATAGATTAAAAGAACATATGAAGACAATATAACTTGAAGAAATCAAGGAAAAACAACGTAGTTATAGATTTCAACAATAACATGAATTTATATATATATTTGACATACACAAAGTGATGATAGGTTGCTTGTTAAATGCGTCAAGTGAGATAAGATTGCAAAGAGTGACCATGCGGAGATTTGGTGAATGAATGTTGATGGTTTAAGTTTGTTTGTAAAATTAAAACAGTTTGATTTCTGCAAGGTAAAATGTCAATTATGTGAGTTCAAATAATAGTGTGTATGTGTGTGACAATTGTAAGTGTTGATTCAAGTTATGAAAAGTTGTGTGCCTTTGATTGATATGCTAAACTTGATCTAATGTACAATTACTATTTCGTAGTGATAATGTCACTTTTTTAGTAAATTGTAAGTTAAGTTTCTACACGCAGCAATAGTAGTGCGAGTTGTGTTGAGTTGATGAGAGGCTGGTAGTTTTATTGGGTCAGTGTGTTGGCACGCGTGGAGTCTGCTGGCATCTCTCGAAACTCAGTGTCTGACTGACTTGAATTAAGTTGAGCGATTCTTTTTTATAGACTTTTGCGTTTTCAAATAGGCTCAAGACAGCTGCGCGGGAAAAAGGATTTCTCTCAGCTTGCTATATTTTTGTGCCCTTTTAACCAATGGGAAGTTGAGTTTGGAAAAGTGAAGTGATGATTTGTTAAAGGTTAATTTGGGGAAGAGTGCATTTTCCCGTAGGGGGTGACAGGCAAGTATGAAGGATCCCATAACATTTTTTTAAAAAAAACATCGTAACGACATCGTTGTACGTGGCTTCCCTCTATCTTTTCCAAAGATATTTCTATTGCAATTGTTCCAATGAACTCTCCACCTTGGAATCTCAAAACATCAATATAAGCGTTCTACTAGATCGACAAGTAGGTACTTTCGTTTTACCGTTTAGATAGATGTTAGATGTTCTATTCTAATAATTTCTGTTCTCGCACTTCTTGCCTGTGAAACTCTATTTTTTTTTTTTTTTTTGTACACACTTTTATTTTATTTGGGAGATCATAATGGTTTAGTGACACAAGTCTTGCTAATTAACCCATAGCTGGGGAAGAAAAGATAGATTCATACAATCTTCAAAGGTTTAATTGAATAGTAACCTTATCTTTTCCTGAAACATGTTCTTTTATTGTCATTTCTCCACACAGTCTTCTCATTCTCTTTCACTCCAAGTAACCCGGGTATGACGATACACTACATCCGTCAGCAAGGGCTCTAATCGGAAGGTTTTAAGGATATTTGAATCAGTTCTTAATTGCAATTGTTCCCAGGTCCACTCTGACCTGGGGTGGCAGCACCTGTTTGGGTCCCAACTATGGGTAAATAATGAATCTCCAAACCTGGATCAAAACATGAAAATATAAAGATACATTAGAAAATATTACCAGCAATATATTTTCATAGTAAAAAAAAAGAAGAATTACTAGGAATACATTAAAAAATCGGCGTTAAATTTGCTTGTTTGTGTAGTGACATATCAACACTTTATGGGTCATTTAATGTCGAAATTTAATATTCTTGGGAGCATTAGTAATTTCTTTTACAAAAATATATTGCTGGTAATTTTTAATATTTTTATTTTTTTACACAAATGAATTGCTGTATTTTTATATGAAAATATATTGCTGGTATGTTTATTCTAAAAATGTATTTTTATACTTTTATAGTGTTTTGACGTCAGTTTGGGGAGTAACTATTTGCCCATAGTTGGAACCCTAACAGGTGCTACCGCCGCGTGTCAGGGTGGATCTGGGAATAACAGAAATTAAGAGGTGGTTCCACGCTCATCAAACCCTCTTGATCAGAGTCCTTCGGCCTTAAATGACCCATAAGGTGTTGATATGCCGTTAAACAAATTAAACCAAACCAAACACAGTTACCTCTTGCGTCTCAGTGGCATTACTGGTTTGTTTAGAGCAAAATTATTTAAATGAAAATGGAGTGAAATGATTTCATAAAATCACTAATATGAAGACATTAGTAAATCTCCCATATATAAGTGTATTGTTTATTCAATTCCGGACTACGTAAGTTAGTATTGACGAGTGGGAGTATGACTTGGAGAGCTTTTAAGTAAAGATGTGAGAGCCTCTCTCTCGGTCGACCACGTGTTTATAAAGGGGGTTTCATTAAGACGGATCAAAGTCAGCAGTAAATAAATCAGTATCATTGGTGAAAATTTATTTCTCTATTTAAGTCATGGCAATTATGTGTGAAAAATAATATCGCCCAAATGTCAGCCAAATCTAAAAAAAAAAGAAAAAATTATTAGCCGCTTAAACTTAATTCACATTAAAATCAGTCCAAGTTATTGGAGCACCCTATAATGAGGTCAACCGCCGACATCTGTGAGGCGCGAATCTAACTCTGGTGGCAATGAGGGCACATTCCAGATCAACACTATCTGGTGCTTTGGTGTGACAATGAGTGCAACGTCTACTTTAATATCAGTCAGTCAAAGCCCAATACATAAAGGAATAATCACAAATCAACTTCTCTTAGAAAGAAAATTCGTCATCGATATTGTTGTGGATTCCGAGATGGAATTCGGTCTCCAATGAATGACAAACGCAGGAATGAAATAAAACAAATAAATATATTTACACAATAATATAATTGGTAATACGGTTAGTAGATCCAGAAACGCGGTTAGTAGCAATAATAATAATAATAATAATATATATATATATATATATATATATATATATATATATATATATATATATATATATATATATATATAGTCTAGTAAATCCAGTCTCGAAGTAGGACTTCCCGAGAGTCTACGTGCTTGTAACTGTGACTTCTGCAAGCGGTTACCTCACACTATTACTCTACCTCCGACTCAATCACAATCTCTATCTCCGTTCGTATATTCTGACTGACTGTGAGTATTTAACGGCAGCAGTCCAAGTAACACTGGTAGAGTCCACTTATATGAAAAAGGGGAGTACCCCATAACAGAGAGAAAAAGAAAGAAAGAAATGGGTTATTGGTAGAGAGGGAAGGTTCAACCTTTACGGCCATATTACCAACATCCAACAATCTCTGCTCTCTCTCTCTCTCTCTCTGCTCTCTCTCTCTCTCTCTCTCTGACTAACTCTAGGTATTTAACGGCAGCAGTCCAAGTACACACTGGTAGAGTCCACTTGTATGAAAAAGGGGTGGACCCCATAACAGATATTAAAATCGATTCTGACCATCTGGCATTTTCTGACAGGAATCGGATGTTGAAGCACTGCTCAGTATTTTTTTTTAAATACTCCATGCAAGGCAGAAAAGCTACTTAGATGCAACGGGCTGCAGGATGTAGAAGAATTAGGAACAGAAACAATAATAATGTACGGAAAGAGGAAAAAGCAAGCAGGAGGACGGTAGATAGCAATTGACATTGGATTTAAATTTTTGCAGATTAAAATTGTCTTGAAAGAAAGGTCCGGGAGGGAGTTCCACAAACGAGAAGAGCGAAAAAAAAACTGTTCGCATAGAACTACGGCGACATGTAGCCAACTTAACTATTAAATTGATGAGACATTCACGTCAGTCAAGTACCGCGATTACATTTTTAAAATGTCTAGGTACCATAGCGAAGAGCTTATCCGATCAATTACCATGAAAGTATTTATAGAAAAGACGCAGAGAAGCAACTTTACGGCGGTGGGAAAGTGACTGGAGCGGGCGGTCTAAAAGTGGTTTGGCATATTTCATCCGGGTGATTTTAACCTTAGTGACCACCCACGCTCCGGGCGACCATCCGACATCGATGAAGACATTCTGCTTATCATTGTGAAGCATAAACTGAAGATTTCGACGGAAGAGATTGCTAAGATGGGAAAGTGACTGGAGCCAGGTTAGGACCAATAACGTAGCAGATTCTTCTTTGGATTTTTATCAAAAACCTCTAAATATATAGCAGAAATACTCAAAGTATGGATGAGCGGTAGAGTTATAAATATGCTAGTTAAATTCTGAAAAGAAAAATTGTCTAGTACGACACTTTGAACGAATATTTCTAGCAGCAGACCAAGCAATTGATTCAATATAATCTTTCAACTCGTTGTCAGCGGGAAAGGCACAACGAGAGGGTGCAACGAGTTACTCTGCTGGAGGTTAGCATCAGTCATGCTGATAAAAGGTAGAAAGGGTTCTCGAAGATGATTGACAGAGAGCAGTTTCGTTTTTGAGGTGTTAAAATTAACAAGTTTTACTCCAGTTAACAGCTGAGTGTAGGTACTTTTTGAGGTCAATTTGACAAACTAATCGAATTGATCAGACTTACTATTAAGTAAATAGTTGTATAATCAGCATAGGTACCGATTTGAAAATTGATGCCATCAAGAAGATCAATGATGAAAATTTTGAACAAAGTAGGTCCAAGGATGGAGACCTGGGGAACATCTGTTTTAAGTGGCTGCTCAGGACACCTTTCATTTCGCGATTTGATAAGAGGGACTGAATAAGTTCAAAAATTCGTTCAGAAATGATATAAGTTTCAACTTGTGAAGAAATGCAGTATATGAAACCCTGTCAAATGCTTTCAAAACAACAGCTCGAGCTTCACCCTTATTATCTAAAGTTTGACGGTGTTATAAAATAAATTAAGACATATCTCGGCTGATTTACAGGCAAATAAACTAACATATTCAAGAGCGAGAGCCGGATGTGAACGAGACAAGGCCCCGTCACAAAATGACCATTATCTTCGTTTACGCATGTTCCCGACGTACTAGTTCCGGTCGAAAAATAAAATAATATTTTAAAGTGTTTCTATTTTTCGACCAATAAAAATGCTTCCCTCCTAATTATACTCGCGTCGTTTTTCGAGCCTGTTAAGCCATAAAAAAACGCCATAAAAGGTGTCACAGAGAAGTACAACATGCAGTCAACAGGAGGCCAGGGAAGAGACCTGTCACGGTCAGGCTGAGTGGTCGGCAGCAGTCAGCAGTAGGCAACAGGAGGCCAGGGAAGAGACCTGTCACGGTCAGGCCGAGCGGTCAGCAGCAGTCGGCAACAGTACACCACGCCAACCAGCAAGAACTACTATGAGAGATCAACCCAGATCCGAAGCCGGCTTATGAGCTATACCACAAGGTAGCTGTCCCAAAACCCACACGTTCCTGTTGAAATAAATCACGTAAATCTATTTCTGCTGTTGTCGTATTTCTTTCTTGCAACCATACGCTTGTCTATAACAACGGACTCTTTCAGTCATAATCGTTAACACATCAGCATTTGACGTAGAGGCGCGAAATCCTTATTGCTTAGCTGAAAGAATATAAGATGCTTGACCAATTCTAGAGCCGCCAGTACTTTCACAAAAAAGTGGTAGAAGACTACTAGGCCGATAGTTAGAAGGGCCAGATTGTTCATCTGTGTTATTAAAGACTAGAACTACAGAATACGATTTTCAACAAGCCGGGAAGCAAGAAGCAGCAACGCATTTATAGTAGATGTTAGAGAGTACAAGAGCTAGTTCAGGAAGACATTTCTTAAGGACTATTACAGAGATGATATCAGGTTTGTATACTTTGGGAAGATCCAGTTTAGAGTTGACACCAGAAACAACAAGTGGAGTTATATGCATATCACTTAACAGGAACTCAATGCTAAGACGAAAGTAAGTTTAAGATACTTCAAATGAGTTGAGATTAAAATAAGAGAATTTATGAGCAAAATATTCTGCTTTATCAACAGATCTTAACACCTCAAGCTGAATGAATAGAGGTGGAATGATGGACTTAATCTTATTTGACACATTATTACAGAGCCACCAGTAGTCAGCAAAGTTAGTATGACTTCACTATATTATTACAATATACTAGAGTGTAGCAAAATTATTTTCGTTTTTACAGGCTTTTACTCTAAATCTTATTTCATGTATGCATCTAAAAATTATCTAAGATTTCATTATATTTTAATATTGTTAAAAAATATTAGAATATATCAAAAGTGTTTTCTTTTTTTTTATTTTATAGGCCTTTATTCCAAAGTTACTTTCATAGTACATATGTAAAGACTACGTAAAGCTTCACTTTAATACTGTTACTATATATCAGGTCTGGCCAAACCACGGCTAGCAAGCTACATGCGTTTTTGACCTTTACTATGTGGCTTGTGGAAATATGTTGGCTGAGCTCCTCTTTTCATCACAGTTAAAAAGGTAAATAAGAAAAATGTCAAGCTTTATAATTATTTACTGGGTATGAATTAAAACCCCATTGGATTAAAACGTTTGTTTAATGTTCATGGTTAGTAAACAGTTTAAAAACTGCATACATGAATTTCTATAGAGCCCAGTTTACCCTGCTATCTATTCTCTATCTGTGCTTTTATTAAACAGATAATTCTAACATTGCCCTGTCAGGCTGGTGACCATGGCCAAACTGGTAGAAGCAGTGTTTTACCTAATAGCATGTATATCTCAGGGGTAGGCAGATTGTGGGGCATAAGCCATGTGTAGTTGTTTGACATTTAATATGCCGTGGCTCGTGGAAATATGTCGATTCAAATCCTTTTTTCATCACAGTTAATATAAAAGGCAAACAAGAAAAAAATTTCAATCTTTATATTTATTTACTGGGTATGAATTTTAATGCTAGTAAAAATATTTAAGAATGGGTATGAATTGGGACCCCCTTGGATTAAAACGTATGATTAATGTTAGTAAACATATTTAAGAATTTAAATCTTAAATTTAATGTGAGATCTGAGTGAGGCATTGTATTTAACTAAGGAGTTAATTTTTTATGCAAAAAAAAGCGCCATTGAAAGAATGCTTCCTTGTAGCCAAACCGCAGCACACAAGCCATATGCAGCTCTTTGTCCTTAAATACGTGGCTCATGGAAATATGTCAACTCAGCTCCTTTTTTCATCACAGTTAATATAAAAGGTAAATAAGAAAAAAATCAATCTTTATAATTATTTGCTGGGTATGAATTGAGACGCCATTGGATTAAAACGTAAGCTAAATGTACATGGTTAGAAAAAATATTTAAGAATTTAAATCCTAATTTTAATGCTAGATCTGGTGAGGCATTGTTCTTTGGTGCTGAAGAAAGGAATGCTGGGAGATTTTAAAGAAATTTCCGGTCAGTAAAGGTCAGAGAGGTATATCAGAAAACTGAGGACATGGAGAAGGGGATTAAAGATTGGGGTGCGCCGTGGGAATGGGGGTGAGAGTGGTCACATGTGTATATAACAAAAACGTATATGTAAATTTTATTCACGCCTTGCATCTCTCAAACATCTGAACTTTATCGTATGTGGCTCTTACAAGTCTGGCCAACCCTGCATATGAAAAGTATATTCTTTTAATAAAATACCAAATCAGTCCAGTGACCCCAATCTATGATACAGGACCCCACCCCCACTCTACTACGTCTCAGTTTTCATAAGGTGGTATTCATATAAAATAAACATTTTGTAGTAACCCAATTAGGTAATATAATGGATGATATGCAATACCAGAATAATTCAACAAGCAAAACTGAGAATAAATACAATGCTTGTCTAAATACAAATCAGAGACACGTCATAATAGATCATTCCATCTTAAACTATTCAGCAATCTAATGCCGAAATTTTTAACATCACCATGATATTTTTCTTGTTAAAAAGTTGAATAATTTTAATACATTCAACATTATGGATTAAAAAAAAAAAATAGTGAATTTTATATTGTTTTTTTCGTGACTTAACAAAACAAATTCACGGATTTGGACGAGAAAAAAAACAAAAAAAAACAGAATGACGTGAAAAATCGTGAAAGCTTCTCATCATTGGGTCGTCAATTGTGTTCAGTTTAATTTGTAAAAAAAAATTGTATATACAGTGTAACCCGGATATAAGAGACCCGGATATAAGAGACCCGGATATAAGAGAAACTCGGATATAAGAGAGATTTTCTCTGGTCCCAAATTAGAGCCCATACTTACCTAAACAAAACAGACCAAACTCGGATATAAGAGAAACCCGGATATAAGAGACCCGGATATAAGAGACCCGGATATAAGAGAAACTCGGATATAAGAGAGATTTTCTCTGGTCCCAAATTAGAGCCCATACTTACCTAAACAAAATAGACCAAACTCGGATATAAGAAAACCCGGATATAAGAGACCCGGATATAAGAGACCCGGATATAAGAGAAACTCGGATATAAGAGATTTTTTCTCTGGTCCCAAATTAGAGCCCATACTTACCTAAACAAAATAGACCAAACTCGGATATAAGAGAAACCCGGATATAAGCGACCCGGATATAAGACACCCGGATATAAGAGAAACTCGGATATAAGAGAGATTTTCTCTGGTCCCAAATTAGAGCCCATACTTACCTAAACAAAATAGACCAAACTCGGATATAAGAGAAACCCGGATATAAGAGACCCGGATATAAGAGACCCGGATATAAGAGAAACTCGGATATAAGAGAGATTTTCTCTGGTCCCAAATTAGAGCCCATACTTACCTAAATAAAATAGACCAAACCCGGATATAAGAGAAACCCGGATATAAGAGACATCGTCTCCGGTCCCGACAACTCTCTTATATCCGGGTTACACTGTAAATGTAGGTAGAAAAGGCAACTGTTAATAAGATAGCGAGGATCACAATGCACTACCGGGGCCCACAATCAGGATTGTCCCTACTCTTGCGGTCGTGGAGGGGTGGGGTATTTATAGGGTAGTACGTAGATGCTCTGTGTATTGTTATAACTTGTGTCGAAACAAACTAAAGTTTTAAGTGATTTATTTATATTCTCTGGTCCTGACAGCAACGACATTTGGTTATCTTACATTTTAAGTGATAAAAATGTAATTGTTTTTTTTGTTTTTTTTTGTTTTTTGGTTTTTTATTGACCCTACTGAATTTGTTGACCATTTTCTTTACTGTAATCAGCCTTCATTACCCTAAATACATAATTTAGCTTTTCCAATCGTCAAATCAAAAACCGCATAGAAATTATTATTTTTATTATCTTCAGTGTGTTTGGAAGTGAAAATTGAAAAAAAAACACTGAATAAAAAACATTACAACAGGTAATTTTGAAAGCTATCAATTATAGTTTTGTCGAAAAATCAAAACTAAATCATTAGTGAAGAGAGAAAAATATTACTTCTGAGGTTCAACCTTCTTTAATATGATAATTCCTTTGAAAACATGATCAACCATGGCTCTCCACAACTTCCTACCTTTTGTTTCTGAAATTAACTTTCGACTATCCCGCTTTGTTTTTCTGCTGTCAATTTACGCAATTTATTTGCTGTTTGTTCCTGTCACTTTTGTTTTCATTATGTTCTGTGAGTGTTAAATTCTCCAAGCCCTCTTTCCTCATTATGTGTTCATAATTTCAGCTGTTCCTATTTTGCCCATGATTTCATCGTTTGCTCACAATATTCTTAGTATTATATAGCATTTCACTTCCTCTCTCTCTTTCTCTGTCATAAAGCCTTGGCTGAGTGATTAGATCGTTCGCTTTCTGGACCTGAGTTCGAATCTAACCATGGTCGATTTGTTAAGAAGGTTGTTATCGGAGGCGATCCCCGCGTACGACACCTTTAGAAATTGCCTGAAAACCAAGTGAAATTGAGTAGACGAAACCCTTGGGAGCCATTGGTAGCTAGCATGAAGTCACGATACATCGTGGCCGAGGGTCTGAGCGTGCTAGCCTTGTTCAGACTGCTGATCACGCTAGATAACGCGTTCTCTCTCAGAAACTGTAACTAAGGTCCGCTTAGCTTAGTTGCAATATAAACCACAGGTGGGCTGTGTAGGTGTTGAATAAACACAAATGAGCAGTTGTTTGCAATGGAGACTAGGTAGCCGCCTTAGTAGACTGGTAATCCCAGATTCGAGTGGCTGCGCCATTTAATTATTTTTTTTACTTAATACCTAACTTACTTTTTGGAAGACAACTTTCGCTGTTACTATGTACTACGTACTTTCAGATTATTTACCGTCGTCTGTTAGTAAAATACCCAGATAGTTAATTTACTTTAACTGCTTGATTTTGAAGTCCCCATTACGTAGCTCTCACCTTGCGCTGCCTCTATTGATAACCATCCATTCTGTCCTCTTACAGTTAGTCCTTACTTCTTGCTTTCTAGAAATAACTTATCTTTTCTTCTTTTTTTTTAACATTTCACCCCAAGCAAGGCAACAGAGCCACTAATACGTAGAGGGTTACTGAGTGTGAAAGAATATATGAAAAACATTATTAAAAAGCGAGAGCAATAAAAGAACAGAAATTTTATCGATAAGTCATAAGTTACACTATTTACATTGTTTGGACTGTTCGAAATTCCAAGAAATTCGCCTGAAAAAGGCCGAAACGTCGAAAAGTCGTGAATATGACAATAAAGATGAAGACAGCAGTCCGAACAATGTAAATAGCGTAAATAATTACAATACCTCATCTCAAAAATATAGACAAAAATCATAATTTACAACAGTGTTTTTCTGTGTAATTTTGTTGAGTAATTATCAAATTTAATGGTCAACAATTGATTGAGAAGTAATTATTGACCACTGCTAGCCTTGTCTATATCAGGGGCTTTCTATTCAGGTGTAAGAAAAGTATTTTCATTTCTACAGCTTTTTACCCAATGCTCATTTCATCTACATATCTAAAGAATATCTATAACTTCCTTATATTATTATTATGATTTATCAAAAGAATCTTCGTTTCTTATATGGATACTTTACTTCCTTTAACATACTTTACTCAAGCTCGCTAGATAGTTTGTTATTCCTCTATCCCCATTGCTTTCAATCTGTCCTTTGAGCATCAAATTTTCTAAGTCCGCTTTCCTCATTATGTGCCAAAGAAATTTCAACTATGTCTTTCTAATGTATATATGTTCTTTTTATTTCCATTTTCTCTAAAATTTCATTATATGCTTACATGTTTGGTCCATGGTATTCTCAGCACCCTTCTGTAGAACCACATTTCTGTTGCTTCAAGACTCTTCTTTATCTGTGAGCAGATTGTCGAGCATTCTTTGCCATATAGGAGGACTGATATTACATAACAGTTCAGTACTCTTTTCTTTTTTATACCCCACTCTTCTTCTGCGTGCTGTGTACATTCAGGAAGTTGGCGATCATGGCTCTCTACAACTTCCTTTCCTTTGTAGCTCTTAATAACTTTTATCTTTTGTCTATCTCTCCCAAATCTTGCTTCACCATTGATTCACGCATTCTTACCAGGTAGGTTATGCGTTGTTTTCTTCTGCCCCTCTTGCCTTCAATCTGTCCTGTGAGTATCAAATTTTCCAAGCCCTCCTTCCTCATTATGTGCCCTAGAAATTTCTACTATCTCTCCCTCCTTTTTGTTTCCATTGTCTCTAGAACTTTGTCGTTGCTCACATGTTCGATTTATGGTATTCTCAGCATCTCTCTGTAGAACTATATTTATTTTGCTTCAAGTATTTTCTTCATCTGTGAGGAGATTGTCCAGCTTCCATTGCCATATAGGTAAACTAGAGGTTACGAATGACTCGAATATCTTTGTAATGTATATCAAGATTATCTAATATTTTTCTAACATATATCAAGTTTATCTAATGTTTTTGTAATGTATATCAAGTTTATCTAATGTTTTTGTAATGTATATCAAGTTTATCTAATGTTTTTGCAATGTATATCAAGTTTATCTAATGTTTTTGTAATGTATATCAAGATAATCTAAACAGGTCTTTTTGTCGTACTTTAATTTTAAACAATTCAAATAAAAACTATAATTTAAAATATTTAATAAAACGACTAGATATTAAAAAATAAAGTGACGATCATTGATTGCAAAAAGGAAAACAAAACAGAAAGTTATGTTGCATTAAATCACTTCTTTCAAATACCATTTTAGATTAATGCAGAAGTTTGTAACGCTATCGTTATTAAGATTAATGACATCACCTGAGGAAATCACTAGCAATATTTAACCTTCGTGGCCCCACAAAAACAAACTTAATGTCAAAAGGACGATTTTTCCCTTGACACCGCTATTATTTTGTACTACCCGCACTCCCTCGGCAATGTTTATTGTTTTAAAAATCAATATTCGAATTTTAATAAAACCCAAACATATGAAAGTAAATTTATACATTTTCTTTGTTCTTTGAGAACAGACGATAAAAATATTAAACACTATTCATTTGTTAGATTGTTTATTTATAGGAATAATTTTATATTTACAACGTTCAAATGTAAACCAGCTAATACAATGCAATGTTTATCATTCACCAATTTATAAAGTAATAAATAGGAACATTTTTTCAATCATGCATTTATAGAAAATTATTCGATCATAAAAATACCTGAACTAAGTATAATGAAATGCTTATTTACCATTTTATGAAGTTCGAATCAATTGTCAATTCGCCGATGTTTTGCCAACCATTCTATAAGAACAAAACTCTGAACTTTTATTTACCATTGAATTACTTTTTCTGTTCTCAATCGAAGATAAGTTCATCTAGTGTCCATTTCACCCTCCTTACCGGTCTTTTGAACAAGCGTAGAGGTTTATCCTTTGTTTCCTCTTTAGGATTGGGTTTCCGGTTCCTTCTAACGTCTACTTCAATTCCATACTTCTACCGTCTCCGCTAAAGACGCTGAACTTTTATTTACCATTGAATTATTTTTTTATTTTCTCATTAAGAGTAGATAGGCTCGCCTATCGTCCAGTTCACACATCTCCTCGGTTTTTTGAACAAGCGTAGAGTTTTATCCCTTGTTTCCTGTTTTCCTTCTGTAACCTTCTACCTGGAGTGGCTCGTGGGCCTTGTATAGGGTGAAATCATTCTATGTTTTTCAACATATTTTTAAGCGTTTGTGTTATCATAAAAAAAATTAATCATTTAGTGTGAATATGACAATGATACTGTTTGCGTATATTAGTGGTAGTGTATTGTAAAACAACCACTTAAGTGATACTCATTGAGAAACAGGGCGACATCATTGTGTATTGAAATTTATTTCCCCAAGTTAAAAAAATGAAAAACCAAAATTTACATTCGTCGTTTACATAATTTAATTATATTTCCCGATTCTGAAATATTACGAGTTTTGAACTAAACAAAATACGCTTAAATAAATGTAATATCAGTGTAATTTATTTTTCTTCCTGTTTTTTCCTCTCTCTCTCTCTCTCTCTCTCTCTCTCTCTCTCTCTCTCTCTCTCTTCCTTTCTAACATCAGGCTGCTTTGGAGTTTGTGTTTGGTTGGCAAATACCTTCGTATGGAGAATGCGTTTCCTCACCCCACGAACCAATTAACATCACACTGTCTCGCAATGTGACATCGAGGCTTTTTTTCTGGAATTAAGGGAGATAACTCTCATAGCCTTTAATGGGAATTTTAAAATCTTTTCTCACAAATATTGAACGAAGAGAAAATATCGATATCGGATTGGAATTCACTTCACACAAGAGCTTTTGCTCCTCCGTAAAAAAAAGATTTCTACTTACATTCTAAAAGCTAGAGAAATCAGATTATAAATGTCTAAAATTTACATTATTTTTTAGATTTATTTATTTTTAAAAAATTACTAATAATAGTGAAATTAACCGTTTCTATACACACGAGCAGTTAGCTTACTCTCTCTTGATGCAAAATCTTTTTCTTAAAACAGTTTTTTTCAGGAAATTAAACTCCACGGCAATATTTTATAGTAAAAATATTTCCATTACATCTTTATAGTAAAAAATTTCCAATGCATCTTTTAAGTAAAATCATTTGTTGCGAAGTCTTTCGTGTCACTACTCAATGCTCAAAATTAACTTTAAAAATTTTTTTCTTAAAAGTGTTTTTCAGGAAATTAGACCCTCAAACTCACTTTTATGGTTCTTTATCGTACTGTTAATAATTTCTTCCCAAAACTTTTTAAAAAAGTGTAAAAAGTTAACATCTTGATTATGGCGTGCCGATCAAAATCGCACACACATACATACATACACAGATACAAATCACATACAATGACAAGCATTCATTGGTTAATAAATCACCACTATGTTATTATAGACAATTTACAAATCGCAGCATTGCGACAATTTTGTAATCGCTCTATTTTCATGTAGTCAATTTTGTGCATTTTGGGAGAAACGGATCCCAGAAGCTTTCTTAAGTCTCCCCAAAACTCGCTCGCTGATTGGTCAATGCCAACCAATCAGATCTTCTCTTCTTGTTCTTGTAACGGCATACACCCGGGGTGGGTTGAGCCGGCTCCAATATTGGAGTTTCATGGGAATTTGGAAAGAAAGTTTGAAAGACAAATAATAAAGAGAGACAACTCTTGTTTTATTCAACCTTTTCTTACTTAAAAGCAGGTTTTCTTTCACGTCGCTGTACATCTTATGAAATACATATTTTATGTGTCTTTTGTTTATTCTTCTTCAGGTCAGTTTTGTTTCCTAATTTAAAGTTAAATTAATGTGGTGAAGTCCGCCACAATGTCATCATTTTCTCTTCAAGTTACATGTGTTACTGTTGGAAGTATTCAAGCAATGCAGTTTTTGTTATTTAGTAAGGTTCTGTGCTTCTGATTTTGTAGCGCCAGTCTATAGGGTCTGATGAAAGATTGTACAGGATTTATACGATGTTAGCCATTTCTGAACGAGTGGGATGTTATGCATCGATAAGACGTTTAAGTCGCTTGGATGAACCAGAATTTGTTGCGACGTGGATCCGGTGTTTTGAACCCCAGGCTAGGGCTCAAAAACTGAAAGCCAACCAAGCAAGACTGGGAGAAAAGGAAATAAATGACATCTTTCTAATGAAAATTTCAGTTGTGGCATACCCCAAACAAATGGAGAATTTGAATTTCGTCTAAATTTCCTAAATAATAATAAGAAGTTTACGACCTAAAAAGAAACTTGTTATAGCGGAAAGAACCAAATTTCTGTCCATTAAAAAGAAACATGATGAATCAATTATACAATATCTTCACAGATTAAGAGAAGATAGCAGATTCTACCAATTTGAGACACTTGAAACTCAAGATTTGACTACCGAGGAGGAATTGATTTAATTATAATTGATTCAAGATACATTTTATGAATATATAAGATTTTAGAACAATTACAATTGAATAATTTGTCGCTAACTGCATGTGTGGAAGTTATACAACAGCTAAAATTAATATCTGTCTATATCTCTGAGATGAGGTATTATGATTACTTGTATTATTTACATTATTCGAACTGTTACCCTCATCTCCATTGCCATATTCACAACGTTTCGGCCGTTTTGCGCTTCTTCAGGTGATTGGAATTTCGAACCGATCCCTTTATTTCGTCCACCGGGGTAGATTGTTCTATCATAGTTCCACGTGTCATGGAGTGTTGAGTTAGAAGATAAAATAACTGAGACATCCGGAAGAGGCAAGGCAGGTGGAACTAGAACAATCTACCCCGGTGTACGAAATAAAGGATTCGGTTCGAAATTCCACTTGAATTTATCTGCAGTATCCCAAAGTTTTCAATGCAAGTTTTCATCAATGGTATCTATTCTATGAACAATATACAATATCTTCAGAGATTAAGAGAAGATAGCAGATTCTACCAATTTGAGAAACTTGGAAGTCAATATTTGAATATTGAGGATGAAGTGATTCAATTACAACTGATTGAAAGTATGGCTAATACATTTCATAGATATAAGATAATGGAACAATTGAATAATTTTGTCTCTAACTGCATGTGTGGAAGTTATACAACAGCTGGAGTTGATAAAAAAAAAGTATATTTCTACTGAGGACAATGTTGAAACCTACAGTATAAAAAAGGAATGCAAGAAATGAAAATACGGTAACTATGAGCATGAAAATGACAGAAAAAAAGTGTCTCATTTTTGGGAAAATTTGCCATAACTGCTGAAGAAAAAATCACTTTTAGTTTGTATGTTAAGCTAAAAAGAAAATAGTTTATAAAAAGTGGAAAAAGAATTGATGACATTTTTTCAATACAAGGACATAAGGAAAAGAATTCTTTTGAAAACATTAAATTAAATGGCATTTCCAATGCAAGTGGTTACAAGGAGTGAACTCGTTCTGATTCTAATAAATTTCTAGGAACAAATGAGTAAACCCAAAATTGAGAAAAAAGTTATTTGAATTTGAGATAATTTGATGTATGTTGGATCTTTTATAAAAAAAACTTTGGGGTAATTCAATGAAATGTTTGAAACCTGTGACCAATTTAAAATTTATTCCCATTACACAAATGGAATGTAAAAGAAATTCATGGACTACTATATATAGATGTGCTAAAGGTGGATGAGTCAAAATTAATCAATAATGTAAAATCAGAAAAAGTAAAAATGGTTGTGTTAAAGGGATATAAAGCCCTTATTATTTTGAAAGTGGAAGATTACTTATTCATTTTCTACCTTTGATAGTAGCTAAGTTAAAGAAAATGGTAGAGGAAGGAATTTTGGAGTATGTTCCTCCAGCTAGCAGTAAATGGGCCTAAAATAGGGAATAAAATAGGTAAACCGAAATTGAGAAAAACATCATCTGAAATTGAGAGTATCTTGCTGTAGTGGAATGTAAAAAAAATCATGAACTACTAGGTATAGATATTCTAAAGTTGGAAATTATTCAGTAACGGAAAATCAGAAAAAGTAAAAAAAAAAAAGGCTGTTAAAGGCCTATAAAGCGAGTATGCAATTAAATGAATCTCGTAATTTACCTTTTCACCATTGGTAATTGATAAGTTAAAGAAAATGGTAGAGGAGGGAATTTTGTAGTCTGTCCTTCCAGGTGGTTTAAATGGACCTGACCCACTGTAATCTTGTGAAAAGCAGACGGAGATTTAAAAATATGTGGGGATTTTAAAATATGCTTGAACTCTTTTTCTATTCCCAATATCGAAACCGCTATACACAAATTATCGAGCATGAAATGGTTTGCAAAAGTTGATTTAAAATCTGCCTACAATCAAATACAGATTGACGATGCATTCAAGAAAATTACCACAATAAATAACACCATATGATTATTAAAATGGACGAAAATGCCTTTTGAAGTGAGAACGGAAGTGCCATTTTTTAGAGGGCAATAGTAAATATGATTATTTATCAATATGATATTTGTCTTGGAGCTACCACTAAAGATTATTTAAGACAAAAAAAAAATAAAAAATAAAAAAACAAAACATGTGTTAAACAAGTTACAAAATTCGAGAATGGCAATAAACGGGGACATATGTGAATTTGATTGTGATACAATATCATATTTGGGATACCGAATTTTAAAAGATGGCATTGCACCCGATCCAAAGTTAATTAAGAAAATTTAAGAGGTATCTATACCTACTAATAAAAAAGAATTAGAATCCGTTTTAGGATTGGTTATTTTTCATAACAGATACCTACCAAAATACATTGACTTAATAGAACAATTTCCTGAACTACGGAAAAAGAATAGTGAGTTCAGTTGAACTCAAAAGCAAAGATTAACGTTCAAGGATTAAAAAGAAATACTCGCAGGAAAACCCATTGTAGAAATCTTTGAAAGGAGGTTACGTTAACTATGGATGAGAGTGAGTGAACTTGTTTCAGCAATTTTATCGCAAGAATGCTATCCATTAATGTATTTTTCACCAAGATTGACGGCAGCAGAAATAAATTATTCAAATATTGAAAAAGAAATATTGGCCATTGTCTGGAGCACAGACAGAGTTCGACAATTCCTATTAGGAAAGACGTTGGGTCATAAAATTTATGTCTGATGATTTTGACATTGAGTTCCAAAAAGGAAAAGCAATGCAACATGTCGATGCACTGTCAAAGTTACAATTTAATAAGGACCAAAAAAATGGAAATGTCGGACGAAGAAGTATTACATTGGGTTGAAGCTGGCATATTATCTCTACAAAGATTAATATCGGAAACTCTGCAAGATCCAATATTAAGTAAGATTGCTACAAGAATAAGAAAAAAAACAGGTGGAGTAATTGTTCCAAAGCTGAAAGACCTTACAAAGAAATAAGCCATAAATTAACAATGGAAAACGGTGTATTTTTTAAGCATTTTACCCCAAGCAAGGCGTGAGTGCTACTAGTAGAAAGTGAAAGACTTGGTATGGGGGGGATTGAGGAAAGGATAAAAAGAAAAACGGGGTTCAAGGCATCGATTGACATATTTAAATTTTTCAAGATTATAGTTATCAGAGAGGTAAGAGGAAGAGTTCCACAGCCTGGAAGAGAAAAAGCTGTTGGAGTAGATGAGGCGGTTATATTTAACTGTTTCGACATTAAAAGGGTGAGACCAAGATACCAACCTAGTAGCACACTTAAATTCATCCAGTCAGGTTTATGTAATGGAACTGTGATAGTACCACCAGAAACTGTAAGAAGAGATATTTTAAAAAGGGTATATGATGATGTGATGTGCATTTTGGGATAAAAGTTATGCAAAGGAGATTAAAATTGGAGGCTTAGTGGCCAGGTTATTATCGTGATATAGGAAGATATGTACACAAATGTCCAAAATGTACAGAAATGAAGAATTTTCAACAGAGGAGACTACACTCATGGCCTAAAAAAACGAAACCATAGTCATGTGTTCATATGGACCATGTACATATCAATGGCATGGGATTATTTCTAATTTTAGTAAACTCCTTTTTTGGAATGGCCTGAAGTCATTAAAGATAGAAAAACAACTATAATAAAACTAAAAGTAGTATTTTCTAGAAATTGGGTCCCTAAAACATTTGTATCAAACAATGCACCAGAATTTTGTGATAAACATCTATGTTATCGGTTGAATCGTATTAGTTGCACCCCTTACAAAACACCGTATCAACCACAATCTAATGGAAACAAAAGAGCAGACAGCGAAAATTGGATTAAAAGTATTTTGCCTAGAGATAATACAGACGGTTACTTAGAGGACAATTCCAAATCCCACCTGCATTAATGTGTAGACAAATAAGATCACCATTAATAATACCTTATTCGACAAATTAAAAGATGTGGTATAAGAAAGACAAAGTAGCAAGTTTTGAGAGAACTAATTTCATCATGCAAAGGCGACATAGCATATTATATCAAACAAAGGAAAAAGCCTAATGGTCCATTCTGACCAATTAAGACTGAAGAGGGAAAACGTTGTAATGGAAGAATACCTTGACAGAGAAGAAAGGATGAGTTCTTCAGACCAGTATAATAGAAGACGAGCCTATGGATGATAGCAGGAGTGACTCGGGCACTGAAGAAGATGAAATGAGACCAAGAACTCCATTAAAAGAACAGGACATAAACCCCAAAGGGGAGAGGAAGAAAAAAATTATAGGAGTTCGAGAACAACCAAAGGCATTAAACATCTTGGTTTCAGGGAGTTGTAAGTGGATTGGTAAATAGAACTGTATCTATTTGCATATGTTAATTAGAAGAGATATAAAGTGCATAATAAGGTAAGAGACAGGCAAGAAGTTAACTACTGATCACGTGATGTAGAACAACGCAATACAACACGTATGATAATCTAGATCTGATGAGTTTATTTAACAACATGACTCTCTGTTTAAGGTCAGTGTTATTATTTTATAGCATCTTACGTTGTTGGATAAAAGTATTCCTCGCACAACTTATGCTCTGTTCAATTTCCTTATCTTCAATGTTTATGATAGATTCAGGGTACGTGCCATCAACACTTTCAATTCCAGTTTGGGGAAGGCGTTTGTTTGTTTGTTTGTTTAAAGGCATATCAACACCTTATGGGTCATTTGATACCGAAATTTAATTTTCTTGGGAGCTTTGATTTGATTTGTTTTTTTAACTGCACATCAACACCTTATGGGTCATTTTATGCTGAAATTTAATTTTCTTGGGAAGTTTGATTTGATTTGTTTTTATAACGGCATATCAACATCTTATGGGTCATTTAATACCGAAATTTAATTTTCTAGGGAGGTTTGATTTGATTTGTTTGTTTAACGGCATATCAACACCTTTTGGGTCATTTAATACCGAAATTTAATTTTCTTGGGAAGTTTGATTTGATTTGTTTGTTTAACGGCATATCAACAACTTATGGGTCATTTAATGCTGAAATTTAATTTTCTTGAGAGCTTCGAATGAATAAAAATATGATATATTTTATTCTGCTTTCACAATTGAATACATGGTAAGTGATACTCAGCTTTTGTGCATTTGTGTGTTTTTGTGGGCATATTTACTAGAGACGGTGATATTGCACTTTTGTTGAAGTTATATTTTGGAATAGTTTGATTTTTTTTAAGAAATTGTATGATATTATATGAATTAATGCTCTGAAGGTGTTCTTTCGTATTGGTTGTTTGGTTGGCTGGTTTTTTTTAACGGCATATCAACACCTAGATGGGTTATTTAATGCCGAAATATTAATATTTTTAACACAATTTTATGGCTTCAACTACACTTACAAAATAATTTTGGTTATTTCGCTATAAAATGATTTGTCGGTAATTTTTTATATATATAATTATACCAATTTATTGTTGGTAATTTTACTATAAAAATGTATTTTTATACTTTTATAGTATTTTGTTTTTGTTTGGGAGAACACTATTTGCCCATAGCTGTGCTACCACGTCGGGTTAGGGTGGACCTGGGAACATCCTGGGATCAGAGGCCTTGCAGTCGGATGTAGTTTATTGTCATACCCAGGACTGTGGGAAAAAAGCATATCTGAAATCCTACTTCTCGGAACATTTGGTACGTTAACTCGCAATGGCGTTAGGTTACCAGTTTGTTATGGGATTCTTCGTTTGTAGCTGTGGCGTCTCGTTTCTGAACTAGGGTATTCTCCTGCGTTAGAGGCAGATATATATATTAAATTTTACTGACACTGAGACTATATGTATGTGTGCGCTTGTAGGTGACAAAGTGAAGAGTTGACTTTTTGTCGGACAGACTGTCTTCGATTAGAGTTCGTGTGATAGTTTGTGCGTGCGTGTGTGTGTGTGTGTGTGTGTGTGTGTGTGTGTGTGTGTGTGTTTTGTGTTTTTTTTTGTTTTCAGTCGTTCTGATTGGTTCATAAATCTGAAAAAGGTGTTTCTTTTCAAATATAGTGGATGAATGAAATGAAGTAGATGCGAGAGAATAATTGCGGACTTTCGATTGGCTCTGGCTCTAATTTGTATTTGCTTTTCTTATTGGAATACAATTTCTTATTACATCTGAATTTGTATTTGCTTTCATATAAAATAATTGTTAGTTCCGTCAGATAATCTGAATTTGCTTTACATTTTGTTTTGTTTTCTTTTTGTTTTCTTATTACATCTGGGCCTCGTTCTGATCTTGGTTCATAAATCTGAATTTGTATTTACTGAAAAATAATTGCTTATTACATCAGAATTTGTGTTTCTTTTTCAAAATATTTACTTTTCTTATTGGCTCTCTTCTTACATCTGAATTTGCATTTACATTTCTTATTGGCTCTAAAATAATTGCTTATTACATCTGAATTTGTATTTGCCTTTGAAATCTTATTACATCTGAATTTGTAGATGGCTTTTTGCTTTTACAATTTACCTTTCTTATTGGCTCTAAAATTTGCTTATTACATCTGAATTTGCCTTTCTTAAAATAATTGCTTATTACATCTGAATTTGACATCTGATTTGCCTTTCTTATTTGTATATGCATTTCTTATTGGCTCTAAAATATTTACATCTGCTTTTTAGATCTGAAAATTTGTAATTTGTATTTGCTTTTCTTATTGGCCCTAATACAATTTCTTATTACATCTGAATTTGTATTTGCCTTTCTTATTGGCTCTAAAATAATTGCTTATTACATCTTAATTTGTATTTACTTTTCTTATTGGCTCTAAAATAATTGCTTATTACATCTGAATTTGTATTTACTTTTCTTATTGGCTCTAAAATAATTTCTTATTACATCTGAATTTGTATTTGCCTTTCTTATTGGCTCTAAAATAATTGCTTATTACATCTGAATTTGTATTTGCTTTTCTTATTGGCTCTAAAATAATTGCTTATTACATCTGAATTTGTATTTGCTTTTCTTATTGGGCCTACTATAAATGCTTATTAGAACTGAATTTATTATTTCCTTCAATTTACTACAAGTACGATCGATTTTTTTTAGCAATGTCCCGTCTGCTTTATGCTCTGTACAATACATTTATCATTTTAAAAGTCTGCGTTTCTTCTTTCAAGTGTTCGAAATTTAATTACTTTTATTTTTCTGTTGTTTTTTAGGACATCGAAGCCAAATTAAATACAAGCAATTCCTGTGTCTAGAGTTTGCCATTATTTTCCCCTCATGTTCTCCATAAACTGTGTTTCTTACTAAGTAATAGTTTACCTCGAGTGGCTCTTGAGACTTGTACACGGTGCAAATTAGTGTTAAAAAAGACGGTTGTCTAAAAACCGCTAATATAAAAATATTTCGATGAATCAATAGGCATCGCCCTAAATAGGCTCAACATGAAGGCGTATCGAGAAAATCCCCCCCCCAAACATCTCATTGGTCATTAAAGTTTTCCTTCGTATGTAGTGATAGGAGACATAGAGCTGTCATTTTTTCACATCATTTTTATAGCATCCAACTGAAACTAGTTTTGATAAATTTCTTGAATATTTACAAACTAGTGAGAATTTTAAAATAAATATGTATCCGCACGCCCACTCGAACAGAAATTGGCACAAGGATTAGTTTGAATTAGGCACCCACTTATACAGTGCTGTTCGATAAAAGTGACTCCACCTGATTTTTTTTACTAAATGTCCTTTTCTCCGATGAATCGAAAGTTGAGCTAAATTCAAAGGATAAGCGATCTAAAAATCCGAAGAAGAAGCTTTGAAAGCCCTTTGAACTAAGCAGTAAGTACTGTCAAGCATCCGTTCAGTATAATGTTCTGGGGATGCTTTTCTTTTCATGGAATTGGTTTCTTAAAACCTATTGAAAAGACCCTCAGGAGCGAGCAGTGCAAGAAAATTTTAGAGTCTTGTCTGCTCCCTTCTGCTGAAAGAGTGCAAATCCACCCCACCAAGCTCATTTTTATGCAGGATAATGCTCCCTGTCACAAATCAAAATTGATGAAGGAATACTTTGATGAGAAGCAGGTGAGTGTTATGACATGGACGCCCCAATCTCCTGACCTCAACCCCATAGAAAACTTATGGAGCATGTTGCTCAACTGCTTTCTCGAGAACCTGTACTTTATAATGAGAACATTTAGTAAAAAAATCAGGTAAGTCACTTTTATCGAACAGCACTGTATTTGTCGTTTTAATTATTTATCACCATCCATTCCAAAGCTGATCGACAAGATATCCATCCTTTGAGAATCTTAATCCATATCCCCCTGGTATCAAATTGTGGGGATTACTCCACTTTGTCTGCCAATGGAGTTCACTCGACGCCATCTTGGGGGTGCAGAAATCCGTACATTAAAAGTAGAGGATTTATCCTCTCTTTTTCTTTTTCACTCTTTAACCCATCCGATCTCGTAGTCACAAGACGTTGTCCAGTCTTCCTTTGATGTACTCCTCGAGTAGCTGACTACTTAATTTCAACCCAAATGAATGACGCCGCAGTGATGCACATACTCACAGCAGATAATCCCATAAATGTTTTTTGTATCCTTTTTTTTACTGATTTGTATACACATAAATATAATCTTTCTCTTATTTTGTAGGCTATTTAATCGCTTCACCTCAACCAATGTAATAAAGTCACTAAGATGCATGGGGTTACTGCGTTTGAAAGAATATGTGCAAAGGAAAGTATTACTAAGAAGAGAGAATACTAAAAGCACAAACATTAAAAAAGACATTACATTTAAATTTTTGAGCAGCAAACTTGACTGGAAAGCAAGCCGCAAGAGAGTTCCACAAACGAGAAGTGCGAGAGAAGAAACTGTTAGCATAGAAATTACGGTTACATTTATCCATTTTAACTGTAAAATGACGATATCTAGTCAATCAGTTATGCCGTGGCATAACGAGGTCTTGGTCCGAGGAGGGACCCCTACCACAAGCAGTGAGCAACAAGCCAGGATGGAACAAATAGTAATTTTTTTTAGAAATTCAAATACAAATACTCCTCGCGATTACTGACACGATATGACGGGAAACACGAATATGAATACAAGTAATTTTCTTCCAGATTCCAAAAATACAAATGCTTCTGAAACTAAGCTATAATCTAAATCTAAATGCTTTTTCACATGAATACAAATGCTCTGAGAAAGTATTTAAATACAATACAAATACATTTTTATCTGATCCGCCACTACCAACAAGCACTATGCAAAACCTAAATTAAAAGATGTCAAGTTTAGAGTAATTCATTTCATCTATTTGAATTCGTAAAGCCGAGAAATACGACAAAGCTTGGTAGTCAAAAATTTGTCAATAACACCATCCACATTTATATGTCCAAATTTTTCATTTTCGAAGCTTAATAAAGCCAAATTGCTTAGGCGTTCCTGGCCTTTTGTGATTCAGAAATAGTTTTTTTTATTCATTTTAGTTTGCTGAAAGACCGCTCACAAGATGCTAAAGAGGCAACAGTATGCGCAATGCTATTTGTAAATTGAGGAACACATCATTGCTGTAAGATATTGTACTATTCAAAAGCTCAATTGGGATTCTTGGTTTAACGAAGACACTGTCTTTTTTTTTTTGTATTAACATTCGACAATCTGTAATTTCGCTACCGAGCTATATTCCATTAAAATCAGCTTCATATGCAGCAGCAGCTATTTTGCATCTTTGTATCGTGCCTTTGTTCGACTCAATGAGGCTTTCAATATCCAAGAGGAAGCCAAATTACTCAATTGACGCAACCTTGTAAGTTGATCTTACTGTTCTGTATTCAACCTGTCCAGTACTGCCTTCTCTCACATTTAAAATCTCGTCTCCTCTCCAGCCATTCTCTTTTTTCCACGCACCCTTCTCTGTTGACCAATGTCAGTAACACATTCTAAGCATTTTTCCCCATCTTTTGAAATTGAATTTTTACAGATAGAACCCTGTTTACTCATAACAGACTGTTGCAGTCTATGAATGTTAGCTCGAGCTTCATTGAAGTTCATTCCAGGGCACTGACGTCTTCTCTGGACACGGTCAATGAAAGACAATTCGTCGTCCCAGAACGGCAGATTAGTTAGAAAGCTAAAGGTTTGCATGTTGTGTGCAGCAAGCAGATGGCGTAGCTTCTTGTGTTGACTGATACTGAAATATTACTTGCCATACCCTCCAGCAATTCACCTGTCACCTAATATCGTTTTCACAACGTGAACAACATCGCGCCTAGCATTCCATCTTGTATCAGAGGGCGATTTACAGCCGCCCCTAGTGTCACATTCAATTTCTTTCAGCTCTATTGTTGAGCTGGAGAAAAATTATACAATGAATCAAGAACTTCAAAAAATTATATAGCAAACACCATTTCTGATACTGCAATATTTGGACCGATGAGGTCCAAATATTGGTTGTCAAAATTCACAAAGATTGCTTTCGGCTTTTTAGGTCATATGCGTTTCTCGACAGCAGACAACTTTTCAGCCATTGTTGCAGTATTGGCATACGTCTGTCCATGACCATCTCTTTCCAATTTTGAGGTAATGTCGAAGATAGTCCCTTCTTTTGTCTCTTTGATGCACTTCATTGCCCAGTAGCTAAATGAACTCGTTCTGTATCTTGCCAGACAAAAATGTTGCAAAATGCAGACGCGACTTGGCATAATCCAACTGATGCTACAACATAGGGTCTTACTTGCTAAGTAGCTTAACAAGTGCAAAAAAAATACCGAAATTATTACTTAATGCAATAACTTCGCGCTGTCAACGAAATGTCAGATGCTGAGTTGCCAAAAACATGATACAATCCATAAAACGCATGAGCAGGTCCTTCAATAATTGTTTCTGTTCTATCATATGCTTCAGTATTACTCTGTCAATTGTAGACCCTTCTGATATACGTCTCTCAAAAAAACACCATGCTTTAGAAATGGCGTAAACTGAATGACAAAACACGGACGATGTTCTTGGTAAACGAAAGTTTTATTTTTTTTTCAGGTAAAAAATCTGAAAAAAAAAACAAACAAAAAAAACATGTCCTTTATTGAAAGGGACAAAGGGAAAGGAGAAAGAGAATAAACAAGAAAAAAAAAGAAATAAAGCATCAACTTTTACCAGCAGCCGCAACCAGATTACATGGAATCATAAGACCTAAGCCGTGTCGTTTTATTTAAAACCAGTAATTCGGAAAGGCAGCTAAGTTTGAGAGCCAGAAAGAGGCAATTAACAATGGTTTCATGGTAAAGGAGTATGTCTAAACGACAGAGCGTCAAACATAGAAAGATCCTACATTCTTTCTAAATATCAAAAATTCAGGGCTCGAAAGCACAAACTTGTTGAATGAGCGTCCGAAAATACGGAGGCAAAAAAACTACTTGTAGTGTTACCACAATACATTTTCAATACAAAGGCGAATAAAGAAAAACAAAAGAAGAATGGAATAAAACATACCAAAGTTATCAAGAAAGGCGGAGCGGCGAGTAAGGGTGCATGCAAGCAGGTACCGAACCAAAAGAACTCTGAAGATCCCGCCAAAAGAAAACACATCCTCAAAGGCTAATACGTTGCCGAGAGTAGATGATAACGGTAAGGCGTAATCAAAAAAGGAAATAATGCTAAGGAAGACTAGTTTATTCAGAAACACGCGGAAAGAGAGAGAAATAGATAAAAAAATAAAAATAAAGACAGTAACAAAAACAAAGTCGTTCCAGACGAGAGGTAAAAAGGGTAAACAAACAAAAACGGTCAGTGAATTTGTCCCTTGAAGTTTGACGTTAAAAACGTGACACTTCTGAGATTGTGAGATCTCAAAAGTTCGTGTGAAGGTTTCTAGTTCAAGTTTGTTTACATTTGAAAGGTTGAAGGGCATGCATCTGGCAGGGAAAGGAAAGAGAAAAGAAGTGGGAAGGAGTTTCCTGTGAAAAATACGGTTTCTTCCTGAATTGGCGAGTTAGCGAGTTGAGCCGACTGACTGCTTGTTGTCGGTTATTAGGAGTCGCAGTCTGTATGGCTTGAATGGAAGAGGTGCTACCCAGCTGCGGTGACTATTCCTTTTCACACCTTTTTTCCATGATATCAAGGAAGATTCTGTTCTTATGGAGAAAGTAGTCGGTCGTCCTCCTTGGTCGGTTGAAAGACGGAGCTGCCCAATTTTCCGGCAGTATCTTCCTTGGCGAAAATGTGTTGGGACAAGGCTCAAAGTTTGTTGGGCGGCTATCTCGGGTGCTGGTGAAGAAGGTGTCAACAGGACGGTTTAACCTCCCGAGGCACTACGTTCCCCACATCACCCAGCCCATGTCTAATTTCTGAGCATAAGGGGCGCTGTGAGGACCATTGATCTGGGCGTGAACCTTATGTACTTCAATAATGTCACGACCCAGGAGTAGCAAAAATAGGGCCCGCTGGTCCATTATTAGAATTTCCGCTGCTATTCTAGCCAAGTGTTTGTTGTGAAGGGCTATATTGGTGTTGGGATTTCTGCGATTATCCGGCACATCAGCGCACTCGATTAATGTAGGAAGGGCAGGCTGGTGTGTCCATCTATGGATTCAATTCTGTATCCATAGGCTCTTCTCCAACCGTTTTCTATGACTCGAAGCAAGTCCTAAGTGAGTAAGAAGATGTGGGGCCGTGGTCACTGAACAACTCGAAGAACTCTGGACGAGCAAGTGACTTGTTGCTACGTCGATCACGGCATACATCCTGACTGTCTTGTTTCTCTGGCCTTGTGGATGCACCTAACCAGGCAAATTTTTGAACAAGATTTTTCGATTAAGTTGCTACCACAAACCTGTGTGCAGTGGGCTGTAATATCGTTGTTCTCCCCGCCATGGTTTGGCATGGCTCTGATGGGTGTCGTTTGTGGTACGGGTTCAGGGTGAAGAGCAGTGTTGTGGTTTAACGGCATCCACACTTTAAGCGCATTTAGGCTTGAACCTGCAGTCCTTGTTGATTATGGGTAGCGCAACATCGGAAACAGATGTTGTGTTGTCTCAGATAGGCTTGTCTCTCTGGAAAGGGTTTGTTCTAAATGCCGGCAACTACGAAGAGGGTGAGGCAGGTTATGGATGGGGCATATGCTTGATATCTTTTGATGCAATCTGAGTCTTGTGGACTGAAATTTCTTTCCGCTGTGGTGTGGTTGTTCGGTCCATGTTTTGCGAGGGCCAAGTATCTGTGGTAAGACGAAAGCTGGGGTCGTTCCTTATCTTCTGCTTGTTGTTCGATGAACTTAGTAAACACCGAGAATGGGGGAATGGCACTTTGTTTCCGCTTGTATGTCGTGCCATGGGAGGTCCATTGGTCTCGTAGTGTAGGCGGAAGCTTCTCCACAATAGGCCTGAGACCCTTTTCAGTGTCCAGGAGGGCAAGGCATTTCGTCCTTAGCTGCTTGAGTTAGGAGGTCGCTTAGCTCCCTCAGTCTGTCGTAGTCCTTGGTTACCTTTGGGAACCTATGGATCCTTTTTGAAGAGTGAGTCTTCGATGGCTTCTGGGACCCGTAGCATTTTTCCAAACGCTTCCATATTTCCTGCAGGCCCTTCTCAGGATGGTTAAGGTAGGCTGTCCTTAAACGGTTGGCATGCTCGGTGGAGGCAGGGCTCTAATTTCACAAGCAAGTCCATTTTTTGTTTGGTTAACGCAGGTCGACAATGGAGTTTTTTCCATGCTCGATAGTCCTTAGGTCTGTCCGGAGAATTTGAGCATACTGGCTTGAAGTTTCACGCAAGTAACGGCTAAGTCACTGGAGTGGTCATGGCGGTTTTCAGTTGAGCACCTCCTCCGATGATCCTCAGATGGATCAATAAATTAGCGGAAGGAGGCTTGAGTTGGGCTGATCAATTGAGATGCAGGAGAGCGTATTTTGCAGGGCAGATGATTTACCAATTTTTTGGGCAGGTTTGAAAAGTTGGGCCGAACTTTCGGGCCACATATTCTCTCGTACGCTGCATAATTTCAGCAGGAGTCTGGTTTTGGATGTTTTTTTTCTTCACTAAGCGAGACATACAACAACAAAGGCCTTTAGTGCGGCTTTGAGAGCCATTTCTTTGGAGCCTTTAGAGTTTTTTTGTTTAACTCCATTTTAGCCTTTGCTTTTCGCAGTTTATTTTTCTCTCCACGAAGAGCAGGCCTGATTTTAGCCATCTCCAGTTTAACGGACAGCTAAGGCCTTAGATGAGGCAGAAGAGAACCTGGAGCGCGTTCTATTAGAGACAACGGACTTGGTCCATGGCGTTTGTTTTAGCGTGCTGGGATCTGTTGCAGAGAAGGGTAGACAAAGAGTGCCGGAGCGTCACGGGTCGTTGAAAAGGCTAATAGCTGTCAAATTAGTTTTACGCCGGGAGCAGTCCAGTAGAGAAATCCGCAAGGAGCCGTGGGAGAGGAAGGGTCACACTTTATGGAAGACCTTGCGCCACGTGCGAATAAATTTTGATTTTTACTTGTTTGCCTTTAACAACATGCATAAAAACACGCTGCTTTAGACAGCCAGGTAAACTCGAATTCATAAAAAAACGGACGAATTTCTTGGGAAACGAAAGATTTTATTCTGTTTAATCAGGTAAAAATCTGAAAGAAAAAATAAACAAAAAACATGAGTTTTCTTGGGACAAAGAGGAAAGGAGAGATTTGTTTGGAGGAAGCAAGAGAACAAAGAAAGAAAGAAAGAAGTCATAACTTACTACCAGCAGCCGCAAGGCAGACGGTAGTGGCGAAGGTGGCTAAGACCAGCGAAGCACGTGTCGTTTTATGTTAAATATGACAGCAACAAGTTCGGAAAGGCAGCTAAGCGTTGAGAGCCAGAAAGAGGCAATTTTCAATGGTAGACATGGTAAAGGAGTATGTCTAAACGACAGAGCAAAAGTCAAACATAGAAAGATCCTACATTCTTTCTAAATATCAAAATTCAGGGCCTGAAAGATTTGAACTTGTTGAATGAGCGTCCGTTTATACGGCAAAACAACAACAGTACCACAATACATTTTCAATACAAAAATTTAATTTTCTTGGGAAGAATTGAATTGAACATACCAAAGTTATCAAGAAAGGCGGAGCGGCGAGTAAGGGTCATGCAAGCAGGTACCGAACCAAAAGAACTCTGAAGATCCCGCCAAAAGAAAACACACATCTAACGCTATCAACGTTGCCGAGAGTAGATGATAACGAAATTTAATTTTCTTGGGAAATTTGCTTTGAAGACTAGTTTGTTTAGAAACACGCGGAAAGAGAGAGAAATAGAAAAAAAAAAAAATAAAGACAGTAACAAAAAGGGAAGTCGCAGCGAGACGAGAGGTTAAAGGGGTAAACAAACAAAAACGGTGTCATGAATTTGTCCCGAAATTTAAGTTTGACGTTAAAACGTGATTTGATTTGTTTGATATACGTCATATCAAATTCTTTCCATGCAAGAAATGGCGCACGATGATGAGTGTCCTGTCCATTTCTGGTATTCTTTCGTTGCATTTTTTTCTACTTTCGAAATTTTTTTCAAATTTGGACTTGTTGAAAAACAATAAACAGCAAAAAAAAAAAATTTGCATTTTTTTGAGTAAACAACCAATTATATCAATCAACATAATCCTGCATTTCAAACCAGAAATTTAAGCTTCTTGGGACCCATTTGATTTGATTTGTTTGTTTACGTCTTCGACACGTCAGCAACATAATAACTTCCTGATCTTTTGTAACTTTGAATATGCCGTCTTTGTTCTGGAAAAGCTTTAGATTTTACCATTTGTTTTATTTAAAATGTGTGATTTATATCAACACATTTAAGGGTGCATTTTTCATGGTTAATTTAATTTCATCACATTGGGCATATTCATTTGAACGAAACGAAGATTGTTTGTTTAAAACCGGCATTGCCTCAGAATCAATCCTAACTAACGGGAATCATTTCATACCGAAATAAAGCATTTTCCTATATTGTCTTGGGAATAGGTTTCTTTAATTTCAAAGACATAAGGGTTGTTTGTTTAACGGCAGCGTTTGTTCAAAACAACCTAAAAGACATTCATTGTTCCATTTAACTTAATTTTTTGCATCAAAACCCTATATATATGGGAATTTACGGCACGTTATATCCGACACTAAGTTACAATGAGATCATTATGTCTAAATATTTTATGTATTCATTGAAATGTTATGATTTATCAATTGAGGCGAGGAGAAAAATTACCATTATTATCATTTTACAAAGAACCATCCCAGGAATATATCTTTTCAATCTGGTCTCAACCGAGGGAAAACAGAACTAAACAACACTTTTTGTTTTTCTTTAACGATTTGATTTGATTTGACGTTTAACGGCATCCGCAACAACATAAGAATCATTTCATACCGTCGTCATTTAATTTTGACGGGCCGTTTGAAATAATTTGTTTGTCATCAAAAGGATATTAAAGTCAATAAAAAGGACACAATTTCAATTTTTCCTAATTTTCTGGGAAATTTTTGATTTTTTGTTTAAAACGTATATCAACAACCAAACTTGGTCATTTTTACCACACCGAATAAACTTAGATTTTTACTTGGGAGATTTGATTTTATTTTTTTGTTTTTGTTTTTTGGGGTTTTTTTTGTGAAAATAAGGGTCATTTCATTTCGCATTCCTTATCCATCAATAAACTTGGGACTGAGCGATTTGATTGATTACGTTTAAATAATTTTTCGATTCATTAACTATAGTATTTTGCCATTTGATTCTGTTTGTTTAACCCACTTGGCCTATTCAACCCGTAGCTGGGTGGGGTAGAAATTATTTCATATTCTAATTTAAAAGTTTTCTTGGGAGATTTGATTTGATTTGTTTGTTTACACCATATAGCACTGCGTTTAAATTCACTGCATTCGATTGATCAGTTCATTATTATCGCATTTTTTGTATTCACATACCGAAATTGGAAAATTCATTTCTTGGAACTTTAAATCAAATGGTTAATTGATTCATTTGTTTGTTTAACGGCATATCAACACTTTATGGGTCATTTAATGCCGAAATTTAATTTTCTTGGGACATTTGATTTGATTTGTTTGTTTAACGGCATATCAACAACATAAGGGTCATTTCATACCGAAATTTCATTTTCTTGGGAGATTTGATTTGATTTTTAACGGCATATCAACAACATAAGTCATTTCATGTTTCTTGGGAGATTTGATTTGATTTGTTTGTTTAACGGCATATCAACAAATACCGAAATTTAATTTTCTTTGGAGATTTGATTTTTGGGTCATTTCATACCGAAATTTAATTTTCTTGGGAGATTTGATTTGATTTGTTTGTTTAACGGCATATCAACAACATAAGGGTCATTTCATACCGAAATTTAATTTTCTTGGGAGATTTGATTTGATTTGTTTGTTTAACGGCATATCAACAACATAAGGGTCATTTCATACCGAAATTTAATTTTCTTGGGAGATTTGATTTGATTTGTTTGTTTAACGGCATATCAACAACATAAGGGTCATTTCATACCGAAATTTAATTTTCTTGGGAGATTTGGATTTGTTTGTTTAACGGCATATCAACAACATAAGGGGCATTTCATACCGAAATTTAATTTTCTTGGGAGATTTGATTTGATTTGTTTGTTTAACGGCATATCAACAACATAAGGGTCATTTCATACCGAAATTTAATTTTTTTGGGGGATTTGATTTGATTTGTTTGTTTAACGGCATATCAACAACATAAGGGTCATTTCATACCGAAATTTAATTTTCTTGGGAGATTTGATTTGATTTGTTTGTTTAACGGCATATCAACAACATAAGGGTCATTTCATACCGAAATTTAATTTTCTTGGGAGATTTGATTTGATTTGTTTGTTTAACGGCATATCAACAACATAAGGGTCATTTCATACCGAAATTTAATTTTCTTGGGAGATTTGATTTGATTTGTTTGTTTAACGGCATATCAACAACATAAGGGTCATTTCATACCGAAATTTAATTTTCTTGGGAGATTTGATTTGATTTGTTTGTTTAACGGCATATCAACAACATAAGGGTCATTTCATACCGAAATTTAATTTTCTTGGGAGATTTGATTTGATTTGTTTGTTTAACGGCATATCAACAACATATAAGGGTCATTTCATACCGAAATTTAATTTTCTTGGGAGATTTGATTTGATTTGTTTGTTTAACGGCATATCAACAACATAAGGGTCATTTCATACCGAAATTTAATTTTCTTGGGAGATTTGATTTGATTTGTTTGTTTAACGGCATATCAACAACATAAGGGTCATTTCATACCGAAATTTAATTTTCTTGGGAGATTTGATTTGATTTGTTTGTTTAACGGCATATCAACAACATAAGGGTCATTTCATACCGAAATTTAATTTTCTTGGGAGATTTGATTTGATTTGTTTGTTTAACGGCATATCAACAACATAAGGGTCATTTCATACCGAAATTTAATTTTCTTGGGAGATTTGATTTGATTTGTTTGTTTAACGGCATATCAACAACATAAGGGTCATTTCATACCGAAATTTAATTTTCTTGGGAGATTTGATTTGATTTGTTTGTTTAACGGCATATCAACAACATAAGGGTCATTTCATACCGAAATTTAATTTTCTTGGGGAGATTTGATTTGATTTGTTTGTTTAACGGCATATCAACAACATAAGGGTCATTTCATTTCATACCGAAATTTAATTTTCTTGGGAGATTTGATTTGATTTGTTTGTTTAACGGCATATCAACAACATAAGGGTCATTTCATACCGAAATTTAATTTTCTTGGGAGATTTGATTTGATTTGTTTGTTTAACGGCATATCAACAACATAAAGGGTCATTTCATACCGAAATTTAATTTTCTTGGGAGATTTGATTTGATTTGTTTGTTTAACGGCATATCAACAACATAAGGGTCATTTCATACCGAAATTTAATTTTCTTGGGAGATTTGATTTGATTTGTTTGTTTAACGGCATATCAACAACATAAGGGTCATTTCATACCGAAATTTAATTTTCTTGGGAGATTTGATTTGATTTGTTTGTTTAACGGCATATCAACAACATAAGGGTCATTTCATACCGAAATTTAATTTTCTTGGGAGATTTGATTTGATTTGTTTGTTTAACGGCATATCAACAACATAAGGGTCATTTCATACCGAAATTTAATTTTCTTGGGAGATTTGATTTGGAACGGCATATCAACAACATAAGGGTCATTTGAAATTTAATTTTCTTTGGGAGATTTGATTTTTGTTTGTTTAACGGCATATCAACAACATAAGGGTCATTTCATACCGAAATTTAATTTTCTTGGGAGATTTGATTTGATTTGTTTGTTTAACGGCATATCAACAACATAAGGGTCATTTCATTTACCGAAATTTAATTTTCTTGGGAGATTTGATTTGATTTGTTTGTTTAACGGCATATCAACAACAACATAAGGGTCATTTCATACCGAAATTTAATTTTCTTGGGAGATTTGATTTGATTTGTTTGTTTAACGGCATATCAACAACATAAGGGTCATTTCATACCGAAATTTAATTTTCTTGGGAGATTTGATTTGATTTGTTTGTTTAACGGCATATCAACAACATAAGGGTCATTTCATACCGAAATTTAATTTTCTTGGGAGATTTGATTTGATTTGTTTGTTTAACGGCATATCAACAACATAAGGGTCATTTCATATCAACAACATAAGAAATTTAATTTTTTTGGGAGATTTGATTTGATTTGTTTGTTTAACGGCATATCAACAACATAAGGGTCATTTCATACCGAAATTTAATTTTCTTGGGAGATTTGATTTGATTTGTTTGTTTAACGGCATATCAACAACATAAGGGTCATTTCATACCGAAATTTAATTTTCTTGGGAGATTTGATTTGATTTGTTTGTTTAACGGCATATCAACAACATAAGGGTCATTTCATACCGAAATTTAATTTTCTTGGGAGATTTGATTTGATTTGTTTGTTTAACGGCATATCAACAACATAAGGGTCATTTCATGCCGAAATTTAATTTTCTTGGGAGATTTGATTTGATTTGTTTGTTTAACGGCATATCAACAACATAAGGGTCATTTCATACCGAAATTTAATTTTCTTGGGAGATTTGATTTGATTTGTTTGTTTAACGGCATATCAACAACATAAGGGTCATTTCATACCGAAATTTAATTTTCTTGGGAGATTTGATTTGATTTGTTTGTTTAACGGCATATCAACAACATAAGGGTCATTTCATACCGAAATTTAATTTTCTTGGGAGATTTGATTTGATTTGTTTGTTTAACGGCATATCAACAACATAAACGTATCATTTCATACCGAAATTTAATTTTCTTGGGAGATTTGATTTGATTTGTTTGTTTAACGGCATATCAACAACATAAGGGTCATTTCATACCGAAATTTAATTTTCTTGGGAGATTTGATTTGATTTGTTTGTTTAACGGCATATCAACAACATAAGGGTCATTTCATACCGAAATTTAATTTTCTTGGGAGATTTGATTTGATTTGTTTGTTTAACGGCATATCAACAACATAAGGGTCATTTTCATACCGAAATTTAATTTTCTTGGGAGATTTGATTTGATTTGTTTGTTTAACGGCATATCAACAACATAAGGGTCATTTCATACCGAAATTTAATTTTCTTGGGATTTGATTTTTTGATTTAACGATTTGTTTGTTTAATTTGTTTGTTTAACGGCATATCAACAACATAAGGGTCATTTCATACCGAAATTTAATTTTCTTGGGAGATTTGATTTGATTTGTTTGTTTAACGGCATATCAACAACATAAGGGTCATTTCATACCGAAATTTAATTTTCTTGGGAGATTTGATTTGATTTGTTTGTTTAACGGCATATCAACAACATAAGGGTCATTTCATACCGAAATTTAATTTTCTTGGGGAGATTTGATTTGATTTGTTTGTTTAACGGCATATCAACAACATAAGGGTCATTTCATACCGAAATTTAATTTTCTTGGGAGATTTGATTTGATTTGTTTGTTTAACGGCATATCAACAACATAGGGTCATTTCATACCGAAATTTAATTTTCTTGGGAGATTTGATTTGATTTGTTTGTTTAACGGCATATCAACAACATAAGGGTCATTTCATACCGAAATTTAATTTTCTTGGGAGATTTGATTTGATTTGTTTGTTTAACGGCATATCAACAACATAAGGGTCATTTCATACCGAAATTTAATTTTCTTGGGAGATTTGATTTGATTTGTTTGTTTAACGGCATATCAACAACATAAGGGTCATTTCATACCGAAATTTAATTTTCTTGGGAGATTTGATTTGATTTGTTTGTTTAACGGCATATCAACAACATAAGGGTCATTTCATACCGAAATTTAATTTTCTTGGGAGATTTGATTTGATTTGTTTGTTTAACGGCATATCAACAACATTTCATACCGAAATTTAATTTTCTTGGGAGATTTGATTTGATTTGTTTGTTTAACGGCATATCATACCGAAATTTAATTTTCTTGGGAGATTTGATTTGATTTGTTTGTTTAACGGCATATCAACAACATAAGGGTCATTTCATACCGAAATTTAAGATTTTTGATTTGTTTGTTTAACTTGGGAGAAATTTAATTTTCTTGGGATTTGATTTGATTTGTTTAACGGCATATCAACAACATAAGGGTCATTTCATACCGAAATTTAATTTTCTTGGGAGATTTGATTTGATTTGTTTGTTTAACGGCATATCAACAACATAAGGGTCATTTCATACCGAAATTTAATTTTCTTGGGAGATTTGATTTGATTTGTTTGTTTAACGGCATATCAACAACATAAGGGTCATTTCATACCGAAATTTAATTTTCTTGGGAGATTTGATTTGATTTGTTTGTTTAACGGCATATCAACAACATAAAGGGTCATACCGAAATTTAATTTTCATTTGACCGAAATTTAATTTTCTTGGGAGATTTGATTTGATTTGTTTGTTTAACGGCATATCAACAACATAAGGGTCATTTCATACCGAAATTTAATTTTCTTGGGAGATTTGATTTGATTTGTTTGTTTAACGGCATATCAACAACATAAGGGTCATTTTCATACCGAAATTTAATTTTCTTTGGAGATTTGATTTGATTTGTTTGTTTAACGGCATATCAACAACATAAGGGTCATTTCATACCGAAATTTAATTTTCTTGGGAGATTTGATTTGATTTGTTTGTTTAACGGCATATCAACAACATAAGGGTCATTTCATACCGAAATTTAATTTTCTTGGGAGATTTGATTTGATTTGTTTGTTTAACGGCATATCAACAACATAAGGGTCATTTCATACCGAAATTTAATTTTCTTGGGAGATTTGATTTGATTTGTTTGTTTAACGGCATATCAACAACATAAGGGTCATTTCATACCGAAATTTAATTTTCTTGGGGAGATTTGATTTGATTTGTTTGTTTAACGGCATATCAACAACATATAAGTCATTTCATACCGAAATTTAATTTTCTTGGGAGATTTGATTTGATTTGTTTGTTTAACGGCATATCAACAACATAAGGGTCATTTCATACCGAAATTTAATTTTCTTGGGAGATTTGATTTGATTTGTTTGTTTAACGGCATATCAACAACATAAGGGTCATTTCATACCGAAATTTAATTTTCTTGGGAGATTTGATTTGATTTGTTTGTTTAACGGCATATCAACAACAACATAAGTTTGTTTAATTTTCTTGGGATTTGATTTGATTTGTTTGTTTAACAACAACATAAGGGTCATTTCATACCGAAATTTAATTTTCTTGGGAGATTTGATTTGATTTGTTTGTTTAACGGCATATCAACAACATAAGGGTCATTTAATTTTCTTGGGAGATTTGATTTGATTTGTTTTGTTTAACGGCATATCAACATAAGGGTCATTTCATACCGAAATTTAATTTTCTTGGGAGATTTGATTTGATTTGTTTGTTTAACGGCATATCAACAACATAAGGGTCATTTCATACCGAAATTTAATTTTCTTGGGAGATTTGATTTGATTTGTTTGTTTAACGGCATATCAACAAATATAAGGGTCATTTCATACCGAAATTTAATTTTCTTGGGAGATTTGATTTGATTTGTTTGTTTAACGGCATATCAACAACATAAGGGTCATTTCATACCGAAATTTAATTTTCTTGGGAGATTTGATTTGATTTGTTTGTTTAACGGCATATCAACAACATAAGGGTCATTTCATACCGAAATTTAATTTTCTTGGGAGATTTGATTTGATTTGTTTGTTTAACGGCATATCAACAACATAAGGGTCATTTCATACCGAAATTTAATTTTCTTGGGAGATTTGATTTGATTTGTTTGTTTAACGGCATATCAACAACATAAGGGTCATTTCATACCGAAATTTAATTTTCTTGGGAGATTTGATTTGATTTGTTTGTTTAACGGCATATCAACAACATAAAGGGTCATTTCATACCGAAATTTAATTTTCTTGGGAGATTTGATTTGATTTGTTTGTTTAACGGCATATCAACAACATAAGGGTCATTTCATACCGAAATTTAATTTTCTTTTGTTTGTTTAACGGGATTTGATTTGATTTGTTTGTTTAACGGCATATCAACAACATAAGGGTCATTTCATACCGAAATTTAATTTTCTTGGGAGATTTGATTTGATTTGTTTGTTTAACGGCATATCAACAACATAAGGGTCATTTCATACCGAAATTTAATTTTTTTTTAACGGGGTCAGATTTGGGATTTGATTTGTTTGTTTAACGGCATATCAACAACATAAGGGTCATTTCATACCGAAATTTAATTTTCTTGGGAGATTTGATTTGATTTGTTTGTTTAACGGCATATCAACAACATAAGGGTTTGTTTAACGGCATTCAACAACATAAGGGTCATTTCATACCGAAATTTAATTTTCTTGGGAGATTTGATTTGATTTGTTTGTTTAACGGCATATCAACAACATAAGGGTCATTTCATACCGAAATTTAATTTTCTTGGGAGATTTGATTTGATTTGTTTGTTTAACGGCATATCAACAACATAAGGGTCATTTCATACCGAAATTTAATTTTCTTGGGAGATTTGATTTGATTTGTTTGTTTAACGGCATATCAACAACATAAGGGTCATTTCATACCGAAATTTAATTTTCTTGGGAGATTTGATTTGATTTGTTTGTTTAACGGCATATCAACAACATAAGGGTCATTTCATACCGAAATTTAATTTTCTTGGGAGATTTGATTTGATTTGTTTGTTTAACGGCATATCAACAACATAAGGGTCATTTCATACCGAAATTTAATTTTCTTGGGAGATTTGATTTGATTTGTTTGTTTAACGGCATATCAACAACATAAGGGTCATTTCATACCGAAATTTAATTTTCTTGGGGATTTGATTTGATTTGTTTGTTTAACGGAGATTTGATTTTAATTTTCTTGGGATTTGATTTGATTTGTTTGTTTAACGGCATATCAACAACATAAGGGTCATTTCATACCGAAATTTAATTTTCTTGGGAGATTTGATTTGATTTGTTTGTTTAACGGCATATCAACAACATAAGGGTCATTTCATACCGAAATTTAATTTTCTTGGGAGATTTGATTTGATTTGTTTGTTTAACGGCATATCAACAACATAAGGGTCATTTCATACCGAAATTTAATTTTCTTGGGAGATTTGATTTGATTTGTTTTGTTTAACGGCATATCAACAACATAAAGGGTCATTTCATACCGAAATTTAATTTTCTTGGGAGATTTGATTTGATTTGTTTGTTTAACGGCATATCAACAACATAAAGGGTCATTTCATACCGAAATTTAATTTTCTTGGGAGATTTGATTTGATTTGTTTGTTTAACGGCATATCAACAACATAAGGGTCATTTCATACCGAAATTTAATTTTCTTGGGAGATTTGATTTGATTTGTTTGTTTAACGGCATATCAACAACATAAGGGTCATTTCATACCGAAATTTAATTTTCTTGGGAGATTTGATTTGATTTGTTTGTTTAACGGCATATCAACAACATAAGGGTCATTTCATACCGAAATTTAATTTTCTTGGGAGATTTGATTTGATTTGTTTGTTTAACGGCATATCAACAACATAAGGGTCATTTCATACCGAAATTTAATTTTCTTTGGGAGATTTGATTTGATTTGTTTGTTTAACGGCATATCAACAACATAAGGGTCATTTCATACCGAAATTTAATTTTCTTGGGAGATTTGATTTGATTTGTTTGTTTAACGGCATATCAACAACATAAGGGTCATTTCATACCGAAATTTAATTTTCTTGGGAGATTTGATTTGATTTGTTTGTTTAACGGCATATCAACAACATAAGTATCAACAACCGAAATTTAATTTTCTTGGGAGATTTGATTTGATTTGTTTGTTTAACGGCATATCAACAACATAAGGGTCATTTCATACCGAAATTTAATTTTCTTGGGAGATTTAAAATTTAATTTTCTTGATTTGATTTGATTTGTTTGTTTAACGGCATATCAACAACATAAGGGTCATTTCATACCGAAATTTAATTTTCTTGGGAGATTTGATTTGATTTGTTTGTTTAACGGCATATCAACAACATAAGGGTCATTTCATACCGAAAATTTTCTTGGGAGATTTTTTTTTGTTTGGGGATTTAAGGGTCATTTGGGAGATTTGATTTTTGTTTGTTTAACGGCATATCAACAACATAAGGGTCATTTCATACCGAAATTTAATTTTCTTGGGAGATTTGATTTGATTTGTTTGTTTAACGGCATATCAACAACATAAGGGTCATTTCATACCGAAATTTAATTTTCTTGGAGATTTGATTTGATTTGTTTGTTTAACGGCATATCAACAACATAAGGGTCATTTCATACCGAAATTTAATTTTCTTGGGAGATTTGATTTGATTTGTTTGTTTAACGGCATATCAACAACATAAGGGTCATTTCATACCGAAATTTAATTTTCTTGGGAGATTTGATTTGATTTTTGTTTAACGTTTCAACATATGCATTTCAACAAATTTAATAGGGTCATTTCATACCGAAATTTAATTTTCTTGGGAGATTTGATTTGATTTGTTTGTTTAACGGCATATCAACAACATAAGGGTCATTTCATCAAATTTAATTTTCTTGGGAGAATTTGTTTGTTTAATTTATCAACAACATAAGGGGTCATTTCATACCGAAATTTAATTTTCTTGGGATTTGATTTTTGTTTGTTTAACGGCATATCAACAACATAAGGGTCATTTCATACCGAAATTTAATTTTCTTGGGAGATTTGATTTGATTTGTTTGTTTAACGGCATATCAACAACATAAGGGTCATTTCATACCGAAATTTAATTTTCTTGGGAGATTTGATTTGATTTGTTTGTTTAACGGCATATCAACAACATAAGGGTCATTTCATACCGAAATTTAATTTTCTTGGGAGATTTGATTTGATTTGTTTGTTTAACGGCATATCAACAACATAAGGGTCATTTCATACCGAAATTTAATTTTCTTGGGAGATTTGATTTGATTTGTTTGTTTAACGGCATATCAACAACATAAGGGGTCATTTTCATACCGAAATTTAATTTTCTTGGGAGATTTGATTTGATTTGTTTGTTTAACGGCATATCAACAACATAAGGGTCATTTCATACCGAAATTTAATTTTCTTGGGAGATTTGATTTGATTTGTTTGTTTAACGGCATATCAACAACATAAGGGCTCATTTCATGAAATTTAATTTTCTTGGGAGATTTGATTTGATTTGTTTGTTTAACGGCATATCAACAAATATAAGGGTCATTTCATACCGAAATTTAATTTTCTTGGGAGATTTGATTTGATTTGTTTGTTTAACGGCATATCAACAACATAAGGGTCATTTCATACCGAAATTTAATTTTCTTGGGAGATTTGATTTGATTTGTTTGTTTAACGGCATATCAACAACATAAGGGTCATTTCATACCGAAATTTAATTTTCTTGGGAGATTTGATTTGATTTGTTTGTTTAACGGCATATCAACAAATATAAGGGTCATTTCATACCGAAATTTAATTTTCTTGGGAGATTTGATTTGATTTGTTTGTTTAACGGCATATCAACAACATAAGGGTCATTTCATACCGAAATTTAATTTTCTTGGGAGATTTGATTTGATTTGTTTGTTTAACGGCATATCAACAACATAAGGGTCATTTCATACCGAAATTTAATTTTCTTGGGAGATTTGATTTGATTTGTTTGTTTAACGGCATATCAACAACATAAGGGTCATTTCATACCGAAATTTAATTTTCTTGGGGAGATTTGATTTGATTTGTTTGTTTAACGGCATATCAACAACATAAGGGTCATTTCATACCGAAATTTAATTTTCTTGGGAGATTTGATTTGATTTGTTTGTTTAACGGCATATCAACAACATAAGGGTCATTTTCATTTAATTTTCTTTGGGAACGATTTGATTTGATTTGTTTGTTTAACGGCATATCAACAACATAAGGGTCATTTCATACCGAAATTTAATTTTCTTGGGAGATTTGATTTGATTTGTTTGTTTAACGGCATATCAACAACATAAGGGTCATTTAATGCCGAAATTTAATTTTCTTGGGAGATTTGATTTGATTTGTTTGTTTAACGGCATATCAACAACATAAGGGTCATTTCATACCGAAATTTAATTTTCTTGGGTTTGTTTAACGATTTGATTTGAAATTTGTTTGTTTAACGGCATATCAACAACATAAGGGTCATTTCATACCGAAATTTAATTTTCTTGGGAGATTTGATTTGATTTGTTTGTTTAACGGCATATCAACAACATAAAGGTCATTCATACCGAAATTTAATTTTCTTGGGAGATTTGATTTGATTTGTTTGTTTAACGGCATATCAACAACATAAGGGCTCATTTCATACCGAAATTTAATTTTCTTGGGAGATTTGATTTGATTTGTTTGTTTAACGGCATATCAACAACATAAGGGTCATTTCATACCGAAATTTAATTTTCTTGGGAGATTTGATTTGATTTGTTTGTTTAACGGCATATCAACAACATAAAGGGTCATTTCATACCGAAATTTAATTTTCTTGGGAGATTTGATTTGATTTGTTTGTTTAACGGCATATCAACAACATAAGGGTCATTTCATACCGAAATTTAATTTTCTTGGGAGATTTGATTTGATTTGTTTGTTTAACGGCATATCAACAACATAAGGGTCATTTTCATACCGAAATTTAATTTTCTTTGGGAGATTTGATTTGATTTGTTTGTTTAACGGCATATCAACAACATAAGGGTCATTTCATACCGAAATTTAATTTTCTTGGGAGATTTGATTTGATTTGTTTGTTTAACGGCATATCAACAACATAAGGGTCATTTCATACCGAAATTTAATTTTCTTTTGGGAGATTTGATTTGATTTGTTTGTTTAACGGCATATCAACAACATAAGGGTCATTTCAAATTTACCGAAATTTAATTTTCTTGGAGATTTGATTTGATTTGTTTAACGTTTAACGGCATATCAACATAAGGGTCATTTCATACCGAAATTTAATTTTCTTGGGAGATTTGATTTGATTTGTTTGTTTAACGGCATATCAACAACATAAGGGTCATTTCATACAAATTTAATTTTCTTGGGAGATTTGATTTGATTTGTTTGTTTAACGGCATATCAACAACATAAGGGTCATTTCATACCGAAATTTAATTTTCTTGGGAGATTTGATTTGATTTGTTTGTTTAACGGCATATCAACAACATAAGGGTTTGATTTCATTTGTTTGTTTAAGAAATTTAATTTTCTTGGGAGATTTGATTTGATTTGTTTGTTTAACGGCATATCAACAACATAAGGGTCATTTCATACCGAAATTTAATTTTCTTGGGAGATTTGATTTGATTTGTTTGTTTAACGGCATATCAACAACATAAGGGTCATTTCATACCGAAATTTAATTTTCTTGGGAGATTTGATTTGATTTGTTTGTTTAACGGCATATCAACAACATAAGGGTCATTTCATACCGAAATTTAATTTTCTTGGGAGATTTGATTTGATTTGTTTGTTTAACGGCATATCAACAACATAAGGGTCATTTCATACCGAAATTTAATTTTCTTGGGAGATTTGATTTGATTTGTTTGTTTAACGGCATATCAACAACATAAGGGTCATTTTCCGAAATTTAATTTTCATACCGAAATTTAATTTTCTTGGGAGATTTGATTTGATTTGTTTGTTTAACGGCATATCAACAACATAAGGGTTGTTTCATACCGAAATTTAATTTTCTTGGGAGATTTGATTTGATTTGTTTGTTTAAGGCATATCAACAACATAAAGGGTCATTTCATACCGAAATTTAATTTTCTTGGGAGATTTGATTTGATTTGTTTGTTTAACGGCATATCAACAACATAAGGGTCATTTCATACCGAAATTTAATTTTCTTGGGAGATTTGATTTGATTTGTTTGTTTAACGGCATATCAACAACATAAGGGTCATTTCATACCGAAATTTAATTTTCTTGGGAGATTTGATTTGATTTGTTTGTTTAACGGCATATCAACAACATAAGGGTCATTTAATGCCGAAATTTAATTTTCTTGGGAGATTTGATTTGATTTGTTTGTTTAACGGCATATCAACAACATAAGGGTCATTTCATACCGAAATTTAATTTTCTTGGGAGATTTGATTTGATTTGTTTGTTTAACGGCATATCAACAACATAAGGGTCATTTCATACCGAAATTTAATTTTCTTGGGAGATTTGATTTGATTTGTTTGTTTAACGGCATATCAACAACATTTTCTTTGGGATTTAATTTGGTCATTTCATACCGAAATTTAATTTTCTTGGGAGATTTGATTTGATTTGTTTGTTTAACGGCATATCAACAACATAAGGGTCATTTCATACCGAAATTTAATTTTCTTGGGAGATTTGATTTGATTTGTTTGTTTAACGGCATATCAACAACATAAGGGCTCATTTCATACCGAAATTTAATTTTCTTGGGAGATTTGATTTGATTTGTTTGTTTAACGGCATATCAACAACATAAGGGGTCATTTCATACCGAAATTTAATTTTCTTGGGAGATTTGATTTGATTTGTTTGTTTAACGGGCATATCAACAACATAAGGGTCATTTCATACCGAAATTTAATTTTCTTGGGAGATTTGATTTGATTTGTTTGTTTAACGGCATATCAACAACATAAGGGTCATTTTTTAACATACCGAAATTTAATTTTCTTGGGGGATTTGATTTGATTTGTTTGTTTAACGGCATATCAACAACATAAGGGTCATTTCATACCGAAATTTAATTTTCTTGGGAGATTTGATTTGATTTGTTTGTTTAACGGCATATCAACAACATAAGGGTCATTTCATACCGAAATTTAATTTTCTTGGGAGATTTGATTTGATTTGTTTGTTTAACGGCATATCAACAACATAAGGGTCATTTCATACCGAAATTTAATTTTCTTGGGAGATTTGATTTGATTTGTTTGTTTAACGGCATATCAACAACATAAGGGTCATTTCATACCGAAATTTAATTTTCTTGGGAGATTTGATTTGATTTGTTTGTTTAACGGCATATCAACAACATAAGGGTCATTTCATACCGAAATTTAATTTTCTTGGGAGATTTGATTTGATTTGTTTGTTTAACGGCATATCAACAACATAAGGGTCATTTCATACCGAAATTTAATTTTCTTTGGGAGATTTGGATTTGTTTGTTTAACGGCATATCAACAACATAAGGGTCATTTCATGCCGAAATTTAATTTTCTTGGGAGATTTGATTTGTTTGTTTTTAACGGCATATCAACAACATAAGGGTCATTTCATACCGAAATTTAATTTTCTTGGGAGATTTGATTTGATTTGTTTGTTTAACGGCATATCAACAACATAAGGGTCATTTCATACCGAAATTTAATTTTCTTGGGAGATTTGATTTGATTTGTTTGTTTAACGGCATATCAACAACATAAGGGTCATTTCATACCGAAATTTAATTTTCTTGGGAGATTTGATTTGATTTGTTTGTTTAACGGCATATCAACAACATAAGGGTCATTTCATACCGAAATTTAATTTTCTTGGGGATTTTGATTTGATTTGTTTGTTTAACGGCATATCAACAACATAAGGGTCATTTCATACCGAAATTTAATTTTCTTGGGAGATTTGATTTGAAATATCAACAACATAAGGGTCATTTCATACCGAAATTTAATTTTCTTGGGAGATTTGATTTGATTTGTTTGTTTAACGGCATATCAACAACATAAGGGTCATTTCATACCGAAATTTAATTTTCTTGGGAGATTTGATTTGATTTGTTTGTTTAACGGCATATCAACAACATAAGGGTCATTTCATACCGAAATTTAATTTTCTTGGGAGATTTGATTTGATTTGTTTGTTTAACGGCATATCAACAACATATAAGGGTCATTTCATACCGAAATTTAATTTTCTTGGGAGATTTGATTTGATTTGTTTGTTTAACGGCATATCAACAACATAAGGGTCATTTCATACCGAAATTTAATTTTCTTGGGAGATTTGATTTGATTTGTTTGTTTAACGGCATATCAACAACATAAGGGTCATTTCATACCGAAATTTAATTTTCTTGGGAGATTTGATTTGATTTGTTTGTTTAACGGCATATCAACAACATAAGGGTCATTTCATACCGAAATTTAATTTTCTTGGGATTTGATTTGTTTTGATTTGTTTGTTTAATTTGTTTGTTTAACGGCATATCAACAACATAAGGGTCATTTCATACCGAAATTTAATTTTCTTGGGAGATTTGATTTGATTTGTTTGTTTAACGGCATATCAACAACATAAGGGTCATTTCATACCGAAATTTAATTTTCTTGGGGGATTTGATTTGATTTGTTTGTTTAACGGCATATCAACAACATAAGGGTCATTTCAAACCGAAATTTAATTTTCTTGGGGATTTGATTTGATTTGTTTGTTTAACGGCATATCAACAAATATAAATATCATTTCATACCGAAATTTAATTTTCTTGGGGATTTGATTTGATTTGTTTGTTTAACGGCATATCAACAACATAAGGGTCATTTCATACCGAAATTTAATTTTCTTGGGAGATTTGATTTGATTTGTTTGTTTAACGGCATATCAACAACATAAGGGTCATTTCATACCGAAATTTAATTTTCTTGGGAGATTTGATTTGATTTGTTTGTTTAACGGCATATCAACAACATAAGGGTCATTTCATACCGAAATTTAATTTTCTTGGGAGATTTGATTTGATTTGTTTGTTTAACGGCATATCAACAAATATAAGGGTCATTTCATACCGAAATTTAATTTTTCTTGGGAGATTTGATTTGATTTGTTTGTTTAACGGCATATCAACAACATAAGGGTCATTTCATACCGAAATTTAATTTTCTTGGGAGATTTGATTTGATTTGTTTGTTTAACGGCATATCAACAACATAAGGGTCATTTCATACCGAAATTTAATTTTCTTGGGAGATTTGATTTGATTTGTTTGTTTAACGGCATATCAACAACATAAGGGTCGAAATTTATTTTCTTGGGAATTTAATTTTTTGTTTGGGGTCATTTCATACCGAAATTTAATTTTCTTGGATTTTTGTTTGTTTAACGGCATATCAACAACATAAGGGTCATTTCATACCGAAATTTAATTTTCTTGGGAGATTTGATTTGATTTGTTTGTTTAACGGCATATCAACAACATAAGGGTCATTTCATACCGAAATTTAATTTTCTTGGGAGATTTGATTTGATTTGTTTGTTTAACGGCATATCAACAACATAAGGGTCATTTCATACCGAAATTTAATTTTCTTGGGAGATTTGATTTGATTTGTTTGTTTAACGGCATATCAACAACATAAGGGTCATTTCATACCGAAATTTAATTTTCTTGGGAGATTTGATTTGATTTGTTTGTTTAACGGCATATCAACAACATAAGGGTCATTTCATACCGAAATTTAATTTTCTTGGGAGATTTGATTTGATTTGTTTGTTTAACGGCATATCAACAACATAAGGGTCATTTCATACCGAAATTTAATTTTCTTGGGAGATTTGATTTGATTTGTTTGTTTAACGGCATATCAACAACATAAGGGTCATTTCATACCGAAATTTAATTTTCTTGGGGGATTTGATTTGATTTGTTTGTTTAACGGCATATCAACAACATAAGGGTCATTTCATACCGAAATTTAATTTTCTTGGGGGATTTGATTTGATTTGTTTGTTTAACGGCATATCAACAACATAAGGGTCATTTCATACCGAAATTTAATTTTCTTGGGAGATTTGATTTGATTTGTTTGTTTAACGGCATATCAACAAATATAAGGGTCATTTCATACCGAAATTTAATTTTCTTGGGAGATTTGATTTGATTTGTTTGTTTAACGGCATATCAACAACATAAGGGTCATTTCATACCGAAATTTAATTTTCTTGGGAGATTTGATTTGATTTGTTTGTTTAACGGCATATCAACAACATAAGGGTCATTTCATACCGAAATTTAATTTTCTTGGGAGATTTGATTTGATTTGTTTGTTTAACGGCATATCAACAACATAAGGGTCATTTCATACCGAAATTTAATTTTCTTTGGGGATTTGATTTGATTTGTTTGTTTAACGGCATATCAACAACATAAGGGTCATTTCATACCGAAATTTAATTTTCTTGGGGATTTGATTTGATTTGTTTGTTTAACGGCATATCAACAACATAAGGGTCATTTCATACCGAAATTTAATTTTCTTGGGGGATTTGATTTGATTTGTTTGTTTAACGGCATATCAACAACATAAGGGTCATTTCATACCGAAATTTAATTTTCTTGGGAGATTTGATTTGATTTGTTTGTTTAACGGCATATCAACAACATAAGGGTCATTTCATACCGAAATTTAATTTTCTTGGGAGATTTGATTTGATTTGTTTGTTTAACGGCATATCAACAACATAAGGGTCATTTCATACCGAAATTTAATTTTCTTGGGAGATTTGATTTGATTTGTTTGTTTAACGGCATATCAACAACATAAGGGTCATTTCATACCGAAATTTAATTTTCTTGGGAGATTTGATTTGATTTGTTTGTTTAACGGCATATCAACAACATAAGGGTCATTTCATACCGAAATTTAATTTTCTTGGGAGATTTGATTTGATTTGTTTGTTTAACGGCATATCAACAACATAAGGGTCATTTCATACCGAAATTTAATTTTCTTTGGAGATTTGATTTGATTTGTTTGTTTAACGGCATATCAACAACATAAGGGTCATTTCATACCGAAATTTAATTTTCTTGGGAGATTTGATTTGATTTGTTTGTTTAACGGCATATCAACAACATAAGGGTCATTTCATACCGAAATTTAATTTTCTTGGGGGATTTGATTTGATTTGTTTGTTTAACGGCATATCAACAACATAAGGGTCATTTCATACCGAAATTTAATTTTCTTGGGAGATTTGATTTGATTTGTTTGTTTAACGGCATATCAACAACATAAGGGTCATTTCATACCGAAATTTAATTTTCTTGGGAGATTTGATTTGATTTGTTTGTTTAACGGCATATCAACAACATAAGGGGTCATTTCATGCCGAAATTTAATTTTCTTGGGAGATTTGATTTGATTTGTTTGTTTAACGGCATATCAACAACATAAGGGTCATTTCATATCCGAAATTTAATTTTCTTGGGAGATTTGATTTGATTTGTTTGTTTAACGGCATATCAACAACATAAGGGTCATTTCATACCGAAATTTAATTTTCTTGGGAGATTTGATTTGATTTGTTTGTTTAACGGCATATCAACAACATAAGGGTCATTTCATACCGAAATTTAATTTTCTTGGGAGATTTGATTTGATTTGTTTGTTTAACGGCATATCAACAACATAAGGGTCATTTCATACCGAAATTTAATTTTCTTGGGAGATTTGATTTGATTTGTTTGTTTAACGGCATATCAACAACATAAGGGTCATTTCATACCGAAATTTAATTTTCTTGGGAGATTTGATTTGATTTGTTTGTTTAACGGCATATCAACAACATAAGGGTCATTTCATACCGAAATTTAATTTTCTTGGGAGATTTGATTTGATTTGTTTGTTTAACGGCATATCAACAACATAAGGGTCATTTCATACCGAAATTTAATTTTCTTGGGAGATTTGATTTGATTTGTTTGTTTAACGGCAATCAATTTTCAACGTTTGATTTGTTTGTTTAACCGAAATTTAATTTTCTTTGGGAGATTTGATTTGATTTGTTTGTTTAACGGCATATCAACAACATAAGGTCATTTTCATACCGAAATTTAATTTTCTTGGGAGATTTGATTTGATTTGTTTGTTTAACGGCATATCAACAACATAAGGGTTTCATACCGAAATTTAATTTTCTTGGGAGATTTGATTTGATTTGTTTGTTTAACGGAGAACATAACAACATAAGGGGATTTCATACCGAAATTTAATTTTCTTGGGAATTTGATTTGATTTTTGTTTGTTTAACGGCTATCAACAAATTAAGGGTATTTCATGCCGAAATTTAATTTTCTTGGGAGATTTGATTTTATGATTTGTTTGTTTAATTGCATATCAACAACATAATGGTCATTTCATACCGAAATTTAATTTTCTTGAGATTTGTTTTGATTTGTTTTTTAACGGCATATCAACAAACATAAGGGTCATTTTCATACCGAAATTTAATTTTCTTGGGAGATTTGATTTGATTTGTTTGTTTAAAATATCAACAACAAATACCGAAATTTAATTTCTTGGTCATTTGATTTGATTTGTTTGTTTAATCCTTTTCAACATAAAATATAATTTAATTTTCTTGGGATTTTTGATTTGATTTGTTTGTTTAAAAAAAACAAAGGGTCATTTCATACCGAAATTTAATTTTTCTTGGGAGATTTGATTTGATTTGTTTGTTTAACAGGCTATCAACAAATATTTTTTTTTTTTTTTTTTTTTGATTTGTCGTTTAACGGCATATCAACAACTTAAATGGAAATTTAATTTTCTTGGGAGCTTTAGTAATACAAATATCGTATTTTATTCTGCTTTCACAATTAAATACATGGTAGATGATATCTGGTCGTTACATGTTTTTTGAGAACATAATTTCTAGAGGGGAGTGATTGTGAAACAGACACCAACTCAGCCACGCCTCTTTTGAAAGAGTTCTTTTCTGTCTGTCTGTCAATGATATTGTACGACATATCAAACTATATCTTTATTTAACACCGCAGTCTGCCGAATGACTTGCCTTTTTTGTAATGCTTTTGGCAATTTTTGTACAATTACCACCTTCACTTTTTAAAATGTATGCTATTTTGCTTTAAAAATGACGGCCAAAATAAATTATTTGTTGATCCTTTTTATAAAAAATATATTACGCATTTTGAAAAAAATAAATGGCGTGCATAAATTGTGTCTTCAATAGCGGCCATATTTCTTTTTTGTCATCACTTTGCAGGCAAGACACTTTCGCGCTCGTTTCGAATTCCGAGGTAAGTCATGTCATTCGTTACATTTTTACTATAAAAATATATTTCTATACTTTCATTGTATTTTGTTTTTGTTTGGGGGTTCACCTTTTGCCCATAGCTGTGACCCTAACAGGTGCTACTACTCTGAGTCATAATAATAATTAAAGATTGAAGTCTGAGTATAATATTATAACCAATGACAGAATGATTAACACATGTCACTGCGTGTGATTTATTCTTTTGAAAGTAAAACATATTTCTTCCTTAAATAAAAAAAATATCATGGATGCTTCCTGTTTCCAAAGCAAAAGATATTTACACGTATGATCTTCCTTAGTAAAAATCATCCATGCTTTAAAATGGTGAAAACGTCACTTTCACCGAATGTTTTCAGAATTGAATATTATATTTCCCCATTGCTTTTTATTTTTTTTCAGTAAGGTTCACCATTTACAAGGCCAGAGGGCAACTCGACGAAGAAAGTTACAATATGAGCCAATTTGTGCAGATAGAAGTGGAAGATAATGGTTAACCCTCGTCTTGAACAGGTTAAGATTGTAGAGCAGTGTTTCGCGGGAAAAAGTTGTTAGAGTGGAACTTATCACCAATGGAATACGGAGGGAATATAGAGAGCGCGCTACAGTGTGGAAGCATAGTTTGTCCTTGCCGTGAAGGTTTGAATTGACGAGACTAGGGAATGCAGTTGGTCTGAGCATTTTCCGTGGAATTAGCGATAGAGACTTATGTATATTATTTACATTATTCGGACTATTGTTCTCATCTTTGTCGCCATATTTATTACAACATTTCGGCCGTTGTACGCTCCGGCCTTCTTCAGGTGGTTGGAATGTCGAACTTAACCCTTAAGACCCCCCCTCATAGAGAAGAACGTGACTAAACACTGTATACGCCATCCCGGGCAGCTGCAGAAAGCAATATAAAGGGGAGACAGGTCACCCCCTTAAGTTAAGGCTTCGAGAACACCAGAGAGTTATAACACGAGGGGAAGTAGAAAAATCAGGCGTGGCTGACCACATGTGGAGAAACAAGGGAGATCACTGCACTGTGGGATCAGGTTGAGATCATAGACAAGCAACACCATTGGAAAATTCGTAAACTTAAGGAATCAGCACATATTCTAGGCCACAAAAATCTCCTGAGCCGACCAAGTATAGAAATGAATACAATATAGGAACCAGTAATAAAGAGTGCCAGAGAAAAGCAATAATAACAACTCTGGTAAAAAACATGAAATGATAACAGCAAAAAAATTGCAATGTAAGCACTGGTAAAAATGGTTGCTGAAGACATTAGGTTTATAATACCCAGAAATTCATACACAGATGTCCTCAAGGACACATGGCACAGTGGATAAAGGCGTTGGTTAGATCCAGTGACAGGACCCAAGGAGTGTGAGTTCAATGGAGAACGTTCAGAAGGAAATTAACAGGAGATAACTGATAACTGAGATCCATCAAACATGGCACGTGGAACTAGAACAGTCTACCCGAGTAAGCGAAATAAAGGGTTAAGTTCGGATTTCCAACCGCCTGAAGAAGGCCGGAGCGTACAACGGCCGAAACGTTGTAATAAATATGGCGACAAAGATGAGGACAATAGTCCGAATAATGCAAATAATGTACATAATACCTCATCTCAGAAATATAGACAGATACCAGACTTATGTATGTGGCTGTGTGCGAGAGAGAGAGAGAACAAGTGAGTAAGAAACTAAACAAAATTTTAAGAAACGTTATTTCCCTTATAATCAGCATCGCATTTAGGAGGACGAAACGGACCGCAGTTTGGCCATGAGTGGGTTAAAAGAAGTTGTAAGTGTATGGTAGAAAAAGAACAGCACAATCAATACTTTCAAAATCTCAAGACAGAGATTAGCTAGAATCCTTATATACTTCAGCAGATGCAAGCCTGGAACAGCTCGGCACTGAATTGATGCAGAATGACTGATCAAATGCTTATGCATCAAAGTTTTTGTCAGATACAGAGAACTCACAGAGAACTTTCGAGAAGGAAAGTCTGGAAATTCTGTTTGGGGTTAAAAAAAATCCATAGATCTCTATGGCAGTCAATTCAGTGTACACACTGGTCTCGAGCCACTAGTTATGGTTTTTTAAATCATTTCACCCCAAGCAAGGCAATAAAGGCATACAAGGGGTTACTAAGTGTGAAAGGAAGAATATAAGAGAAGAAAAACATTATTAAGAGGCAAGAACAAAAAACGAACAGGTATTAAAAAGACAGAAGATCACGATTGACGTTACATTTAAATATGTGAAGATCAACGTTGACTAGAAAGCAAGAAACCGAAAGAGAGTTCCACAAGTGAGAAGTGCAATAGAAGATACGGCTAGAATAGAACTTACGGTTGCAGCTAAATATTACAACTGTAGAATGATGAGACTAGGCCGTTAATTCAGTACTACGCTTAAATTCATTAAAAGTCTAGGTACCACAGAGGAAAGTTCATCAGAACAATTAGCATGAAAGTATTTATAGAAAAGGCACAGGGAAGCTATATTACGACGGTAGAAAAGTGAATGAAGCCGATATGCCAGGTCAGGACCAATTATATTGCAGATTCTTCTTTGTATTTCATCAAGAATCTCTAAACATATAGCAACAATATTCAAAGTATGGAACAATGGTAGACTTATAAATATGTAAGATAAATTCTAGAGAGAAAATTCTCTAGCAAGAACCGACCCAACAGCAGACCTAGCAATTGATTAAATATAAACTTTCAACTTCATGTGATTATGTATTTTTTTTAATCATTTCCCTCCAAGCAAGGTAATTAATCCACTAAGACGCAAGTGTAACTGAATGTGAAAGAATACGAAAAAATATTTATTAAGGAGAGAGGACAACAAAAAAAGAGAATTCAAAGAAACAGAAGATAACGATTGACGTTGCATCTTTTTTTGAAGATCAAAGTTGACTGGAAAACAAAAAGCTGGAAGAGAGTTCAAAGAGCAAAAAGTGCGAGAGAAGAAACTGTTAGCATAGAACTTACGGTTACATTTAGCAATTTCAACTGTAAACAGATGAGATCTTGCTGCTAATCTAGTACTGCGCTTAAATTCATAAAGTCTAGGTACCAAAGAGGAAAGTTCATTAGAACAATTACTATGAATGTATTAATAAAAAAGGCACAGGGGAGTTACATTAGGGCGGCGGGAAAGTGACTGAAGCCGAGATAACAGGCGATAATACAGAAACAATAGGACCAGTGCAATCTCCAGATTAAAGTGCATGATATTTAACCTGCAGGTATACCAAATGGGCATAGAAGAGCGGAAAGAAATGTCTATCGGATATACTGCATCATCTTCCAAGTAAGAAAAACAAGAACAAGTTGTTAGAACCAATTGAGTGAGTCAGTTACATGAGGTTATAATTGAATTGCCAGATCCAATCAATGGGTTAGCATTTCCACTCCATTCGTGCTGTTCTTATAAAGAATGTCATCTTTCTGGAAGTATTAAAAACAACTGATTTCAGTCACACGACAGAAAAGCATGCTGTCGGAATTCCTGGTATAGGCAGCTACCATTATTTACACTGGAAGAAAAGCAGTCTCTGTAGAAAAGAGAATCTTCGATGTGTGCAGTCAACTGTGACAAGAAGAAGGGCTCATCAGCTGGTAGATTTTCACTTAGGATTGTCCCAAGGGACAATAGCCTTGTGGGTTAGAGCTTTGGGTTTGGGAATCTAGTGACATAGGAAGTTCAATGCAGCAGTATTTAGACGGTGTGTACTTATACTAAGTGGACACACGGTTTAGTTGGGTTCGTTTCATTTAACATCATATCAGCTCCTTGTGGGTCAATTAATGCCGAAATTTTATTTTCTTGTGAGTTTTGGTATTTTTATATATATATTGCTAGTAATTGTTTGACAATATATTGGGTATTCACTATTTGCCCATAGCTGGAACCCTAACAGGTGCTACCACCCTGGGTCAGGATGGACCTGGGAACAACAGCAATTAAGAGGTGGTTCAATGCTCCTCAATACCTGCCGACCAGATGCGTTGCATCCGGATGTACTTTATCACCGTACCTAGGATGATGGCGACACGGCGAGCAATAGCTGACCAGTATTAAATAAAGAAAGATGATCCATTCCTTCATTCAATTTTTACGATTTTTTGTAGATTATTTAAAAGCGGAAAATATTTGTAGATTATCAAAATTGTTTTAGATCATAATGATTTAGTGATATCAGTCTTACTAATTAACCCATAGCGGGGGAAGAAGAGGGGTATTCATACCTTTCCCAAAGGTATTTGCGCGTATGTGGATATATCGAACCCGACTGGAATTGGAACTCGGCTTTCCAATTAATAATTTCGAGCAAATTATTCATTGCCTCATTCGCATATCCAAGCTTACATCGCCTGGTATTCGAAAACGGTCACCCATTTAGATACTTATTAGGCTCGACGTTGCTTAACTTCGGTGAACGTACGGTTCCGGGCGAACCTGGAAACAACACCAGTTAAGAGGTGGTTCCACGCTACTCAAAACAACCGAATCAGCGACTTTGCTATTGGATGTACTTTATCGTCATCGCCAAGGCGGGTAAAAATTGAGGACAATAGTCCACATGTAAATATGGCGAAGAAGAAAGTTACACATACGAGATCAGCTTCATTACAATTTCAAATCATGGAGAAAACGTCTTCAAGCTATAGATGCAGCATATTGGAAATAAATCAACACTGACTTAGAGAACATGACCAAGAAATGTCCAGTTTCTTATTTAAAGTGACCCAAGCAAGAATGGATCGTGTTTCTGGCAAGATTATGCCTGCGAGCAACACCCACTAACAGCAGCCTACCAGGAAAAATGTATTTTGCTTGTTTATTGATTATTTAGTTTTATTCTTTATGTGATTGATTCAAACAAATGTTTGAATTCAAATATTCTTCTGCTGTTATCCACGGTTCTCAAGGATTTGTGCTTGAAGTAAAAATAGCAGAGAACTGTTCTCTACAATTTATTTCTGTGATACACTTAATAAAAACCCCACCCAGCAACAACCCAAGGTAGTGAGTTACTGAATGAGGTTGCTAAAAGTAAATAACGATTGACCCTAGAGTTGAAATTGTGAAAACTAGTAACGAGAGAAACCTCCTCCCGGGAGTGTGTTTTGTAATCTTACTTATTATAAAACGCAGATTGTGTGTGTGTGTGTGTGTGTCTGTACGTTTATATATTGGATCGGATTTCCTACATTTTTCAACCTATTTCAACAAAACTTCACAGGACTGCGTAAAATTACCTTGCGGTGGTTCTGTTAGCGCCAGAAATTGGAAAAACACAATTGTTTTTGCACGAATTTTTTTTTTAAGCGTTTTACTCCAAGCAAGGCGGAAAGCCACTAGGACGCAAGGGGTTACAGAAAATTTGGAGCAAGATCAGATAGGAGTGATAGAAGAAAGGATGAGGAGAAGGGTAGTGGATAGATCAAGGCAACTGGAGATGCCAATTGATATTACATTTGAATAGCTGGAGATTATAGCGGAAACCCCTTCCTAAACAAGAAACAAGGCGTAAGCGTCTACTCATGTCCAAGAGAAGGGGGAAGAGTGTTGACCGGGCGGTAGGAAAGCCTACCTACTCCTATTACATATAACACATACAGCAACAAAAACAGAGGGAACGACGAGAGGGGGAAGTAATTTCCAAAGAGTCCTGGCTGACACTTGCATTTACCCTTTCGCAACATTAAGTTAAGTTTTAACTTAGTATAAGTCCCATTGTCTATTCTAAAAAGAAATTGAAGAAAATAAGGTTATCCGGATTTATTGCACTGTCATAATAAATGCCCCACCATCAATTTGAAAACAATAAAACACGATTCCGTCGCCAGAATGAAAGGGGGACAACTCATATCGAGTTATACTTATTATAAAACCCAGGTTGTGTGTGTGTGTGTGTGTGTGTGTGTGTGTGTGTGTGTGTGTGTGTGTGTGTGTGTGTTCGTTTATATATGGGATCGGATTTCCTACATTTTTCAACCGATTTCAACAAAACTATAAACGTATAAACGGATGAGGTAATCAGTGCATATTATGAGGACATATAGGATACACTAGACTTGAAGAGATTAAGAATGTAGTAGTCAGGGAAGTATTCTCTTAGGGGTCTGTTTTTCAATACTATTATTTAACCAATACAATGCTCAAGAGCCCCTCAAAGTAGAGGTTAATGAATAAGGTTGTTGTAAGGGCGTAAAGGGAAGAAGGGCATATTTTGAGGATATATAAGATAGATAACGGTTGACCATAAAGGGAAGAGGTTAAGATTGTAGTTTTCGGGGAAGCACTCTCTCGGGAGTCTGTTCTGAAAAGTCACAGTTCTGGGGGAGAAGTTGATTGAGTGGAACTTCCTCCTTGCCAAGGGAATACAAAATGAATGTGGATGAGTTGGCACAGTGTACGTGGTGTGGCGGGTGCAAACTGTGACAATCTGAACTGGTAGAATTAAGGAATGCAGATCGTTTGAACTGTTCTCATTAAAATATGAACAATCAATGTAGCAGTTCTTGGGAAAAGGAAAACGGATGTATGGAGATGATCCTTTAGTAATGTCTTTTTTTTTCTTTCTTTTTTTTTACAATGATGTTCACCCTGTACAAGTCCGAAGAGCCACTCGAGGCAGAGACACAGTTTATGGGAATATGTGAGGAAGATAACAGTTGACTTTAGACTTGAGCCGGTTGAGATTGTCGTGATCGAGGAAACATCAGCTGTCCGTGGGAAGAAGCTGCTCGAGTAGAACTTACATCTCACTAATGGAACGTGGTTGGTTTACTAAAATGTACTTGGCATGGTGGATCTTAACTGTGAAAGTTAAAAATGTTGTTCGTCTAAACACTTTCCATGGAAATAGCGACAGAACAACGAGAGACTAGCGACGTTTCGTCAGTGGGGAAAGGGGTTGTAGGGCAGAAAATAATTCATCACCCACAAGGACACAGAGACAGTTTTGGACTATTGAGGCTGGAAAGTGAAGAAAGTGCATCTCCTGCGACTATATGGTAGCAGTATTCCATTTTTGGGCTGATCTGGCTCTTGTTACGTTAGTTTGATAGCAGGAGTCAAGTACTTACTAGAACGGTTCAGGGAACCAACGATTTTCCCAACATCTTTAGCAATGGGGCGTATAGCGATATTCTAAGCGTAGCTTAGATGTAGTACAAGGTTGAAAGTATGGGGCACACAGTGAGAATCGAACTCAAAGTCATTGCTGATCTAGACTGACAGTCTTGCCAACCATTACACCATCAGTCAGTCAGTAGTTCACTACCGACTGTTCGGTTGAACTCTCTTCCTACGGACGGGAGGAACCCGAAGGAGACTCCGCCCTTCGGCGTAGCCTCCTTCGGGGAGATAGACCGGCCCTGAACCCGTTTATACGGGTTAAATGGGCATATTTTTGGCCGAGCCCACGGGCTCGGAATGCCCACGTTAAAAAGGCCTTGTGCCACATGACACCCTCGTGGGGGGGTGACTGAATATTATCTTGCCAACCATTACACTACGTCGAATTCATCTGGAAGTCCCGATAGAGCAACGACAGACTAGCGATGTTTCGTTTGTGGGGAAAGGGATTGTAGGGTAGAAAATAATTCATCACCCACAAGGACGCTTTTAGAGTCTATCCAGACTGGAAAGTGACAACTGGACAGCTCCTGTCCATATATGGCAGCAGTAGTCTATTTTCGACCTCTTGTAAAGCTAGAGAATTGCAGATTGGGGCAAGTACTTCTTGGAGTGGTACAGGGAATCGACCATTTTTCCTGCATTTTGACTGATGGGTCGTATATACGAGTTTCAGTTTATGACAGCCTAGATCTGACAATGCTATTTAAGAACATAACTAGAGTTCTTAGGTCAATCTTTTGGTTCTGTAGCATCTTGTGGTGTTGAGAGACACTACTCTTAGCGTTCTCAATTTCCTTATTCCCTATATTAATTTTGTTATAACTGATCCATACGCCAATGTATTTGAAGTTCTTCTTCTCCAAAACGTGGGTCATGGCTCTCTACAACCTCCAATCATTTGTATTTTTGAGAAACATTTGTCTCTTTGTCATTACCCACACCATTCTACTATCTATTCACACAAATTCATCAATAGATGGCTCACTGCCTTCCCAGGTCTTTTGCCTTCAATATGCCATGTAAGAGTTAAGTTCTCCAAACCCTCCCGGGTCCCAGAAATGTCAGTCTCTTTCTGGTTTTGAGTATATCCTTTTTATTTCCATTTTTCTTAAGACTTCTCCGTTGCTTATCCGTTCCATGGATGATATTCTCAGCATTCTTCTGGAAAACCACATTTCTGGTACTCCGAATCTCATATGTGAGGAGATTATCCTTCATTCACTGTAATAGTGATGATACGTAGCAGTTCCGCACGCTTTTCTTTGTCTCTGTTGGAATTTTCCTGATTCTTAGTAATTTGCTTAGCTTTTGGAAGACATTTTTCGCTATTCCAATGTGCCTTCGGAGTTTGGTTTCGCATTTTTATCCTCTCTTAAAACACTTAACAGAATTCCTGTTATGGTCCGGTTCCTTGTACCACGGTGATTGTCCAAGGTAGAACCAATAAAGAAGAACTCGAACACGGATATGGAATAACACAGATATATTACATACAGGAATATATACAGAGAAGTAGAAAGTGTTAGTATGAACAATCAGGTTTAGTAGTAATTGTCTGAACGCGACTCTGTTTGGGACTGCCTCTGACTCGACTGACTGAATCGCTCTGACTGACTGACAGACTCCTGACGGACTTCACTTCAGACTTCAGACTGAACACTATTAAGTCACCCCCCCACGAGGGCATCATGTGGCACAAAGCCGGTTTAACGTGGGATCTCCGAGCCCGTGGGCTCGGCCAAAAATATGCCCTTTGAACCCGTATAAACGGGTTCAGGGTCGGTTTACCTCCCCGAAAGAGACTCCGCCCTTCGGCGTAGCCTCGTTCGGGTTCCTCCCCGCCCGAAGGCAGAGAGTTCAACCGATCAGCCGGTCGCCCGAATTCAGACTGAACTCTCTGCTTCCTCTTGAGTCGCAGTATTTATTACGTATGGAATAGTCCATTATGTTATTATGTGTAAGGTCCCATAACAATTCCACACACTGAACTTTTGCGAGACCAAAATAGATACGGAAAACTAGTTACTGGACTGGCAAAATGTTCAGAACCAGAGATCCTCTGTTCATGAATCCTCAAAGAAATAAAATAAGAGTCCAAATATGCAATAAACTGTCTAGCATAATCATGTTCATTTGTAGGACCCTGTCACCTTAGTATAATAACTACTGGTGTATGAACAAGTAATGAAATAAACTGTCTAGCATAATCATGTTCATTTGTAGGACCCTGTCACCTTAGTATAATAACTACTGGCGTATGAACAAGTAATGAAATAAACTGTCTAGCATAATCATGTTCATTTGTAGGACCCTGTCACCTTAGTATAATAACTACTGGCGTATGAACAAGTAATGAAATAAACTGTCTAGCATAATCATGTTCATTTGTAGGACCCTGTCACCTTAGTATAATAACTACTGGCGTATGAACAAGTAATGAAATAAACTGTCTAGCATAATCATGTTCATTTGTAGGACCCTGTCACCTTAGTATAATAACTACTGGCGTATGAACAAGTAATGAAATAAACGGTCTAGCATAATCATGTTCATTTGTAGGACCCTGTCACCTTAGTATAATAACGACTGGCGTATGAACAAGTAATGAAATAAACTGTCGACCTACACATTCCAAATTATCTATTTGAACTCAACCACATGTAATTACAAAGTTCAACACATAAATTAAAACACATAGAAGTGGTCACAAAGTACCCGGAATGAACAATAACGAGTTTATAAGGTGTTATATAGGAATAAATGTCGACACTAGAGTTTGAACACAGATCACCAGGGAGCAAGCACAGACGGTCCCATTTTGAATAAGTAGATCACGTGATGTAAAGGAATTGTATATACGGGAATTAGCGTGGCGCTTAAAGGGATCAATATATCGGATTACTATTCGGATCACTTTTCGAGCGAGTATTATCGAGCAAGTACAATTAGTGTGAGTGTTATTCGAAGGCGTCTAACACCAGTATTGTTCAACGGCGTTACTATAGATGTATCTGCGATTACAAAGTCTCTACTACAACGAATATTACGAAAGTGATAAATGTTGACATTACAAAAGTGGCAATGCGTGTTCGTTGACATCACAAAATAAGGTTTCATTTTTTTTATTTAACAATCATATTTTTATATGGATGGGCTGGTAGCGTAAAATTTATCGAGTCAGAAAGTAAAATTGGTAAGCCGAGCTCAAGTTCCTGTCGAGGCTGTTGCCTTCATTTTAGCACAAATAACATTGGGTAAGACATGAATCCATCTCTTCTATCTTAATCCCCCTATCTATGGATTAAATAGCAGGTTACAACTGTCGCTGTAAAATTTATGCTTAAGGTCATATCAGGTTGAAACACCGGTTCTCGTACGATCACCTGCGTTAAGCAACGTCCAGCCTGTTCAGTACCTAGATGGGGGACCGCTTGGAAATACCAGGTTCTGTAAGCTTGAATATGCAGGTGGTGCAATGGATAGTAGGACGGAATTGTAAATCGAAGAGCCGAGTTTCAATTGCCGCCGGGCTCGTTATATTAACTTATGTGCAGATAACCTTGAGAAAATTATGAACCCAGTTCTTATCCTCCAGCTATGGGTTAATTAGTAGAACTTGTATCAGTATTATCTTTAAAAAAATCCTACAATCAAAAATATTTTTCGGTCTTAAATAGCCCGCAAATGGTTGATAAGCCGTAAAAAATACGAATCAATCAATTAATTCAAACTTGGGTTGCAGCTAATCTGGTTGGGGTACCCTGAATTTAAAACCTAATCTAGTTGGGGTACCCTGAATTTAAAACCTAATCTGGTTGGGGTAACCTGAATTTAAAACCTAATCTAGTTGGGGTACCCTGAATTTAAAACCTAATCTGGTTGGGGTATCCTGAATTTAAAACCTAATCTAGTTGGGGTACCCTGAATTTAAAACCTAATCTAGTTGGGGTACCCTGAATTTAAAACCTAATCTAGTTGGGGTATCCTGAATTTAAAACCTAATCTAGTTGGGGTACACTGAATTTAAAACCTAATCTAGTTGGGGTACCCTGAATTTAAAACCGAGGAGGAGGCAGCAGGAAACGATTTTTTTATTATTTTACAGGAAGACGTGGCAATTCACACGGAATAAAAAAGGGGTTTATGAGGCGCCACAATTGCCTACACACTGAAAGGAAAAGAAAAAAAAACATGAAGAGCAAAGAAAAAGAAAAAGATGTAAACATTCACGCGTAATTTTACATGCTTCTGTAAATTATCAGTTATCCCTCATTCTTATTGGAAAAAGAAACAAGGAAAAAAGAATTTTAAAAAATAGACATATATAGTTATAAGTGTTCACGCATTTATTCAACGTTGTAGGTTTCGACCCATTGCTTTAATTCCTCAAACATAAAGAAACAATACACAATGCTATTGACATTCTTCTATTTCCTAGCGTTTTTGTATTGGTAAAATATGAGATAAATTAAGAAATATATATTAAGATATATAAATTAAGAAATAGACAGATATATTTATAAATTTTCACACATTTTCACAGAGTTGTAGTCTTAAAGACGTCGTTTCAATTCCTCGGATATAAAGAAACAATACACAATGCCACTCCCAGTTCTTATATTTCTTTGTTTTTTTTTTATTATATATTAATAAAATATAAGATAAATTAAAATTATATAAATAGACATAAAATAATAACTGCGAATGTCAGTGTGTCACACTGTCACACTTTACAACTTTATTCCTATAGACCATAACCCAACACATCATACCATTTTGGAATCAGGCCAAATCCATAAGCAAATTAAAAACATTCTGGGCCGGATCTGGCCTCGCAATCCTGAAATTTAGGATTTCTAAGTTTTCATTACTGCGATTGCTTTCGGATATTTTTTATTACGTTTTTTTTTTTTTTTGTATGATAACAAGTTTTATAACTTGGAAATAAATTTGGGAATAATCGTAATTAATTACGAAATCCATCGAAAGTCACCCATGAAATGAAAATAATTGTTTGTACAGAAAGTAAGGACCAACATACGTCTTTAAATTAAGTAGCGGAAGAAGAATTATCATTGAACTTTTAAAAGGCAAGCTTAAACATTAATGCAATACTGAAATGCAGCGATCAAATTTGAGTTCATCTGTACTTTATTGTTGCCTATCGTATCTATTTCTCCTGACCAATTCGGATGAAGGCCCAATCAAGAGCCCTCTACAGGAGCTAGCTTAAATGTCACCCGATAGATTGGCTTTTAAGCTAGTGTATTTATAAGTTTTCACGCATTTTTATCAAAGTTGTAGGCTTAGAGCCGTCACTTCAATTCCTCGAACATAAAGAGACAATTTCGAATGGCCCTCACACTCTTCTCTTTCCTTGCTTTTTCCCTCGCCTTCATGCTTCTCCCTCCCTTCTCTTCGCCCACGTGACATATTCTCATTCGAGAATAAACGCATCCTTTCTCATACTCCTTTATTCCTCCAATAATTCTCCCATAATGCAACTGACTTTCAGCTTATAATTTCCCCACTTCCTGTGGTTTTCAGTCTTCCTCATTCTAGAGTGGTCCCTTGGCAGGAAATAAAGTAGCTTCTCATGCATCTTTTCGCCCTTTTCTTCCTATTTCCCCCTTTTTTCACACTACGCTTCTTCTTCGTAGGCGATTGTGTCTCTCCACACTTTCCTCTCCCTGGTAACTCTAAATCAATTCTGTCTGTTAGTTATTTCTAAACCCTGCTCTACCATCCATTTTCTTACGCTCGTCAAATAGGTTACGCGTTGTTTCCCTCTATCCTACTTACTCTCTATCTGTCTTGTGAGTATCAGATTTTCCAAGCCCTCCTTCCTCATTATCTGCCTCAGAAATCTCAACTGTTTCTTTCTGAAGTATAAGATATCTTTTTGTTTCCATTTTCTCTAAGACATCGTCGTTGCTCAAAAGTTGGATCTATGGTATCCTCAGCATCCTTCTGTTTCTTTTTCATCTATGAGGAAATTGTCCAGCAAACACTGCCATACAGGAGGACAGATATCACGTAACATTTTAGTATTCTTTTCCTTGTTTCTAGCGCTGTTTTTCTATTTTTAGTATACTGCTTAGCTTTTGAAATGTTTCCTTGGCCATCTCGCCTTCGGATTTTAGTGTCATATTTAAGTTTACCAAGATCCACTATGCTACCAGTTAACACGGATTCACAAGAAGTTCTACCGAAACATGAGCTCTCTGCTTTCCTCGACATCTTTGCAAAGAGAAGAATCTATCCTGGGAGTGGGCAAAATACGGTCTGCGAGTGATTTGCTGCCCACTTGATGATTTTACAAGGCCCGCAAAGATACAATAATGATTATTGGTTTAATATGCATTAATATATTTTGATATATTTTTTTAATTACATCTGTAAATTAGTAATCTATTCATAATAGGAATAAACATTACAAAAGATGAAAACTACAGTACTCAGGAAACTTCATACAAAATCAACATATCGCGTTATCTACTATGGATCGTAACGTCCCATACTTTGCCGAGGTCAATCCTCGGTAAAGATATAGGGATCTAGGTGCCTGTATGTAGATAGGATGTCATTTCTGTGCGAGAATTTCTTATTATTTCAAAATATTTTTCTCGAGTGTATAAATCTCATTCTTCTTTTATGGACCGAGTTCCTTCAGGGGGTAGGTGATCATAGCTCTCCACAATTTCCTGTCCTTTGTAGCTCTTTGTTTGATTAATTTGTTTAATGGCATATCAACTCTTTACGTTTAATTTTCTTGGGAGCTTTGAAGTCATTAAAATATATATTATTCTGCTTTCACAGGTGAACACATGGTAATTGATATTCATCTTTTGTTCACATAAATATTTATGTGAACATAACTACTAGAGGAAGTAATGTGTCTGTTTTATGTTGTAGCTTTGTTGAAGCTATATTTTGGAATACAGTTTGATTTCTTTAAGAAATCGTCGGATATTATATGGATTAATGTTATAAAAGAGTTCTTCGATGTTGATTGATGCATTGTTAGGAATTTTGCTATAAATAGGTATTGTTGGTAATTTTTTATATGGTATTTTTACTATAAAAAGTATTTTAATACTTTTATTATGTTTTTATTTGGTGGTTTACTATAACCGATGCTACCACCTCTAGTCAGGGTGAACCTGGGAGCAACTACAATTAAGAGGTGGTTCTACGTTTCTCAAAACTTCCAATCTCCCGATCAGAGGCCTTGCTACCGGATGTAGTTTATCGTCATACCCAGGACTATTCTCTCCTAAAACCGATGGTACCACCTCTAGTCAGGGTGAACCTGGGAGCAATTACAGTTAAGAGGTGGTTCTACGTTTCTCAAAACTTCCAATCTCCCGATCAGAGGCCTTGCTCCCGGATGTAGTTTATCGTCATACCCAGGATTGTTCTCTCCTAAAACCTTTTTTTCCGCCATCCATTTAATCAAGCTCGCATGGTAGGTTATGCGTTGCTTCCCTCGGCCTATCTTGCCTTCAAACTGAGTATCAAATTCTCCAAGCCTTTTCCTCGTTATGTGCCCTATGAATTTCAACTGTCTCTTCCTGATGTTAAATGTAAGTGTTCTTTTTGTTTCCATTTTCTCTAAAACTTCCTCATTGCTCATATATTCGGTCTATCATAGTAGCAAATGTATTAAATGTTAAAATGATTTCTCAATATATTTGTGCAGTTTGTTCACAAAACGTAACAAGCAAATGTGAAACTCGATTTGTTCTTGTGATACGGCTCACTTTACACAAGACCAACAATGATGTGGTCCTTCATGAAAAAGATTTGCCCACCCCTAATATACATTCTTATTAAATAAGAATCTTGTTACCACCCAAAGATCATTGGTTCCCATGAAATAATGTTTTTTGTTATATACCGTACCTATGAATGGGTATGTTCTAATCCTCATAGATACATTGGACACTATTGTAAGTGGGAGTAATATGCTGTTTAAGTAGTCCGCCATTAGCAGTGGTTTACCAATTTCACGCCGCTGGCGAGTATTGTATTTTGTTGATGTTATAAAGATTACCATTTCATTTCCAACCTCCATTTTGGCTATTCCTCATTCAGTAATCCTTTCTAGGTTACAGCAATTTTTAATGTCCATAACCTAAAAAATAATCAGAACTTCATATAAAAAAAATATTTTATTTACTGTTAGTCTTTGGTGTAATAATAATGTTTAATCATCTAGGTTTTTTTCGTTTTGTTTTGTCTTTTGGACACATTCTTTTGAGAGAAGTGTGTTTTAGGAAAGCCAGTGTAAAAAGTTGCTACAGCTGTATATTCTTTCAGGCTCAGCGGTTAAAAACCACCAAAACTGTTGAGGATCCATTTCAAGTTTATGTAAAATTACTTTTTCGTATATTTCGGCCAATGAGAGACATGGTCTCAAGTCCTTGTAGAAACTTGAATATGACATTTTCTATATGATTTTGATATCAAGAAAAGAGCAACAAAAAGGTACAGTCACAAGCCAGCTGCAGAGAGCCCAAAAGAATTTTGAAGTTCAAGTGAAAATTCTCCTGCGACTGGACAAGGAAAAAAATATTGAAAGAAATTTTACGAAGCCAGCAAGGACGACGCATATTACCCCCGAAAAACCCGACCCGGGGGCAACGCGTTTTTTTTTTTTTTTTTGTGGCCCCGTTGTGCCCTCTGCTATTTTCAGCACTGTTTTATGGCTATCCACGAGTTTTTGTAATTATTTTAAAAGTGACGTTACATTGTCAGTCATCAACTAATAATATGCATTGAGTATCTGCCTGATCTGACGATCTTCGGCCACAAAAGGGCTAGGTTCAGCAGCGTTTTTTTTTGTTTATTTTTTTTTTATTTTTTGTACATTTTTTTCTACTGAAGTCATATTGTCAAACTATAAGAATTGACAGGGCCGGTGCTTACTACCCTGAACCAGTCAAAATTGTGGGAGCCCCTTGCATACTGGAGATGAGATGCAGAAGTCCTAATTTCAGTAGTGCATATTTTTTTTAAAATTGTAATTTTCTTCCTGAACTTTTTTTTTAAAATCAGTTAAGTGTAAATATATCTCTGTAAAATCATTTTTTTTTATTCCGAGATCATCCATTAAGTAGGATCTCTGATTTTTTTTTTTTTTTTTTTTGCTAACAGTAATAATACTAACCAAAAGCCCCTAGTTTTACATTTCTAGAATGATAAAACTGTGACAATGATTGCTTAAAAAATAAAATGTTTAAAGATTTCAACACATAAAAAAACTTCCAGAAAACTGAAATACGGTTTTTAAAACAAATTTTTAAGACAATCCTGTTTGTGTTGTGTTGGAATCTTTGTAAAACTTTTTTTTCATCAGATTAATTTTTATTAAAATGTAAAATTTTGAGACTAAAACATTTCTTTCGAGTAAAATTTGGTCATAAAATATTGTGGTAATTACAAAAATAATATTTTCTCTTATTTTCTTTTTAATAAAAAAAAAACTATTAATTATGAAAGTAAATAATTAATGAATGTATACTAAAACTTTCATTTAAATTGGTTAATTCACTGATTTTAAAAAAATACGCTGCCCTCACCCCATTTTCCTTCTAGTGTTTGTGGCTCTCAGGTTCGGAAACATTAAAATCGACATGTAGTAGAGAGCGTAGGGCGTGTCAAAGTTTCGGAGATGGGGCGAGACTCTAGCGTCGACCCTGCAAGCACGAACAGTGTGAATATAAAAAAGCCATTTTCAAAATTGCAATACGTCTCAGAAAAAGTAGGAGTTTTCATTTTTTTAAAAGATGGTTGCACCTTTGTTTAAGATATCTTTGCAAAAGGAGGGGATGTCAGAAACGAATAAAAACTGGATTAATTCAAGGGAAGTAACTACAATAAGACTGCTCTTGTTATTTTACTCTTCTATAAAAGAAAACAAAAGAAGTTGCATAAAACTTTTCTTTTTATTAAACATGTCTGTCCTGTGTTTCACAATTCCTTCACTTCCGGAGGTCAATAGAACTCATGATAGCATTTATAATAGGTTTCTATCTCAGCGGCAACGAAGATGAAAGAGCGTAAAAGGTGAAATTGGGTGTATTGACATTCAGGAAGATACTTACCCACAAACAATATTGTCTCAAAACGGAACTGAAATATTTACTGTACTAGCTGCGGAAAATATTTATTGATCCCTCGTTACTCGTTGGGCGATAGCTTCACCCAAAACGGCAAATCGCTACAAAACCAAAACTTTAACCTGAAAACTCCTTCTTTGAACATTGTAGACTGGCGCTACATAATCACAAAAAAAAACTGTACGAGATATTAGAAATTATATCACTTGAGGACGTTGAACATCGGCAACAACTAAAATGGACATCACATGAAAGAGACAATAGTGACATGATCAAGACGTTGACGGCCAACATTACTTCAAATAAAAAGTTAGGAAAGGAAACAATACTAAATGGACAGTTAGGTCTTTTCACTTTACATTTGAAATGACTAGATATAACCGATATAGATATATAAAGTTCTATGCTAATAGAAGTTCTATACAGTTCTATGATAATAGAAGATATATAAAGTTCTATGCTAATAGAAGATACGTAAAGTTCTATGCTAATAGAAGATATATAAACTTCTATGCTAATAGAAGATACGTAAAGTTCTATGCTAATAGAAGATATATAAACTTCTATGCTAATAGAAGATACGTAAAGTTCTATGCTAATAGAAGATATATAAACTTCTATGCTAATAGAATATATGTAAGTTCTATGCTAATAGAAGATACGTAAAGTTCTATGCTAATAGAAGATATATAAACTTCTATGCTAATAGAATATATGTAAGTTCTATGCTAATAGAAGATACGTAAAGTTCTATGCTAATAGAAGATATATAAACTTCTATGCTAATAGAAGATACGTAAAGTTCTATGCTAATAGAAGATATATAAACTTCTATGCTAATAGAATATATGTAAGTTCTATGCTAATAGAAGATACGTAAAGTTCTATGCTAATAGAAGATATATAAACTTCTATGCTAATAGAAGATACGTAAAGTTCTATGCTAATAGAAGATATATAAACTTCTATGCTAATAGAATATATGTAAGTTCTATGCTAATAGAAGATACGTAAAGTTCTATGCTAATAGAAGATATATAAACTTCTATGCTAATAGAAGATACGTAAAGTTCTATGCTAATAGAAAATATATAAAGTTTTATGCTAATAGAATATATGTAAGTTCTATGCTAATAGAAGATACGTAAAGATCTATGCTAATAGAAGATATATAAACTTCTATGCTAATAGAAGATATATAAAATTCTATTCTAACAGAAGGCATATAAAGTTTTATGCTAATAGTAGCTATATAAAGTTCTACGCTAATAGAAGATATATAAAGTTCTATGCTAACAGAAAGTTAGAAAGTTCTATTCTAAGAGAAGATATATAAAATTCTATTCTAATAGAAGGCATATAAAGTTTTATTCTATTAGTAGTTATATAAAGTTCTATGCTAATAGAAGATATATAAAGTTCTATTCTAAGAGAAGATATATAAAATTCTATTCTAATAGTAGTTATATAAAGTTCTATGCTAATAATTTCTTCTCTCACTTGTAGACGTCTCTTTTGGCCTCTTTTGGCCTCTGCATTTATTTTAATTTTTTTTTGAAGACAAATGTTGTCTTCAAAAAAAAAATTAACATAAATGCAGTATCAATCTTTATCGTCTTTCTTAATTCCCATGCTTTTATTGTTTTCTCTCTTTTAATAATGTTTTTTTTTTCTGTTTCTTATACCCTTGCGTGGTTTTATTGCCTTGCTTGGGTGGAAATGGTTAATAGATACGAGGTCTGATCAAAAATATTGAAACTGTTGCTATGGTAACGGAGTTGAAGTATGCAAAGTAAAGCCGCTTGGCCCGAATTGACCTTGAGCTCTGTTGTGCCTGCACACTGAGTTATAACGGTCTGGTTCATGTCCGTTGTTTATAGCCGTGCTTGGAAGGAAAGTGTGTAGAGTGTGGTCACCTCATCACACCATAGAGGTTCCATCGGTGACTCTGGCGTGTGCGGCAGCTTTTGACTAAGGACACATTCCACAGGTTCGATGACCATCATATTCTTTTGTGACTTTTCCTATTCAAAAATCAAATCCCACTTGAAAGGAACTAGATTTCAAGACGTCGAGGAAATCCAAGAGTATGCGACGAAGCAGCTGCTCGCTATCCCAAAAGAGGAGTCCCAGGAATGCTTCCATCAATGAAAACGACACTGGATAAAGTGCGTGGTTTCACAAGGGAACCACTTCCAAAGTGTTGTGGTACGATCCACCTAATTTACATATTGGAGTACTGACCATATAAATATGGGTTGGTACCGGGAAGACGAGGGAAGGAAGGAAGTAAGAAGAGATCCAATCCAGAGACTCTGCCCGACTGCGATTAAGTCAACCCATTCTACAGGAACAGTCTTCCCAAGAATATACCAAAACTAACTGTAAATATTGTGTACCTTTTCCTTGTTTCAATACATTTTGTTTACGTACATTTTGAGTTGTATTATTATTATTCCATGCTTATCCAAGCTTCAACACAAAGAAACCAAATCCCGAATTAATATGTGTTATATGTGAATTAATATATGTTGTGGTTTTCTTTTTATAACTCTAGTCCCGATACATTTTGATCAGATCTCGTGTATATATATATATATATATATATATATATATATATATATATATATATAAAAGAAATATGTTGTAGTGGTTCCAACGAGAGAAAAGTATGTATATTAAAAAGAAGAGAAGAGAGGTGCCGCAAACGTTTTTGGTTGTAATGTGGATTTATTTAGAAAAAATATTATGCTTTGTTTTACATAATTTTACTACGACACGTGTTTCTGGTCTCGCGACCGTCTTCAGGTAAAAGTGGAGATTTCTACATATTATTAAAAATGATATTATTAAAAATAATTAATTTTTCTTCATGTTCAATGTGAGATATTCTCGATATGAGACATTCTCTGTTTGTGTGTTGGTAATCCGAATTTCTTTCTAGAATTTTTAATAATATGTAGAAATCTCCACTTTTACCTGAAGACGGTCGCGAGACCAGAAACACGTGTCGTAGTAAAATTATGTAAAACAAAAGCAATAAATTTTTTCTAAATAAATCCACATTACAACCAAAAACGTTTGCGGCACCTCTCTTCTTTTTTTTTTATATATATATATATATATATATATATATATATATATATATATATATATATATATATATATGTGTGTGTGTGTGTGTGTGTATGTGTGTGTGTGTGTGTGTGTGTGTGTGTGTGTTTTATACCAGGTGCACCAGCAAAATTGACAAAATCGTGTAATAGCATAAATATCTATCCCAAAAACGTTTTATGTCTAAACAAAAAAACAAAAAAAAAACACTAATGTAATCGAGTTTCTTTTTCTAGGTTTTCAGATAAGACGACTAGCTATCTTGACGCCATTTTTCGTAAGAATCACTGAAAAGCTCTTTGAGTTATTCAGCTATAAAGAGACCAGTTTAAAAATGCTTTGTGTCAGACTCACTGTCTTCCCAACTGAGCAATAATGAGCGGAAAAACATCATTCAGGCCTTCAGTAATGGTACCAACATTCATGCTCTGGCTTCCATTTTCAAAGTCCATTCAAGAATTATCAAGAGAACGGTGAATAAGTTGTTTTTTTTTAAAGGGAACAGTAGAGAGGAAAAGTGGATCAGGAAGCCACAACTGGAAGAGGGATCATCATTTCATTTTAGAGCTAAAGAGACCAATTAGAAAATATCAAAATTTCTTTCAAGAGTTTCAGCTATGACAGCCCAAAGAGCAGTGGGAAAAAAAAAGCTTGAAAATTACTCCAGAACAGAAAGCTAGAAGATTAGACTGGGCGAAGTTCATCTTGAATAAGTTGACAAATGATCCTGGAATAATATATATATATATATATATATATATATATATATATATATATATATTTATATATATATATATATATATGATTTTATTTCAATACTTCATGAGCTTCCGTTCCTTAGCTATGGCTAATTAATGCTGAACATGTCATTTTCCTTTTTGATTGATTTCATCACAATACTTCTGTTCAGCTTAGAGAGTAATTATGCATTATTATTGCTCAAAGTAGAGGCCAATAGTGTTATAAAACCCTCGGAGAATTCCAGTAAGATATCTTTTATCATTTCTAAGAAAGAACGGTTCCGAGCTTAATCTAACAATTGTATATATATATATATATATATATATATATATATAGATAGATAGATAGATAGATAGATAGAGAGAGAGAAAGAGAGAGAGAGAGAAAGAGAGAAAGAACATTTGAGTTGGGAATAATTTTTGTAGATTAGCATTCTTTAGACGTTCCATAAACGGCAACACCTGTCAGAAACGAAAAATATTGGTTTATTATCATTTTGGAAGGGAGTCTTCTTCATAATATCGATGTCGTGTCAATCGATCCTTGAAAGAGAGTTATTAGAAATTAGCTGTCTCACCTCCGAACAGTTCCATCTACCCAATATCACTCACAAGGTTTGGGTCAACCCGTGGTACGGTTTTTAGGCATTTTCCAAATGTGCTGCACACGATGGGATCGCAGCCCCATGGCGATAATGCCAAGAAGCCACTTTCCTCATAAATCGACTGTGATGAGATTCAAACCCGAATCTCATGTCAAACGATCCCGCAAGGCACTCATAATACACACGCGCATGCGCGCGCACACACACAAATTAAATACCACCAAACCAAAATGGATGCGTTATTTTTCAAAACAAAAGCAAAATATTGATACCCCTGTTTTATACTAAAGAGTCCGCCAAAAATGTATAGACACTTCAGGAAAGAAAAAACTTGTATAGATATTGTAATAGTAAATTCATTCTGACATCTCGAGATTAATATAGAAATGGTGCATAATTATCAGGCGTTTTTTAAACAATATTTATTATGAAAAAAAGAAACATAACAATTCAACAATAACATTTTTAAATGATTATTCTAGAGTGTATGATTATCGACACGCATTTTTATAACCTGAAAACAAAATAATAGGTTTATTAAAAGAAAAGTAAAGAAAACAGCAATGTTTATTGACAAAAACGCCTGATAATTATGCACCAACACAATACAAGTTATCTTTGGACTTTACATGTCCAAGAGATGCTCAAAAAATGGTGGACTTTAGCTCCCAGATATTTAATAATACGACGAACTAATGCTTGGGCAACGTTGATCACAGTGTCCAGTGGGATTGCTGCACATGTATTTTCAATTTCTTATCTAAGAGCCGTCGTCATCTGTCGAAAAATATAAAACAATGTTCGCTAACTACGAAAGCCAAGTTTTTATTTTCCTGAAGGGTTTTGGCGGATTCTGTATTTGCTAAAAGTCAGGGAATTATCCAGTTCAAACGAAACTTTCAGTGCGTATTTAATAAGTGAATTGTATACAAAATACGTTATTTTACTAGAAAACTGGAAATATTTTGGTAAATTTTCATTTTAATACCCGAGCGTCATTTACTGCTGAACTATTTTCTTTCAGAAATTATTACGCGTTTCCGTAAAGCGATTTTTTTGTACTTAATTTAAAAATAAAGTTAACTTTCAAATATATGTAAACATCGACAAATAAAAGAATAACAAAAGAAAAAAAAACACCTAACCCTAATTTGAAAGTTAACTAAAAGGAATTACTGTGAAGGGAGTAAATAGGCCCAAATTGTATACGTCCACCGACAGGATTCAGCACTTAATTACTTATCAATAAGGCGGTAAGGGATGACAAAAAGATCGAGAAGAAGTTCGATGTTTTTCTGGTCGTTAACATCCAAAAAGGTAGGTTTCTTTTAATATCTAATTGTTGATTTGAGTTCAGCATATACATTTGCACGGAAATAAGACTATTTTGGAAAAATTTGAAGGGAATAGCGCTCGGGTGTTGAAATGAAAATTTACCTTTTATTTTATTTTTACTGTTTTAGTTTTATCCCTTTTCGACATTTCGTTTGTACAATTTTTTTTTTTTATTTCGGAGGGTATGCGTGAAATTCTTTTTACAGTTATATAAAAAAAATCTCCGAGGATTTATCCTATGCAATATCAAATGTGAATATATGGAAAATTAATATCGAACAAAATAATTCAATAAAACTCAAAAATAGTTTGTTCTGACAGTAGGTGTTTGCATAATTTAATATAACGTTTTATTTCAGATTGTACAGAAAAAAAAAAACTACACGTAATATTTTTTTGAATAACTTGTAATTTTTCAGTACGATTTTAAAATTCATCCCGTTGCTGTTCGTAATGTTTTTATTAAATAAAAACATGTTTGAAGAACAAAAAAATGTTAAGTTTAATATCATTTTCGAGTGTGAAGCTTTTTTTAAAAGTTTTTTTTTTATTTTTTTTATTTTAGCATCTGTTAGAATTATTTTTATATGAAAACAGCAACTAGAAAAAGGAAATAATTCTGAATTACCACCTTCGATTGAATACTCGTCACTATCGGAAGAGCAATAGTTCAATAACTTTTGAATTCAATATAATTTTTTTAAAAAGATCAGTGAGTGCAATTAGATATTTTATGACATGAAACAGTTCAGAAAATAATTAAAAAATAAAAGCAATATATTAAATTCAAATGTATTATTTATCTAAGTAAAATGACTACTTCTAAATGTGATAATTCTAGTCAGTTATATGTGCCATGCGTAATAATCGCATAGGCGATCATGTATCTTTCGATACATGACTGATGAGAAAGATTTTTTCCCACAGTAGGTTGCCATTTCTTTCTGCGGTAAACCAGTTGCCATCCAAGGCTATAGAACCCGGTTTGACCCTTTTATTTACCCATAGCTTGGGGGACAGGAGAAGAAGAGGATTCCTACCTTTCCCAAGCACGCAAGTGAATGTTGTAATGGATTTGACTGGAATTCGAACTCGGCTCTCCGATTTCTCGATCCATTAACTCCCTACGTTTCTTAAAATTGTATGGAATAAAAAATAATATTCTTAAACTATTGGTTGTATAAGATTACAGATACTTTATTTGAAAACCGAAATGCAACGTCTTGATTATTGCACTGCCAGTGTTGCGTATTTCGTTTTGTCTATATTTTTTCTCACACGTTTTAAGAGGGGTTGAAAGAGATATTTATAACAGGTGACCTCTGACCGCACAGGCCACCATGTGTAAATAAAAACGTTTTCATTATGTTTTAAACAAAACGTAAACATTACGTTTATAAAATTCATTTAATCCCTAAATTTACTGACTATGAAACACATTTCTAGGACAAATATAGGATTTTAAGAGATTTTTTTTAAAATTTGTTGTTTACATTTTTCGTCTAAAATGGCGGTTCGATGAGTCGATGAGTAACGGGTGAACGTGCCAATGTTTTAAAATGCCTAAAACTTTATTTATGTTGGAAATTAATTTTTCTTTTATCTGGGATTAGCTTTAGGCTATTATCTTTCATATCACAGCAAAATTTCACTTTAAAGAAGGCATTTAAATGATTTAAAAAGCGTTTTTTATTGTTTTATTTTATTCTTTTTATTGCATCTTTCTCTATGCAATACGTCTGTGGCGTATTAGATAGAGAAAGATGCCTTCTAAAAACTAAACAAAGTATTAAGAAACAGGAAAATCTCATTAGAAACAAAGAAATGAGTACTGAACTCTAATGTAATATCTGTCCTTTTATCTAGCAGCGAATGCTAGACAATCTTGTCACAGATGAAGAAGAGACTTGATTGATTGATACGTTTTTATGACTTATCAAGCCTTTGCAGAAAATATTTTTAGACTGTAAGAATTTTTTGTGTGGATAATAGTGATTTAGTGATATAAGCCTTACTAGATGTGGGAGGGAGTGAGGAAGAAATGGGTTCAAATCATTCCCAAGGGTATTTTCGCGTAAGTGAATATAACGAGCCCAAATGGAATTGGAACTCAGCTCTCTGATGAACAAATCTGAGTCATTATCAGTTTGATCACTCGCACAACAAAGCTTACGGCTTACAGCTTCTTCTCTACCATACTTAGAAAAAGTTCCTTTCAACCACACCTAACAAACAATAAAATTTTCCTTCAACCGTATCTGAAGAACTATAAAACTTACTCTCATCCATACTTGATCAACTATAAAACATGTTTACAACACAATAAATTTGGCTCTAAATGACGCACAAGAGGTTGAGGGACCGTTAAACACAATCAATCCATTCTGATTCTAAGGAAAAGTACCCTTTTTGTTCACATTTGCCTTAAAACATCCCTACTGCCATATATTCTGTCTATCGTATTCTCAGAATTCTTCTGCTGTTCACAAGTTTCCTCTTCATCTGTAAGAAATTTGTCCAACATTCACTGCCATATAAGAGAATGGTACGTCAGTCTTTCTATATAACAGTTAAAACTGGACAATAATAGTAATAATGAAGAGTATATTAACTCATAATGTTGTGATAAAAACCAACAAGATGGAGTAAAACTAGTAATAAGATCAGAGTAAATGAATGATGTATTAACTAAAAGTATGTTGATAAAAAGTAAACATAAGATTAAGTAAAACTGATAATAGTATAATAAAATAACTTATTGACACATTTTCTACGTTTTTTTTTTTGTTTTTTTTTTGTTTTTTTATTTTATTTTTCACCCCAAGCAAGGCGGGAGTGCCACTTGCATACAAGGGGTTACAGAGGACAGAGAACAAGAATAAAGAAGCATGTTTGGGGAGAGGATAAAGAGAGGGACGGAGAACAAGATCAAGGTATCAGAAGATGTCGATTGACATTACACTCGAATATTTGAAGATTATAGTTATCAGGGAAGCAAGTAAGAGGAGGGGAGTTCCACATAAGAGAAGTGCGAGAGAAGAAGCTGTTTGAATAGAAGAGACGGTTACATTTAACCGTTTCGACATTGAAAGGATAGGACCGAGAAGCCATTCTAGTAGCTCGCTTAAATTCATGCAGTCTGGGAACCAGCGAAAGCAACTCGTCGGAACAGTTACTGTGAAAATACTTATAGAAGAGACAGAGGGAAGCCACGACACGTCCGTGAGAAAGCAACTGTAGATTAGATGCCAGATCAGGACCTACTACATTGCACATCCGTTTCTGGATGTTGTCGGGACCTCGAGACTTACAGCAAGGGGCACCAGAGCATATATGACAGATATTAAGGTTATTTAAACCCAGAAAATATTTTCACATTGTAAGAACTTTTTTTATTTTATTTTTGGAGGTAATAATGATTTAATGATGCAAATCTTACTAATTAACCTATAGCTGGAGGAGTAAAGGTGGATTCATACATTTTGCAAAAGAATTTGCACGTAAGTGACTATTATGAACCAAACTGGAATTGGAACTCGACACTCTGATTAACAATTCGAAGCCATTATTAATTACACCACCCACACATCCAAGTATACAACACCCGGTATTCCCAAGAAGTCATACTGACTAAGCTTGAATTTCTGTCTTCTTAATTCTTGTTTTTTTGTTGTCTACTCTTAATAGTTTATTCTAATCATATTCTCTAACAATCAGTAACCCCCTTTTGTCTCAGTGGCTTTAATGAATTGCTTGAGGTGAAATGGTTAAAAAAATAGATGAAAAAGATATTTTTAAAAGTTTAAATGTTTACGTCTTGTTTGGTGACGTCAGGTGGATTCATAACTTTCCCAAGGGTATTTACGTGTAAGTGAATATAATGAAATCAACTAGAACTAGACATCGACTCAATTAAAACACCTGCACATCAAAGTTTACAAAACCTGGTAATCTATCCAGGTACTCACCAAGGTCGTCATTGTTTAACTTAAGTGATACTATGAGAATCGGTGTTTCAACATGAGATGGCCGTAAGTTAATTTTATTCACTATATAAAATATATTTCCATGTGCTGTCATGAACAGTTTAAATATTTCTGCCTGGCTTCGTGTCGTCAGGTGAATTCATACCTTTACCAAGGGTATGTGCACATAAGTGAATATAACGAACCTAACTGGAATTGGAACTTGTCTCTAAAATTAACAATTCCAAACCATTATTCATTGCACCAGCAGCACACCCAAGCTTAATTTCAGAGATAATACAGAAACCAGTAAACTAGTAATACAATAATAATAATCAAACTAATAATGAAAATATTTTTTGTTAAAAATCTCCCTGAAATAACTCGAGATACGCTTCCTTTCAACGTGATGTGGCCGTAAATCGTTTAAAAAAACTAAAATATTACAGTAAAACTAGTAATACAATAATAATAATCAAAATACTAATGAAAATATTTTTTGTTAAAAATCTCCCTGAAATAACTCGAGATACGCTTCCTTTCAACGTGATGTGGCCGTAAATCGTTTAAAAAAACTAAAATATTACAGTAAAACTAGTAATACAATAATAATAATCAAAATACTAATGAAAATATTTTTTGTTAAAAATCTCCCTGAAATAACTCGAGATACGCTTCCTTTTACCAAACTGATTCACCTGTAAAAAAGATGGAAAGTTCCTTCGACAATATTCTTCAGGAAATCTCTCTTGTCAAAGATCTGACGCATCATGTAGTCATGCTGGCTGAAATGAGACAAACCAAGATTTTAAGATGACTCTGAGCATCTGTTTTGATCATTGAAGAAAGTCTTGGTGTAGGAAACCTTGTCAGATCTTCTCTTTCGTGAAGACATCAAAGTACTGTCCAGAGAAAAAGATTGGCTGTCGATATTTTTTTCTTTTTCCAAAACTTCCAAAACTTTGGAAATCAGCAAGCATAGAAAAAAAATGAAGGCTGTAGAGAATTAAATGCAAAGCAAGAGAGATTGACCAACAGAAATTCTACGAAATCTGATGAAGACTTTGTTTATTAAAATAATGTTAAGTTACTGCCGTAGTCGGAGATTCTTGCCAAAATCGGAACAAGAATCTGATATATAAAAAAAAAAAAGACGTTCCTTGATTCTGAGAAAATTTCCAAAATAAACAGAGGGCAATTTTATTTGGAAATAAAAACCAATGACAATGATTATCTTTCTGTTTTTTCTCCTTTTCTAAGAAATAAAATTCTTTTTTTTTTTTACTTTTGTTCACCAAGTACAAGGTCCAAGAGCCACTCAATGTAGAGTTACTAAATTATGTTGTTGGAAATGGAATGGGGACGCAGGAAGTGCATATTATGAGGATATTTAGGATAATAAAAGGTTGACTCTAGACTTAGTTAAGACTGTAGTGGTTAGGGAAGCATCCTCTCGGGCGTCTGCTCCAAAACGTAAGAATTCAACGGAAGAAGCCGTAAGAATGGAACTTACTCCTTACCAAAGGAACTTGAAGGGAGGGGATGATTTTCAATCATCAATATGGCATTGTGGGTCCTAGCTGTGAAGGTCTCAGTTGGCAGGACTGAGAATGTAATTCAATAGTAATAGCGATAGAATAGTGAAAAACTAGAATCCTTTCAGAAGACATGCAAGTTGGAAAATAGTTCATCACCCGCAAGGACATCTAAGCGCTTTTGAACTCTGTCAAGGCTTGGTAGTGTGAACTTTAATAAGTATATTTACTTTGTCTATAAACGAAGAAAGGAGTGCTGAAGTCCTATATTTAAGGAAATACTGGACAATCTCCTTAAAAAATAAATATGCAACTTGTGGCAACAGTGATGTGATTCTACAGAAGGATGCTGAGGATACTTTAAACAGAATACGTGAGCATCAAGAAGTTTTAAGGAAAATGAGAATAAAAAGAACAATTGTATTTAGGATCTGTAAGAGACAGTTGAAATTTCTAGGCACATAATGAGGAAAAAAGGCTTAGAAAATTTAACACTCACAGGGCATATTGAAACTAAGAAGAACATTAGCTTGCACGTAGGGTGAGTGTTAGAGAATATGGGGGGGACACTATTCAGTCGAGGGAACAATAAAAGAACAAGAATTAAAAAGACAGGAAAGGAAGAAAACGGGAGAATATTTCACAAGCGTGAAATTACGCTTACATCCAGCCATTTCAGCTATAAAATGATGTGAACAAGTTGTTAATCATATGCAGAAAAACCCTCCACGTGTTGAATATATTTATTTTGAAAGTTCACAACTGCATCTATTACAATGTTGCACCTACTGATGCAAATTTAAACTGACACCTTTTGTTCCATATATCTTTTTTTCTTTTCTTTTTTTCTTTTTTTAAATATTTTCACACCAAGTAAGGAAACACACCCACGTACAGGCAAGAGTTACTGAGTGTAAAAGAATATAAGAAAAACATTATTAAGGGACGAGGACAATAAAAGAACAAGAATTAAGAAGACAAAAGATAGCGATTGACATTGCATTTAAATTTTTGAAGATCAATGTTGAATGAGAAGCAAGAGGTCGGAAGAGAGTTCCACAAGATAGGAGTGTGATAGAAGAAACTATTAGCATAGAACTTACGGTTATATCTCGTCAATTCAACTGTAAAATGATGAGATCTTGCTAAATAAACCAAGAGCAATTTTATTTTGGAAACAAAACCAATAACAATATTTGTCCGTTTTTTCTAATTTTTTTTTTTAGAAATAAATGAAGTAAAATTTCATATAAGTATTTACTTTTTGAAACTAATTTGCGGGTGATGTAATGAATATCAGCTTGAAAATCTGAGTGCCGTGATCGAATTCGAGTTGAGTTTGTTGTGTTCCTTTTTTTAAATTATTTTACCTCAAGCAACGCGATAATAGCATTAAGAGGCTTTGAGGACATTAGTGAGTAGTGTGGAGAAAAGACAATAAAAGAACAGGTTCCAGGAAGACAGAAGATGTTGATTGACATTCTATTTAAATTTTTGAAGATCGTAGATGGCAGAGAAGCAACAAACCGGAAGTGAGTTCCACAGTGGAAGAAAAGAAACTATTAGATTAGGACTTATGCTTTTCATTTAGCTATTTCAAAAATCAAACCTTGAGACTTAATTGCCAATCTAGTCGTACACTTAAATTTATGCAGCTTAGGTACGAAGAAGTTCATTAGAACAATTGCCATGATAATATTTATAAAAATCAGAGGGAAACCATTTCACAGTAGTGGCAAAATGGCTGAATTCAAGATTACACCCAAATACCATTGGGAAAGGTATAAAATGCTCTCTTCTCCCCAGCTATGGGTTAAATATTTAAACGTTTATCTGGAAAATCAGTGTTATCTCCAAAAAAATATTAATGGCATATTCACTAGAAAAAAGAGAAAAATTCTTATAATCTAAAATATGTTTCGGCTTTAAATATCCAACAAAAACTGATACATTATAAAAACAAATCAATCAAAAACATAGTTTTATTCAAGGCCATATTTACTGAGTCTTAGGAGGTAATAATGATTTAAGGATACAAGTCTTACTAATTAAGCCATACCTTAGGGGAGAAGATATGGATTCATGCCTTTCTCAATGGTATTTGTGCATAAGTGAATTTAACGAACCAAACTGGAATTGGAATACGGCTTTCTGGCTAACAATTCCGAGCCATTATCAATTACACCACACGCACATCCAAGATTGCAGCACCTGGGATTTCTAATCAGTCCCCCTTCAGGTTACTGACCAGGCTCAACATTGCTTAACCTAGCTAATCATACGGGAACCGATGTTTCAACATAAAACAGATGTTGTTATATCATAGATCATATGTTATATCAATTGTTGTCACAATGATATACAAAAAAAAATGGGAAACCTCAAATTAAATATTTGAAAAAAAAATCATTTTGAAAATTAAATTAAAATGACGATTATGATCCAAATATAAATGCAGGACAAGAAATCAGATTTCCAGAAAGATTTGTGTTCTTTCTTGAAACTGTTTTAAAAAGCTAATATCAAGAATTTATTGCATTCCATTTTAGCCATTTGAACAAGAGAAAAAGCCTTGCTTTTCCAACCGAAGCTCAAACAATGAGTTTTAGACCACGTGTTCTCCAAGAGATCCGTGTTAATAGACCTTTTTATTTTATTTTATAGGAAACTGTCAGAGAAATGAAAATAAATGTTATCATGATTATTTTGTTGTAACTTTAATAAGCGATAAAATTGGAAGAACATTAACCCTTTTCTGTTAAAATGGAAGGGAAAAACATACATCACCTTTCAGCAGGAATATGAGACAAGAAAATCACGCACTATTACAAAGGATGTATTTCCATTAATGGATTCGTGAAGGACTTCTTTTTTTTTTGCAAAAATACTTAAAATGAGATCTTTTCAACCCCCAAAAAAGTTGTCCAAGACAAAGAAGAAATATTTAAACTTGACAATTTCGCAAGAACGTTTTCGCAGTGATGTTAAGCTTTCTGAGAGGATGCAAACAAAAGAATAGACTCCAAGAAACATGTATTTCAATTGAGTACCTTATTTCAGCTAGCATAAATGCATGAAGCCGCCCCCACCTCTAGGGAAAGGCATGAATCTTTTTCTCCCTATAAACCAAATTCAAATTCTTGCTGTTCTCGATGTTCACACCAATGCCTATGGCAAAGACATGAACCCACTCTAACTACATATTTAATATCTTTAAAGATGAATGCATGAAGATACTTTTCTGCATTGCATTTAATATCTTTAAAGGTGAAGTCATGAATCTAATTCTCCCTGGATTGTATTTAGATCCACTTCTCCCTGCATTATATTTAAGTCCACTTCTCTCTTACATTTAATGTCTTTATGATAGAAGTGTAAATCTATTTTTCTCTACATTATATTTAGTGTCATTAAAGATGAAGGCTTGAAACAGGTTCTCCCTGCATTATATTTAAATCTACTTCTTGCATCAAATTTAATGTCTTTAATAAATAAGGAGTTAATCTATTTCTCTCTGCATTATATGTAATTTCTTTAAAAAGGAAGGCAGGAATCATCTTCTCCCTGAATTATATTCAAATCCACTTCTCTCTGCATTATATTTAATGTCTAAAGATGAAGGCATGAATCCGCTTCTCCCTGCATTATATTCAAATCCACTTCCCTTTGCATTATATTTAATTTTTTAAATGAAGGTATAAATCCACATCACCCTGCATTATATTTAATGCCTTTAAAGATGAAAGCATGAATCCACTTCTCCCTGAATTATATTTAAATCCACTTTTCCCTGCATCTTACTTATTATAAAACGCAGATTTTTGTGTGTGTGTGTGTGTGTGTGTGTGTGTGTGCGCGTGTGTGCGCGCGTTTATATATTGGATCGGATTTCCTACATTTTTCAACCAATTTCAACAAAACTTCAGAGGACTACGTAAAATTACCTTGCGGTGGTTCTGACAGCGCCAAAAATTGGAAAAACACAATTGCTTTTGCACAAAATCAATTTGAAAACACGATTCTGTCGCAAGAATTAAAGGGGGACAACTCATATCGAGTTATACTTATTATAAAACCCAGGTTGTGTGTGTGTGTGTGTGTTCGTTTATATATGGGATTGGATTTGCTACATTTTTCAACCGATTTCAACAAAACTTCACTTTTTTTTCTTTTTTTTTTTGGCAGGTAGTGTTTCTTATTGTCTTGCACACTTTTTTCTTTATTTTTACATTCAGAATGCTTTAAAAATTCCATTTACAAGACAATTGTTTATAATAAAATTCTATTCAATCGATAGACTCATAACGATTGAAAACAATGTTTTTGTTTGAGTTTGGGTTTGACCAATTCGTAAAAAAAAAAAAACTAATTAAGACATGTGTGTCCGTCAACCTTAAACAATAATCTTTGTCAATTTTATTTTTCAGTCTTTATGATGGTCGATACTTGATCTATCTCTTACTGTTACATCCCCGGGCAACGCCGGGCTCTATTGCTAGTTATATATATCTTTAAAGATGAGGGCATGAATCCACTTCTCCCTACATTATATTTAAATCCATTTCTCTCTACATTATATTTAATGTTTTTAAAAATGAAGGTGTAAATCTACTTCTCCATGCATTATATTTAATGCCTTTAAAGATGAAGGCATGAATCTATTTCTCCCTGCATTATATTTTAATCCACTTCTCCTTGTATTATATTTAATGTCTTTAAAGATGAATGCAATAGTTCCCTTCTCCTTGCATTTTTAATCATTTCACACCTAGCAAGGCAATAAAGCCATTAAAATGCAAGTGGTCTGTTGATGTCTGTGAATATGAGAAAATAAAAACATTATTAAGTAGAGAGAACGATACAGGAATAGGAATTAAGAATGAAGAAGATAACAATTAACATTTGCATTTAAATCTTTGATGGTCAAAGTTAGGAGGCACGGTGGAGTAATGGATAGCGGCTTGGATTGAGGAATCGGAGAGCCGTGTTCGAATTCAAATCCATTACATTCACTTACGTGCTAATACCCTTGGGAAAGGTATTAATCCTCTTCTTCTCCCTCCAGCTATGGGTAAAATAGCAGGACAGACTGGGTTCTATAGCCTTGGATGGCAACTGGTCTAGGAGAAGGACAACTCTGAATTCAAGACCTGCGGAGGGTCGTTTGGGGAACTTGTAGCACTTAGTGCACCAGGTCTCTGTAATCGGCCTTTCATGGATGGTCCTGCACGATAAAATCACCACTATAATCAAATCTCATGTGCTATACATGCGGTTTGGGGACCGCTTGTGATTTCCAAATTCCCATGAAACTCCAATATTGGAGCCGGCTCAACCCACCCCGGGTGAATGCCGTTGCAGGTACAGGGGGGTAAACAGGTACAGGGGGGTAAGGTCAAAGTTAAAGGAAAAGCAAGAAACCGGAAGTAAGTTCCCCAAACAGGGAGTGTTAGAGAAGAACTTACAACTGCATCTAGCAATTTCAACTACAAAATAATGAGACCTAACTGCCCATCTAGTACAGAAATTAAATTCATAAAGACTAGGTACCAAAGAGGAAAACTCATCAAATCAATTACCATGAAAATATTTATAGAAAAGACACAGGGAAAGCCGAGATGCCAGGTCAGGACCAATAACATTGCAGAATCTACTTTGGATTTCATCAAGAATCTCTAAACAAATACACCAGACCAAATATGATAGCAATTATATTTACTGTTTTTAAAGGTCTTAATACATTTAAAGATGATGACAGGAATCTACTTCTCCCTACATTATATTTAATATCTTTAAAAATGAAGGCATGAAGCAACTTTTCCCTACATTTAATGTCTTTAAAGATGAGAGCATCAATCCACTTCTCAATCCATTGCATTTAATGTCTTTAAAGATGAAGGCATGAAATTGCTTCTCTCACCATTACATTTAATGTAATTAAAAATAGAGTCATGAATCTGTAAAAGTGAAGGCATGGACCTAATTCTCCCTGCATTACATTTCATGTCTAAAACGATGACAACATGAATCCACTTCTATCTCCATTACATTTAATGTACTTAAAGCTGAAGGTTTGAATCTACTTCTCCGTGCATTAAATTTAATATCTTTAAAGATGAAGGCATGAAGGCACTTCTCCCTGAATTAGATTTCATGTATTAAAGACGGTTTGAATCTACTTCTCTCTGCATTATACAGAGCAGGGTGTCCCAGAATTAACTATCTGATTTCAGTGAAACTGAACAATTTAAAAAAAAAAACTCACTTTTATTTATCTGTTCACCATATTTAATGTGTTAGAAGTGTATAAATTTCAAATTTTGTTTATAAATTTATATTTTTTCTACTTTTTTTTTCCCAATTTTATTTCCATTCCCTTTCAGAAGCCTATTGAATAATGAATACACAAGAACGCATTTTCATTGAAACCCCTGGATTTATTTGCATGGGGTTTCCTAAAAAAAAAAAAGCTTAATTGTCAAAAGATTAATAGTTTAGCTGAGCTTAAAGAACACATTCAGTTAGCAGTGCTGAAGATAACGCCTGAAATGCTTCAAAATGTATTTTGCAATGATAAGGATAGATTTGAAATTTGCAAGGATACAGGCAGAGCACATGTTGAAAGATTTCAATAAAGTTTTGACATGAGATTTATAAATATATTTATTTAGTATCATAATTAAGTAATAAAAAAAAGGGTCATTTTTTTTTTAATTTGCTGATTTCTCTGAAATAGATGGTTAATTCTGGCCCCTGTTCACTCTAAACTATATAATAAATGTCTCACTGTCGCCTGCTTTAGAACTTTGCCAGAAAAAGATAAAAGACTAATGGATAGAAGGATCAAACACTTCTTAAAAAAGGAACTCTCAAGAGAATTTCTAACATTAAATATGAAGACATGAATCCATTTCTCCCTGCATTATATTTAATGCCTTTAGAGATGAAGGCATGAATCTATTTCTCCCTGCAATTAATGTTTTTAGTTTTTAATTTAGGCAATGCAGGAATGAATAATGATTATCACCAAAGTAAAAACAAATCCAAATTCTGACTGTGACTGTGATCATATTACTACCAAGTGCAAAGGCATGAGTCAGCTTCCCTTACACTGTTTTTCCTACTATTTTTTCAGCTTTCAAGCAACTTTGAAATTCCCTGTTCTTAGAACTTTCTATCTTTCTCAGCAAAGACCTATTCTAGATACCTTTTACAGTCTCTCAGGGGTGAGATTTTTTTTTTTGTTTTTCATAAAGAGAATTCTATAAATTTGAAATTACCGATAATCAAAAATTGCAGTATCCAGAGAATACGGAATGGTAACTATGCTGACTCCTACCTAGGATTGAACTCACTATCCTTGGTTAACAAATCAGACTCATACTCCTCAGCCTAATGGACGCGTTTTAAGCAGTAGAAGTAGCTTATTTAACCTTCCTACCAAAGTGGATTCAACTATTAGGCAGTATTTAAGTTTTTTTTTTAATTTCTTCTCAAGGAATAATGTTGTCATTCTGTTGATTGAGCAAGATCCTGTGTAAATGAAAAAAAGTCAAGTTGTAAGAATTTTGACCTGTTCCCCGCCAAAGAAGGTATTATCCTGAAAGATCTATTAACTAGATTTTTTTTATATGACATAATTCTAATTTTCCTGAAATGACCCACATTTCCTTTAAACTATAATAAATGCCATGTTGCTTCTTGCTTTTCTCCAATGTTAAAAATTCTCTTGAGAGTTCCTGTTTTTAATAAGTGTTTGATCCTTCTATCTATTAGTTTTCTACCTCTATCTGGCAAAGTTCTAAAGCAGATGACAGTGAGGCATTTATTATATAGTTTAGAGTGAACAGGAGCCAGTTTGGGAGCACATTTCTTAATATTAGGTTGGTGCAAAAATAATGACGTAATAATGTCGTTTTTTACGTATTTTTTAACGTCAAAAACGACATTATTACGTCATTATTTTTGCACCAACCTAATAACTGTTATAGGGGTACCATCAAGTCCAGATTCTTTGTGGGGATCTAGGTTAGAGATGATAGCAGAAACCATGAGGGGGGGTATATGAATATAACTCAGCAGAGATGCAGTTCTAAATATGAATTTAGAAAATGTTAGAAATTCTCTTCCTTTTTTTTAAGTTTTTATTATATTTTTTATATTACATAATTCTGGATGCTTTTTTACTACATTATTTCGGACTATTGTCCTCATCTTTGTCGCCATATTTATTACAATGTTTTGGCTGTTGTATGTGGTTGGAATTTCGAACTGAACTCGTTATTTCACTCACTGGAGTAGACTGTTCTAGTTCCACGTGCCAAGATTAATGTCAGCTATCAGTAATCTCCTGTTAATTTCCCTCTGAAAGTTCTCCAAGTTGGCCTGAAGAACCGAAAGCCATATTTTTTGTCTGAATAAAAGTCCCTGCGATGAAAGGTGATGAACCAATTCAGCATTGATTAAGACGTCTAGGATTTTTCTCAAAAAGAGATAGAAGCTAATCAGCTGATAGTCCAAAGAGTCAGTGTTTAAACCTCTCTCTCTCTCTTGAGTGCTTTGTAACGCCCTATTTAACATCCCTCAGTTGCGATTCTGTCTTTGGTCAGAGTGCACCCATCGGCGACTCCGTCAAAGGACAGAGTCATGACTAAGGAAAATTATGCTGAGAGGGCCCAGCCCTAGGGAATGGCTTCACATTCTTATTGCACCAAAGAGAGAGATTGGTGTTCACACCAAGGCCAGCGCAACCAACAGTTGTGGGGGCTGCGGGCAATTTTTGTTCCTGGCCCGGGTGTACGTGCTCAGACCCCCACCTTAAAAAAACCTTTTGTCACAATTCGTCTTAGACAGAGTAAATATCTAATCTGGATGGTCAGATGCTTCACCAGAGTTCTTAAAAACTGGAAAAACAGATGATGACTTCCAGCAGGCAGGAAAGCAGGTGGCAGTGAGGCATTTATTATACAGTTTAGAGAGAACAGGAGTCAGTTCGGGAGCGCACTTCTTAATGATTATTACAGGGATGCCATCAGATCCAGACTGTTGGCAGAATAAAGTACACAGATTGCCTGAGGAGACAAAATCTTTGTCTTATGTTCATATGAATCATGCACATGTTAACAGTGTGGGATTCTGCTTTATTTTGTTTGGCTCTTTTACAGGCTGGCCTGAAGTTGTTTGCATCCACAATAGAAAAACTAGTAGAATAAGGCAAATATTACAATTTGATAATTGGTAATGGCAAACCATCAAGTTATCATTAATGAGATAGCATGTTCTCTGCAGATTCAGATCATTGTTCTTTGTTCCTCCTTGGTGCACACTGTTAGCAGGGCGGCCATGTTTGCACTGTAACAGTAGCAAGAAATCCGGCGTGATCAAGCTCAAACTTTGATCACGTGACCCCAATAGTACCAACCATAAGCATACATGGGTAAGAGGCAGTGTGACAAACCTAAAGAGATATTATGGTGAAAGTGCATATAGTTTTTTACTTTCCCTTCTATATGTGACTAATAAATACATAAAGCCATGTTTTCTATACAGTATTTACATTAGTCGGACTATTGTCCTCATTTTTGTCGCCATATTTGTCACAACGTTTCGGCCGTTGTACGCTCCGGCCTTCTTCAGGTGGTTGGAATTTCGAACTGAACTCTTTATTTCGATCACTGGGGTAGACTGTTCTAGTTCCATGTGCCATGTTTGATGGATGTCAGTTATCTCTTGCTAATTTTCCCTCTGAAAGTTCTCCACTGCCTTAACTTTCAGAAGAAGGCCGGAGCGTACAACGGCCGAAACGTTGTGACAAATATGGCGACAAAGATGAGGACAATAGTCCAACTAATGTAAATACTGTACATAATACCTCGTCTCAGAAATATAGACAGAATGTTTTCTATGTTAAATAAATTAAACTGATATTTGGATAGAAATCTTGAAAACCTTCATCTTTGTAATGTGATGTTGACAGAGAGGACAATTAACGTATCAATGGATGGTCCAAGAATTTAGAGTGGGTTCCGGTTCAAAATATTTATGGAGAGTAGAGTTGGTGATCAATGTCTTTCCAGAAATTATTGTTTTTAAGATTATTTTATGAATTGTTGAGCTAAAAGGTCTTATGTAATATATCCGTCCTCCTATATGGCAATAAATGCTGAACAATTTCCTTACAGATGAATAAGAGACTTGGGGCAACAGAGATGCGGTTCTATAGAAAGATGCTGAGAATACCATGGAAGGAGACGAGAGCAATGACAAAGTTTTCAGGAAAATGAGAACCAAAAGGAAACTTAACCTTAGAACCAAAACGAGATAGGTGAAATTTTTAGGACACATAATGAGGAAAGAGGAGTTGGAGAATTTGACACTCATAAGGCATATGCCATAAGGCAAGAAGAAAACAGTGAATAACCTACTTAAAATCTTGTGTAAATGGATGGCAAAGCTGGGAGTTGATAGTAAAAAGATAAACATCGCTAAGTGATACGAAAATAGGAAGCTGGGGAGAACCATGATTACTAACATTCAGGGGGAATTAGGCACAGAGATTAAGAAAAAAATATGTTTAAGAAATAATAAAAGACATCATTGTTTTTCACTGTACTTTTATAATTAGAGTTACAAAAAAAAGAAGTTGTGGAGGAGCATGATCTCCCACCTCCTGAAGGGACATGGTACATAAAAGATGAAGACATTCAGAAAAAGATGAATGACATCTGCTGCTGTTAAATCTCATAACATCTGGCATTGAGTCCATGAGATCCACGTTCTACCTCCAGCTCTCAACGTCTTGGCAGAGTATGAGAACTTGCTCCAACACCACATTAATTTACTGGAGGTCCTGGCCAACAACATCATCCTAGAGGCTGCATGATCTGCCACAAGGTAGTTTGCAAACAGCAGGTCGAACTGATAGATGACTATGATGAGGTGGTCATCAGCATGGCACTGAGTCATAGTGCAGAGGATGTTCAGCTGACTAGTGCCCCAGAGGAACTCCTCATTGGACACAAGATTGGACCAGTGCACCCTCTCAGTGGTCATGATGCCAATGCTTTTAAATGTACTTTTTAGTGCACCAAAAGACAGCCAGTTTTGGAGAGCCATGATCAGCCACATTCTGACAGGACTTGGCACATGAAAAGAGAAGAAAAAACATTTAAGAAATTATAAAAGATATAACTTTATATTACCATTACCTAGAGTAGTGATTTTCCAAGCGTAGCTCAGATGTGGCACAAGGCCAAAAGTATGGGGTACCCAATGAGGATCAAACTCACTACTCAGTCGTAATAGTTCTAGCGAGACAAGCTTGCTAACCATTACACCACCTCGAGGTGCCCAAACCATTACCTAGAGTACCAAAAGAGAGAAACCGTCCAGGGTATGATGATAAACTACATCCGCGTCCTGGGTAAGACGATAAATGACATCCAGCAGCAAGGCCTCTGATCAGAAGATTTTGAGGGATGTGGAACCAACTCTTAATTGCTGGTGTTCCCAGGTCCACCCCGACCCAGGGTGGTAGAACCTGTTGGGGTCCCAGCTATGGGCAAATAGTTAACACCCAAAATTGTGTAAAAATAGGTTTTAATACCAGAAATACTTTGTAATAAAAAATTATTGCCAGCAGTAATTTTTGAAGGAAAAATTATTACCAGCAATACAAACAGCTACACATTCTTTGGAAAAAATATGACCAGCTATAGATTTTTTCAAAGAAAAATATTCCCAGAAATAGATTATTGAAGAAAAACATTACCAGCAATAAAAATTGTCGGCATTAAATAACCCATTGAGGTTGATATGCCGTAAAACAAACCAAACCAAACCAAAAGAGAGAAGGTTGTGGAGAGCCATGATCAGCCACATTCTGGAGGGACTTGGCACATGAAAGAAGAAGAAAAAATATTTAAGAAATTATAAGACATAAGTTTTAACTGTATTTTGCCATTACTTAGAGCAACAAAAGACAGGAAGTTGTAGAAAGCCATCATCAGCCATGTTCTGAAGTGACTTAGCACATGAAAGAAGAAAAAAGTATTTAAGAAATTATAAAAACCATAATTTCTTACTGTATTTTGCCATTACTTAGAGCAACAAAAGGCAGGAAGTTGTGGAGAGCCATTATCATCTATGACCTGACGGGACATGACATATAAAAGAAAATGAATATTATAACTGAGAATGTCTTAATTTGTTCTATAAAACAGAAAATTATAGGAATTAGAAAATTATATTCTAAGAACTGGTTTCTTGATGTTTTTAAATTCACAGGCATAGTGGTCATAATTTTTTGGATGTTTTCGTTTTTGAAATGTGACGAGACATTATCAGCAAACAAAAAAATATTACTATTTTGGAGATAAATAACTTTTATAATTTCACTGCCAACAGCAGATAAAAACATTCATCTACTAATATATATCTTATAGTTATATTGTGATATATTCATATGGTTTGAGGATAAACTATTTTGATACATTATTGAGTATGACGTTAAGATATCATAAAGTTTTCTTATCAAAATTCCTTTCAGATTCACTGATATTTAGACGGTCTAACATAACATTCAACTAAAATATTTTTACATTATGCAATGTTAGTTCACTAAAATAAAAATTTCACTTACATAGACTATTGTTACTCTTCAAAAATCTGATAGCAACTTCTTTTCATGCTGCGTCAATAATTTTAAATGCCTGATTTTCATTCAGGGTTTGATTTCAGCGAAAGACGCCGAAATGTCGTAGGGTGCTAAACAAGCTTGAAAACGAGCCCGACGTTCCTTTACAGCGAGTTGCAGAAGATTGCCAATGTATCGTAAACGTCACAGAAGATTTTAAAAATATCGAACAGAATGGCGTGGCTAACATTAAAAAAAATACGCCAAAGAAAAATTAAAAAGGGTCAACCAATGATAAAGTTACTTTGCCGTCAAGACCATGTTTTGGGTGTGGTCAATTACATTGTTACAGAGATTGTCCTTTTAAAGATAAAAAATTTTTTAATTACGATAAATTGGGACACAAAGGTTCCCACTACAGGATTAAGAACTGTAGACTCGTCCTTTTCTACCTATCACCCCTAGTAACAGAACAGTTTATACCTTACGCCTACGTACGGAAAACTTTGACCAATAAAAAACCGTAATAGGCGAATCAACAAATCTCATTGGTTAACGACACAATAATCTGAAAGTTTCACGTGCAAAACAAAATTGCGCCAAAACTTCTTTGAGCCGATTTTGGACTTTCCAAAACATATAAAAGAAAACACCGACTGACCAAAACGGTCAGAGACGAACATCCACAGAGAAATTGCCAACATACTCCACGTCACTCAAAATCGCGACTTTACCACGCAAAAGTACATCAACGCTGACTCACTTGCAATTTAAACTTGACCAACTCTGTCGCCATATTTGTCACAACTCTCCGGCCTTCTTCAGGTAGTTGGAATATCGAACTGAACCCTTTATTTCGCTCACTGGGGTAGACTGTTCTAGTTCCACGTGCCATATTTGATGGATGTCAGTTATCTCCTGCTAATTTCCCTCTGAAAGTTCCCTGCCTTAACTGGGTATTGAACTCACACTCTTTGGGTTCTGTCACTGGATATAACTAACGCCTTTATTCACTGTGCCATGTGTCCTTGATTATTTTTAATAGAAAAGTTTAGGAATCATATTATATAATTAGTAAAGGAAACATATATGCATCATTTTTTAAGTAAAGTAATTTAATAAAAATAGAACTAAATTCTATGGAATATTTATGTACACTAGTAAAATAAATAATAATAAACCATTTTAAAATATGTGCGTAATTAATAAATTTTTAAAAAGTGCAGATTTATTCAATGAGAACTCTCTACAACTTCCTGTCCCTTGTAGCTCTTGATAAGCTTAGTTTTTCTGTTATTTCTCCTAAGACCTGTTCTACCACCCATTCAGTCAAGCTTACCAAGTATATTATACATTGATTTCCTCTGTGCCTCTTCCCCTCAGTCTTGTGAGTATCAGATTTTCCAAGCCCTCCTTCCTCATTATGTACCCCCAGAAACCTCAACTGTCATTTTGTTGCTCACATATTCAGTCTATGGTATTCTCAGTATCCTTCTGTAGAACCACATTTCTGTTGCCTCAAGCCTTTTCTTTATCTTTGAGGAGATTGCACAGCACTCACCGCCATACAAGAGGACAGATATCATTAGTTCACTTTAGAAGAACTGTATAAATTAGTTCACTTTAGAAGAGCTATATAAATTAGTTCACTTTGGAAGAACTATATAAATTAGTTCCCTTTGGAAGAATTATATAAATTAGTTCCCTTTGGAAGAACTATATAAATTAGTTCACTTTAGAAGAACTGTATAAATTAGTTCACTTTAGAAGAACTGTATAAATTAGTTCACTTTAGAATAGCTATATAAATTAGTTCACTTTAGAAGAACTATATAAATTAGTTCACTTTGGAAGAACTATATAAATTAGTTCACTTTGGAAGAACTATGTAAATTAGTTCACTTTAGAAGAACTATATAAATTAGTTCACTTTAGAAGAGCTACATAAATTAGTTCACTTTGGAAGAACTGTATAAATTAGTTTACTTTAGAAGAGCTATATAAATTGGTTCACTTTAGAAGAACTGTATAAATTAGTTCACTTTAGAATAGCTATATAAATTAGTTCACTTTAGAAGAACTGTATAAATTAGTTCACTTTAGAAGAACTATATGAATTAGTTCACTTTAGAAGAACTGTATAAATTAGTTCACTTTAGAAGAACTATATAAATTAGTTCACTTTAGAAGAACTATATGAATGAAAAATTTATGATTTTTTTGAATAATGGCAAAAAAACAGAAAGAACTCCAAAGAACCATAAAAGAAATTGTTCTTGTAGTAGAAATCTGAATGAGGAATTATGCATTGCTTTAAAACAGTCGTTCTCAACCATTTTTTACCCATGGGCCACTTTTACTCGTAATTTTTTTTTGGTGGTCTCCATAACCATATTGATGAAAAAAAGCTTATTTTATTTTATTTATAAATAAGTTTAGGAATTTTATTATAGAAATAATATGATTTATTTTGAAGTAAAACTAATTCAATGAAAATAAACTTGTATTTAACAACTAAATTCTATGGGACATTTATGTATACTAGTAAAATAACTCATAATAAACCATTTTAATATATATGAGTAATTAATAAATTTTCAAAAAGTGCAGATTTATTCAATGAGATTCTTGTGGCTGATGCTTCTCTGCAGGTTTTTTTCTCTTTGGCTCCATTGATGTTAATGATACAAGATGATCACCCTTTTTCACAATGTCAAGTCTATTACTATATTGATTAATTTATATAATAAATTATAATCTTTATATAATCCTTCTTTTATATATACTTCTCAGTTTTTATTCAACTTTTACAATCAAAACATCTGGTAAAGTAAAAGTGACACTAATTTACATTACTTGATCTTATTTTCTGTTAGTTTTAGAGTTGTTTTTCTATTTTTAGTATTTTAATATGGTGTAGATTACTGTAGAAATTCCACTTCTCAGTTGTAACAACCCTTTCAAATTGAAATTGCTCTATGGATCTCTAAAATATTATTGTGGACCCCCAATTTGCTATCTTTTTGTGTGGACCCCCAATAATATATCATGGATCTCCAGGATTCATATGAATCCCAGTTGAGTCTACTGATTTAGGATGTTAAGAGTTTTTATAACAATGTTCCTGTTAACAAATGCTTAAGATTTTTTTAAAAAAGCAACTAACATAATAAAAAATAAACCTCTCCCTAGCAATAAAATCATAAAAATTTGCTGACTCATCAAAATCAATTCTGTTTTATTCTTAACAATAATTTTTAGAAACAAAAATTTGAATTATTCATGGATTTGCCTCTTGTTGATATGGTTTGATATTTCTTGGAGTTTCTTGAATCTAGTCCTTTGAGAGTAGATTACCTAAACAATCAACATATTTCCTATATACTGATGACACCCTATTAATATATTACTGCAAGACAACACTACATGACTTAGTAGATAAATTAAACAAAGTGGAAAGTAATTATGAAACAGAAGCAAACACATTACCTTACCTTGGTACCATGTTAATCCATACTGAAAATGACCTCATAAATTTATACGTAAGTATATCCATAAAAAATAATGTATAAACAGAAAATATATTAAATATTTATTGAATTTAATCCATGTCCTATATGTAGTCATTGTTTACATTACAAGAATTCAGAGCAGATATAGCAGATCGAGAAAGATCAGCAAAAGTGTGTTTAAAAGCATTAATTTAAACTTTGCTTAAGTTCTCTGTGGCTGAACAGTCATAGCACACCAGGTTTAATGGTGGTTCCACATAAGAAGCAGGTTCAATTCCTGCTTGAGAACACATATTTTCTATAAAATTTCTTGAACATTCAAGCCAGTAATTGTAATTAATACTGTTTAATTAAAGAACAGATCATTTACTTAAATAAGTGTATCAATAAAAAATAATGTATAAACAGAATATATATATATATATATATATATATATATATATATATCCATTTATTTAGTTATTTAAATATCATATTCTTCCATATATGTATATAATATATAAATATATATATATATATATATATATATATCCATTTATTTAGTTATTTAGATATCATATTCTTCCATATATGTATATAATATATAAATATATATATATATATATATATATATATGCAGACTTACATACAGAGTTATTTATATATCATATTCTTCCACAAACACACACACACATACACACACACACACACACATATATATATATATATATATATATATATATATATATATATATATATATATATATATGACTTACATACAGAGTTATTTATATATCATATTCTTCCACAAACACACACACACACACACACACACACACACATATATATATATATATATATATATATATATATATGCAGACTTACATACAGAGTTATTTATATATCATATTCTTCCACAAAAAACACACACACACACACACACACACACATATATATATATATATATATATATATATATATATATGTATATATATATTAGGACCTTGAATAAGTTCTTGCTGTTTGCCAACAGATGGCATTCCCAGAACTGCATGTGTAATTTCAGATGGTAACGCATCTATAAGGAAGTATTATAAGCAAGCTTGAAAGAACAACGTCTTGTCACGTGTGAACAGCTGCTTCCACAGCAGAAAAGGAAAGTTTTTTGCATTGTATCATGACCAGCGATGAAAAGTGGATACACTTCAATAACCCTAAGTGTAGAAAACCATGGGGTAAGCCCGATCATGCATCAAGATCGGCGAATATCCATGGTTTGAAGCTTTTGCTCTGCATTTGGTAGGATCAGTTGGGTGTAGTTTATTATGAGCTGCTCAAACTGACAGAAACCATCACGGGAAATTACTATCAACTACAATTGATGCATTTGAGCCAATCATTGAAGAAAAAATGGCTGCTATACAGGCAGAGACACAACAAATTTATTTTGCAACATGACAACATAATACCACATTTTCAAAACGGCTTAGAACCTACGAGGAAACACTTAAATGGGAAGTCCTACCCCACCCACCGTATTCACCAGCAATTGCCCCATCTGATTATCCCTTATTCCCATTGATGGCACATGGCCTTGCTGAGCAGCACTTTCATTTTTATGAAGATGCCAAAAAATGTGTTGACTAGTGGTTAACCTCAAAAGATGTGTCATTTTTCTGACGTGAAATTCAAATGCTGCCAGAAAGAGGGGGAAAATAGTGGCTAGCAATGGACAATACCTTCAGTGAGATGTTTTTTTACTAATTTTTGCAATTAAAACATTAATTTTCATGAAAAATCAGTGAGAACTTATTCAAGGTCCTATATATATATATATATATATATATATATATATATATATATATATATATATATATGTATATGTATATATAAAAAAAAGAAAGAATAGTAAGATATATAATCCGGTGTTATTATAGATATTTTTATTTTTACAAAATAGTGCTCAATGTAAATTTACAGAGCATTAATATTATAAATTGTTTTTTTTTTTCGCTACACAGTTCTAACCATGTTTCAAAAATGGAAGCTAAAAGCTACGAATTTAATTTTGTGATTAAATTAAAGACATTAGTTCCATTTCATCCTCAAGTGAATTTTGGAGTAACTTTTAAAACCCAGTAATTTTAAAAGTTACTCCAAAATTCACTTGAATCTTTAATTTTTGTTTAGTGTTTTCATGTTTAAGTATAGTTGTGTTGTCAACAACGATTTTCCGGAATTGAGTATGCGGGCAGGCATGTTGTTTTAAATGTCTAAAAATGTTAGAGTTATCATTTTTTTTAGTATATTTTTATCTTGTTTATAATTAGAATGCATGTGACTACAATAAAAGAGATTAATATGTTTGGAATTAGTTGAAGCAGTGCTTGACTCTACCACGTCTTGTATATACGAGTTTGTCATTACTTGAAATTTTTCATGCAACAAAAACAGACTATCATTATTGTTTCGTCCGTGTATTGTTTGATATATTGAAATGTAATTGTCATCTTTGATAATGGCTTGTGTAAGCCGAAAGCTTAGATTGGATTTAAATATGTATCAATATGGTGTTTTCCTTTCGTATTTCAGTGATAATATGATTAAGCTTATCAGACAATATGAGAGGAACTTACTTAAAATAAATAGACAAAACTTGTCTATATCATTTAATGAAACATGCACTAATGAAAAATTGCTGCTTAAATATACAATAATATATATATATATATATATATATATATATATATATATATATATATATATATATATATATGTATTCTGTCATTAATCTCAAGTTATAAAAAGAAGCACCAGACCAGATGTGGCAGCAATATTGAATACATGGATGAATGGTAGACAGATGTGGCAGAAATATTCAGTACAGGGATGAAGGGTATACAGATGTGACAGAAATATTAAATCCATAGATTAATGGTAGAGAGATGTGGTAGCAATATTCTATACATGGATGAATGATAGACAGATGTGGCATCAATATTCAATCCAGAGATTAATGGAACACAGATATGGCAATAATATTATATCCATAAATCAATGGTAACAAGATGTGGCAGCAATTTTCAATGCATTGATAAACAGTAGACAGATGTAGCAGTAATATTCAATGCACAAATCAATGGTAGACAGAGGCAGTAAGATTCAATCTATAGATTAATGGTAGACAGATATAGCAGGAATATCCAACCCATAGGTGAATGATAGACAGATGTGGCAGTAATATTCAATTCATAGTTTAATGGTAGAAAGATTAGGCAGCATTATTCAATCCATAGATTAATGGTAGACAGATGTGGCAGCAATATTCAATCCATAGTTTAATGGTAGAAAGATTAGGCAGCATTATTCAATCCATAGATTAATGGTAGACAGATGTAGCAGGAATATCCAACCCATAGGTGAAGGATAGACAGATGTGGCAGCAATATTCAGTCCATAGATTAATGGTCAACAGATGTAACAGAAATATTAATCCATGGATGAATGGTAGACAGATGTGGCAATGTTGGAGTTAACTCCTCCTTAATTTCCTGATTGTCCAAAAAGTTTCTAGGGGGCGCTATCTCTGAAGTATAAATACTTGAGAATACTTTGTTATCTCTCTCTTCCACTTTTCAGCGGTCACTGCAAACATATAAGGCTTTCGCAGAAGATTGTGTTTCCACTTTCATGGGGAAGCACTATGCCTTTCCTTGGAAAGATGCCATGAATATTATACACACACACACATGCACGTACATACGAACATACTTCGAAACAAAGACTCTTTACATTCATGCACACACACACACGTTAATGTTTTTGTCTTCTATAAACCCTTTGTGTTGTTTAATCCATATACTTGTTTGTACATATATATCAGTTTCTTATTGTTTTTCTGTTACATTTCCTTTTGGTTGGACTCATTTCTAGTACACCATATTTTTGTAGTGGGCTTTTTTTTATTTCAGGAGTTCCACAAGTGTTCATATCACAATGTGCAAAAAAACCATGGTCCACTACAAGTTTGGTGACTGCCCGACGTGATTCATTTTACTCCAGTGCAGAGGATTAGGTCATTAGGAAAAATATGTATATATCAGAAGGTATTATTTGTGTTGGCTGCATGAAAATAAACTTCTCCACAAACATTTAACTTTGGGTATGGCACAAGGCTATCAAGTCTAAAATATAAAACAATATATTTTCTAGAAGGAAAAACACATTTTTATATCAACAATATACAAAACTAAAGAATGAATTTACTCAAGTAATTCAAACTGAGTTGCAAATTGTTACAAAGTGTTATGCTAATATGTAGCATTTATGATTATTGTATTTGATATTTTAGTGGACATGACAGCAGCAATATTCAATCTATAGATTAGTTGTATATAGGTGTTGTAATAATATTCAATCCAAGGATAAACAGTTTTATAAATGTACATGATAGATTCTGATGAATAAGATGTCTATTGCACCACAGTGAACCAACTTTTCAAGCAGCACATTTAATAATTGATTCATATGACCATTAATTCACTTCCTCTATTTAATAAATCTGTATTTTTTAGACTGGACAATTTTTCCAGAAGTCAAAGGTTACATCTTTCTCCAACCTGTAATATTACTGGCAAATAAAACATAGTTGACTCTGATCAGTTATTACATGAGAAATGGTGGCAAAAGCTAAATCTAACAATGGTCACATTGAGATAATAATAAATATCTTTTGTAAAATGCTGAACCAAATTGAATTCTGTACTTACCATCACACCTTATGTTCAAATTATATTTTTATTTTATATATATATATATATATATATATACATATATATTTATATATATATATATATATATATATATATATATATATATATATTTAAATAAAAAGAAAAGAACAGTAAGATATATAATCTGGTGTTCTTATAAATATTTTTATTTTTACAAAATAGTGCTCAATGTTAATTTACAGAGCATTAATATTATAAATTGTTTTTTTTTCGCTACACAGTTCTAACCATGTTTCAAAAATGGAAGCTAAAAGCTATGAATTTAATTTTTGCAATTAAATTAAAGACATTTAGTACTTAAATGCATCCAATAAAACACCTACTGAAAAATGAAATTATAACGAAAAGCTAGATGATGTAGTCCTGTGAACGACCCATGTGCTTTGTACATACATAAGATATTTATTAAAAATATGACATTAGTTCCTTAAAAGCATTATTTAAACTTTAGTAAACTCGTTATAAAATATTGAAAGGAAATCAATTGGTTTACATGCACAAATCTACAAACCCAAACATCTGTAGATGGAGCCTCTCCCCCAAAAATGTTGACAGAATAGCCATGTCTGTTGATCAAACAGCAGTCTATCATTTGAACAAACAACTAAATATATGTCACTAATCTTTGTTGTAAAATTAATTACTCAGACAGTATAAGAATCTAGAATTTAATCCCTAAATAAAGAAAAAAAAGAGAAAGAAGCTGACATCATGAAAGATTAAGCATTAGTGCTGCAATTATAAGTAGCACTCTTACTGACCCAGAGAATTAATTTAAATAGTGAAAGGTGTATCCATCTACATTATATATAAGGATTCAATTTCTACATTTATGTGTCTTTGTTACATTGACCCAGTATGATTTTTGCCAGGGTAATACTGTTAAAATTATTTAACTTGAAAAGTAGAACTGTTAAGAATATATTAACAACTGACAATCATTACTTTTCCTGCAATATGTACACCTATGATTAGCCATTGTTTTATCAGACTTATCTTTGTCAATGAATTGTCTTGAATCCCATTCTGATTCACTGACAGAGTAAGAAGACCAAGGACAAAGACATTTCTTGAAAAATACCTCACCAGATGCTTCCAGACAGTCATTGATTTATCAGACTTTGTCTTTGTCAATGAATTGTCTTGAATCCCATTCCGATTCACTGACAGAGTAAGAAGACCAAGAACAAAGATATTTCTTGAAAAATACCTCACCAGATGCTCCAGGACAATCATTGCATTTTCAGTCTTCATTGCTGTCTACAAATTGTATTCAATCTCTATCTGGTTCATTGACAATGTAGGGAGCTTCAGGATATAGACAGCTCTCAAAATATATCTCATCAGCTGCTCCAAGAATATCATTTTTTTCTCAGTCTTGTTCTTCATCTATGAACTGTTGTAAATTCCTCTCTGATTCACTGGCAGGGTAAGAAGACCCAGTATATAAAAATCTCTTGAAATATATCTGGTCAGCTGCTCCAGGAATATCATTGCTTTCTCAGTTTTCATATTTATCTATGAATTGTCTTTGATCCCTATCTGATTCACTTGCAGAGGAAAATGTCCCCGGATATAGAAATGTCTTGATAGGTATTTTGTCAGTCTGTCCAAAGAATTGCATCCACAGCTTTAGTCATAAACTTCAAAATCTCTTGGAAAATAATTAATTTCTTTGCTGAAGTAAGAAGACATAGGAAAGATTTCAGTGCTAGCCACTTGTGAATAATCATTGCCAATAGTACTATTTCCAAATTAACTTGCATGTCAGCGTAAGAAGACATTGAATAAAGAAATTTCTTAAACGATATGAGCTGTTCCATGACAATTACTACTTTTCTTATCTTCGCCACTATTTATAAATTGTCTTTAATCACTGTTTGGATCACTGGTATAATAATGGTGAGGCTGCTGTTGGAACTATTCAATTGAGGTTGTTTTTGTTATCTGATAAACCTCTTTGTTTTTGATTTTGTAGCACCAGTCTTTAGGGTATGATGGAGGTTTTATAGTGGTGTGGGACTTAGGGGTTAAAATGAACAGTTGATTTACTCATGCCAAGAAGATTAATGAAGGATGATAAAGATGTGGAAACACACATGTAATTTTAACAAAACAAGATATGGAATTTATTTGTGAATTTACATAGTTGAATTAGTGACAGTAACGCATTTCAAGAAAAAAAATTCAGAATTCTTAAAGTCAGTAACGTAACTGTGACATGGCCCTCAATGTTAACTGTTAAATTAGATTTACAATAAATTTAATAGGTAAATGCACTGTATTTGTGTTTCTACTTCTCCTCTTTTTTTTTTTTGTTTTATTACTTATCTGGGCCGAGTCATATTTTGGCTAATAGAGAGCAGGAAAGTATTTTGGGTTACTTGACAACAAACAGAATGACCTCCTAAGAAATGGCAGGAAAAGAATTTGATGTTGCTTGACAACAAGCAGAATGACCTCCTAAGAAATTGCAGGAAAGGAATTTGATGTTGCTTGACAACAAACAGAATGACCTCCTAAGAAATGGCAGGAAAGGAATTTGATGTTGCTTGACAACAAACAGAATGACCTTCTAAGGAATGGCAGGAAAGAAATTTGATGTTGCTTGACAACAAACAGAATGACCTCCTAAGAAATGGCAGGAAAGGAATTTGATGTTGCTTGATAACAAACAGAATGACCTCCTAAGAAATGGCAGGAAAGGAATTTGATGTTGCTTGACAACAAACAGAATGACCTCCTAAGAAATGGCAGGAAAGGAATTTGATGTTGCTTGACAACAAACAGAATGACCTTCTAAGAAATGGCAGGAAAGGAATTTGATGTTGCTTGACAACAAACAGAATGACCTCCTAAGAATGTGAGTAAGTAACTACCCTCATACAGCATACATCACCAAGTTGGATTTTGGTATTGTAATTTTAGTTTCCTAATGACCTCCATGACAGCAGTTAGTGAGAAAAATAGATTTTCATCATGAGACCATGAGGGATAAGAATTACACCCACAAACCTATTCCATTACTTGTATAAGGAATAAGCAAATTTCATCGAGAAGATTTTGGATGTATTTAACTATTTAATTGGTAAAGGATAAAGGAATATCGTACCCAAATAAATTCAAAGAAAACATCTTGCTTTCAACTTGGATGCAATCCAAGTAACCAAGAGGAAACAGAATGCAAATATTATTCCAGAATGTTATATTTTGCATTGCAAAAGAAAGAACAAGCAACTTTTATGAACATTTTACTGCAACTTTGTCATTACAAATATTCAAACTCCAAATTCTTGAAACACAAATGCTTGAACTGATATCCAATATCAGTTAAGTGATCTTTTATTAATTGCACATCTGTTACTCCATACTTTTCCCATATTTTGTATTTTGTTATATAAAATTTATTTACAAATGTTAATCTTGTATTTACTGTTTGTCAGTACCTGTTCATGTGTTCCTATCTGAGTGAACTCACCTTTTTTGTTTTTGTTTTTTTTTTTAACCTGGGGTTTATATCTTTATATGTTGAAAACTTGTAAGATAATGAATTGTCATGAATAGGAAATGTTCATACAACAGATTAAATGATCTGACTCAAAATAATATTAAAAAATGTTTAAAACAAAGATGAAAGAGTTTGCTGCTCACCAATGGTTTGCATATGTTCAAAAGTAGACAGAGAGATAGTTTGAGATACTTAGATTTCTTAAGTTATTGAGAGAAAATTCCTTGAACTGCTGTGTGCTTAGTTAGAGGCCAATAATATAACTACCAAGTAATCTGACATTGGCAAGAACTTCAACACTGGATGTGATGAACAGAAACAAAACTTTTCACATGACTTCAGACACTATTCTTTTATTAATTTAATTTTTCTTTTCATTTTATATCAAAAAGAATTTTTCATAGGCTCACTACTTTCTTTTCTTTTTCTTCTCAGCTAACCAGCTATTTTCTATGAAGGCAAGGTTTTCATTTGTCTAAAACCAATTTCAGGTTTGCAATTTTATTTCCTTCTTTTTCCTCAGTCTGCCAAATTTGAAGGAAGTGGATGAAGGGAGTTATTATTATTTCATACTCACTACAGATTGTCTTCTTTAAGGCTGAAAGGGTTTGTTCATTTTAATTTAAGCCATTTTTAATCATCCATTATATAAACATGTAACTAACACCGGATTTTTTTAGAAACTTATAATTAATTAATAGTGGATTTTTATTTTATTTTATTTTTTATGATTATTTTTTCAATCAGGTGATTTTGATTAATTTGATTTATTTAACAGCATATCAACACCTTATGAGTCATTTAATGCCAAAATTTAATTTTGGTGGGAGCTTTGAAATGATCAAAATATGATATATCTTATTCTGCTTTCACAATTGAATACAGGGTAAGTGATACTCAGCTTCTGTGCATATATATATTTGTGTAGACATAATTACTAGAGATGTAATTTATGTGTGTTTTATGTTGTAGTTTTGTTGAAGTTATATTTTGGAATACAATTAGATTTTTAAGAAGCTATAGGATATTATATAAATTAATGTTATGAAAGAGATTTTTTTAATGTTGGTTGCTTGGTTGATTTTCTTTAATGGCATACCAATCTCTACGGGTTATTTAATGCCGAAATGTAAATATTTCGTATGTATGCTTTCAACTACAGATATTTTGTCCATATTCTTTGATGTAACCAAGGGAAGGTTACTGAACAGAATAATCAAACAAAGGTTGATGATGAACGATAATACTTAGGACAAGAACAACACATATAAGATTTGCCATCTGCACGTAGAAGAAGTAGTCAACTGCTAGAAGTGAGTCAAGTGAATTCCACAATGAATCTCTAACTGCAGATCAACACACAGTATTTACTACTGTATTTATGTGAATGGGGATATGCCCATTATCGTCCATAAGTAAGCTAAAACAATCTTATGCTCTCAGAGTAATGTTTTTCAAATACTTTGTCGGTCATAAAATGTATTGTTGGTAATTTTAATATAAAAATGTTATTTTATGTTTTTAGTGTTGTATTGATTATCATTTTGTTATAAAAATGTATTGTTAGTCATTTTATTATAAAAATGTACTATTGAGTTTAGTTTAGAAGTTTAATATTTGCCTATAACTGGTACCATAACAGTCAGGGTGTACCTGGGAACAACAACAATTAGGAGGAGGTCCCACACTTCTCAAAACCTCCAATCTCCTGATTAAAGACCTTGCTGCCAGATGTAGTTTATCATCATACCCAGGATGATTATTGTCTAACTGCTAGTAAACAAAGAAAATAATTTGTGTTACAAGCATTTATAATCTTAATATAGACTATGCAATGGAACTTTTGAGTTCCTTTTCAGAAGATTTCTTGTCTATATTTTCTTGTTCAATATTGTTTGTTTAGTGGCATATCAACTCCTTATGGGTCATTTAGTGTAGTAAATTTAATTTTCTTGGGAGCATTAATAATTTATTTTTTAAAAAATGTATTGCTTGTAATTATTTTAATATGAAATTAGATTGATGTTATTTTACTATAAAAATGTGTTTTTATACTTTCATAGTGTTTTGACCACAGTTTGGGGGCTCACCATTTGCCCATAGCTGGGACCAGGGCCAGTTCAAGGTACTGACAACTTAGGCAGTTGTCAGGGCCACTATCAAGACTGAGGGTACCATCATGATGCCATGTTATGTGTTTGGGATCTTCCAAAAATAAAGCTTATAAAAACATACTTGCGGTCGTCCATGACTCAAGACAGAAATTCTTTAGCTATTTTGAATTATTTTCAATAGAAGTCGTTAGGTTTATAAACACTAATAAGTTACAGGATGTCATGCCAAATCTGTGGGTTGCATTGAAAATAATGTTTATTATATTTATTACTGTAGCCACCGGAGAGAGTAGCTTTAGTAAACTAAAGCTTATAAAAAACATACTTACGGTCATCCATGACTCAAGACAGATGAAATTCTTTGGCTATTTTGTCAATAGAAAATGGTCTTGTAAAGAAGAGAGGTGTAGAATGTGCAATGAAAAGATTTGAAGATCTGAATGCTAGAAAAATGTTTTCGGTTGGATAATGAATGTTTTTCTTTAGCTTGTATTAAGTTGTATATTGGAATAAACTCATTATTCTACATTTTCATTTTCTCTCCTGGTAAAGAATTATAAGGGCGCCGAAGTTCAGCTGTCCTGGGTTGCCAGCAACCCTAGGGTCCTATGGACATGTATATACGATCCATCATTAAAAATGCTGGAAACAAGGTCGGTTTCTTGTACCGCACAGAATCTACCTGACTCCTTCTGCCAGACTCTATTTATACTAGAGCCAGATCAGAGCAAAAATTGAGTATTTTTGCCATATCTGAGCTGGAGATGTCCAATCCTCACTTTCTAGCCTCGACAGAGTTCAAAAAGCATTTGAACGGCCTTGTGGGTAATTAATTATTTTCCACCCAGTAACCACTTTCCCACAAACGAAACACTGCTAGCCTCTCGCTATTCCCTCGCTATTTTCAAGGAAGATGTCCAAGCGAGATACATTCTGTCGTTCCACCAGTCCGCCATGACACAGTCGAATTATCTTCACTCCGTACGTACTGCAACGTTTTGACCCTTTAGTCATTATCAGGTATTCATTGATTGGATTGCAGGGCTGGCTCAAGTTACTGGCAACTCGGGCAGTTGCCTGAGGCACCATCATGCTGTTATGTCATGTGTTTGTGATCTTCCGAAACTAAAGCTTTTAAAAACATACTTGCGGTCGTCCATGACTCAAGATAGATTAAACTCTTTAGCTATTTTGTCAATAGGAAATGTTGACAGAAGTCAGACGTAGAAGAAACGCAAGTAAGGTTCAGATACTCCTGCTCGCCGGGCCCAACTATATAAAAAGGTTGGACTTTGATTAAGTCCAAAGAAGAAGGCAAAGAAAGCAAACAAAACACAAGACCGATAATATATGTATATACAAATATATATTAATAAAAAGTTACAATACATGGAAACAGTACAAAGGACGAAGTGTATGGGAATATTCTGTATGTGCGTGCGTGCGTGCGTGTGTGAATATTCTGTATGTGCGCGTGTGTGTATTGTGCTTAGCGTGTTTCCAAGCTATCCCTTGTTAGCGCCTACATTTCGAGGTTGTAAGCTGAAAGCCTGGTGAAAAGGAAAGATTTACCTCAAGGTGTCGGGGCACAGGCCTGAAAGAAAAAAGAGATAGAGGCGAAGGGTCAGCGGCTATTTATAGCCAGGGAAGAGAGACCCCTGGTGAAAGGGTTAATGTACTAAAGGAGGAGTTAACTCCGACATATTAAGTTGTATATTGGAACATTCTACATTTTCAGTTTTCCTCTTTGTGAAAGTTTTTAAAAATTGTACTTTGTAAGGATGCCAAAGTTTAGCTTGCCCAAGGTGCCAACAACTCTGGGGCCATTGCAGGCTGGGACCCTAACAGGTGGTACCACTCTGGACCAGCATGGACGTGGGAATACCAGCAATTAAGAGGTGGTTCCACGTTCCTCAAAACCTCCCAATCAGAGGCCTTGCTGCCAGATGTAGTTTATTGGCATACTTAGGATGGTTTACAGTGAGTATCAAGAGGCTAAACTCAGCTTCACTGACTAACATTGATTATAGCAATAAGAGTCACCAGTCTAAGTTTATTAAGCATTCCTTCCAAAAGAAGAACAATGACAATGTAAACAAAGAAATAAGTTAAATTCAAAACAAATGAAGTTTGTATTTACATACGCTCACGCTAAAACTAACCGTATCACCACAAAGTAATAATAACTAAAAGAGACACGACTTTCCAAATAAAAGATAGAAGGTTGGGAGCCTCTTGTCAAGAGAAAAAAATAAAGGAAAGGAGGAAGATATAATACTGGAATGTTTATTTGGCAACAGAAACAACAAATAATAGCATTTGACAAAAGAATAAAAACGAAAACAACGACAATCTTTTCCTTACCAGTAAAATAAACCAACAATGTTTTTAAAATAAAATAAAAAAAAAAGAAAAAAGAAGTAAGAAAAGACTTTTGGCATACACACAGAAAAAAAAATAAAACACCCACAATTCATCCCACGGAGAAGTAAAATTGGCAGAATCCATTCAATACAGAGTTTATTCCTCAACCAAAATCAATAATCATAGAATAAAAGCCACAAATGTAATTATTTCTTCAGTGGACTGTTGCACACACATTAAATAGCGAGGCAAATACTTGTAAAGTAAACATGATTATGCTATCTTTTTAAATCCTCACTTAGTCATCCACAATTGTAGCTGCCTTTCAAATCAACCAAAAAAGAGGAGGACATTTTTTAATCTTGTGGCCTCTTTTCAGTAAACAGTGGGGGTCAATAGAAATCTACAAAAAAGGAAATGATCCACAAGGCTAATTCAAAAATATCAAATGCCAAACATTATACCTGCTCCTCTGTATAAAATTATATATTTATACATATATATATATATATATATATATATATATATATATATATATATATATATATATATATATATATATATATATATATATATATATATATATATATATATATATATATAGAGAGAGAGAGAGAGAGAGAGAGAGATAGAAGAAAAGCTCTCTATCTATCTCCTATATATATATATATATATATATATTGAGTGTATATATATATATATAGAGAGAGAGAGAGAGAAAGAGAGAGAGAGAGGAAGACAGAAAGAAGCTCTCTATCTATCACCCCTCTCTCTCTCTCTTTCTCTCTCTCTCTCTCTCTCTATATATATATATATATATTGACGATTGCATATAGCATGAAACAGACTGTCGCCTCTAAGTGTTGACTTCTATGTTCACTTTTATTTATATATATATATATATATATAGAGAGAGAGAGAGAGAGAGAGACAGAGACAGAGACAGAGAGACAGATACAGAAAGAGAGTAAGTGTTGCATGATACATGGAATTAGAACAATCTACAGCGATCATCTGAAGAAGGCTGGAGTGTACAACATCCAAAACATCCTGAATGAATACGGCAATGAAGATGAAGACAACAGTTCAAACGTAAATAGTGTAAATAATTACAAAATCTCATCACAGAAATATATATATATATATATATATATATATATATATATATATATATATATATATATATATATACAGAGTGTATCAGAAATACTTTTACAGACTTCCTGGCACCAAAACAAAAACACAAGTCTATATAAACATATGTCTGCAAATCCTTCCTTTTTGAGTTAAGTTTAAAGAAAGTTTACAGTAAATGGCACTGTGTTGCCATATAGACTAGATTACATTGGTTATTTGTGTACATATGTACAGTGGCTAGTTTGTCTTCAACTTTTAACATGTGTAGTAGAGAGTTATCTGAGAAGTGTTTTGTTTAACAATCGCAGGATATTCATATTGGGAGCAGGCAGATATGTTTTTTTTTTAAATATGGCCATGCAATTGTTAATGGACGCAAGTCTGTACAGCTGTATCAAATTGCATTTCTAATCCAAAGGTAGTTGAGTCATCCAACTTTTGATGCTGTTCATTGCTGAGACAGGATCTGTGACACTACAAACTATGGATCAAGGAAGACCGAGATCTGCTTGTATGCTTGACCACAAAGAACCTATTCTACAGGCTGTCAGAAATGATCCAGATACAAGAATACGTCAAGTGCCCCGAGCATGTCATACATCTCATAGTACCATATGGAGGATACTTCAAGAGCAGCTCCTATATCTGTATCATTTGCAATGTGTGCAGGGTTTTTGCCCTTTGGTCACTCAACATGGGAGAACTTTTGCACAAACTGCCGATCTGTTATTTGTCACTTGAGTCTTGTTTATGGGTGAGGCAACATTTGGATGAGATGGAATAAAAAGTTTACACAACCAACATTTGTGGGTGGATTGAAATCCCCATGGCACAATAAAAGCTAGAGACCAGCATCAGTTTATAATCAATGTGTGAGCTGGAATTGTAAGTGACTGTCAGGTATGTTCTCCCAGCACGTCTTACAGGCGATGTCTACAGGGACTATATTTCGAACAGACTTCCAGACCTGCTAGAGGATGTACCCATGCTAATACTGAAGACACGTGTGGTTCATGCACGATGGCGATCCAGCCCATTTTAGTTAAATTGTTCGTGATGCACTGGCTGACATCTATCATGGAAGATAGATAGGTAGGGGAGAACCGGTTCCATGGCCTGCACGTCCCCTGACCTCAATCCTTTGGAGTTTTATCTGTGGGGCAACCTAAAACAATTGGTTTATGCAGCAGATATTAATAATGCAGAGACATTTCATCAACGTGTCATGGGGATCTATGAAACCATTTAACATCTTGTGGGAGTATTTGAAAGGGTCTAGCAGTCAATGACAGGAGTATGTGTTTATATATATATATATATATATATATATATATATATATATATATATATATACACTGCGTGCCAAATTATTATCGAGATAACTTTTTCTAATATTTCAAAAACCGTCCAATCAATTCACACAAAATGTTCACACACTGTTGGCAACACTGAGCTGCGCAATCACTGAAATTTTCGTACTGATCTGCGCAATGTAAACAAACTGGCGCCATATTTGTTATCAGCACGGTGATTTGAGCGTGCCAAATTATTAGAAAAGTATAAAAATTTAGTGAAAAGATGGGCCGTAAAAGCAGTTTAAGTGATGCTGAAAAGAAAACTATGACCTCAGAACTCTCAAAAGGTAAATCTACCCTAGAAATTTTTAAAATGATAGGGAAGTGTCACCAAACAGTGAAAAATTCACCGCCGACCCTACACAAGTACGCAAAAGGGCATATAAAGGCAAGCCGTGGGTTATTTCATGTCGACTCATGTCACGACTTAAACGAGAGGCCACGAATAACCCTGGAATTACCAGTCAAGGGCTTTTCAGTCGTATTGGGGATCCTACCGTGTCTAAAAGTACTCGGTGTCGGTATCTGAGGGAAATAGCAACAACAGTCAAACCTGTATTGAAGCCTCCGTTTTCGAGAAATCACATTCAAAATCGATTGAAATGGGCCGAGGACAATATGAAGATTGACTTCTCTAAAGTTTTGTTCACAGACGAAACTCGAGTAACACTTGATGGGCCAGATAGATGGTGCAAAGGCTGGGTAATGAACGGACAGAATCGCCATCAGCATTTGAGACGCCAACAAGGCGATGGAGGCATTATGATATGGGGTGGTATTATTGGAAACACATTACTGGTCCCATGGAGAGTACCAGATGGCGTCAGAATGACTGCTGATGCATACATAGCGTTTATGCAGGAGCATCTTGAACCGTGGATGAAAAGGCAAAGAATTGCCTTCAGAAGGGCCATTGTTTTTATGCAAGATAATGCTCCCTCACACGCTGCTCACAAGACTACTGAATATTTGAAACAGTTAGGCTTCAATGGACCTCAAAAAATGAAGTGACCACAAATTCTCCGGATTTGAACCCAATCGAAAACCTTTGGAGCATCATGAAGCGAAGACTGTACGCCAGCGGACGACAATTCAGGAGCAACGCTGAGTTGTGGGAAGCAATTCTTGACATATCTCGTGGCATTACAGCAGATGACTTCCTACAATTAACAAATTCTATGGATCGTCGACTTTTCCAAGTAATTTCAAAACGGGGAAAGCACATTCCCTATTAATTTGTTTAAAACTGTGCCTTTGTTTGTATCTGTTATTATTTGTTTGATTATCTTATTTATTAGCTTCTTTTGATCAGAAACATTCACGATCAACATTAATAAACGTTTTGTTTGCTAAATTCTAGGAATTTTACTAAATCTTTTTAATAATTTGGCACGCTCAAATCACCGTGCTGATAACAAATATGGTGCTAGTTTGTTTACATTGTGCAGATCAGTACGAAAATTTCAGTGATTGCGCAGCTCAATGTTGCCAACATTGTGTGAATTGATTGGACGGTTTTTGAAATATTAGAAAAAAGTTATCTCGATAATAATTTGGCACGCAATGTATATGAACTTTATTTCAATGCTTCATGAGTTTCCAATCCTTAGCTGTGTTTAATTCATGATAAAATTGTTATTTTCATTTATGATCGATTTCATTACAATTCTTCTGTTAAGCTTTGCGAGTAATTATACATTCTTATTGCTCAAAGTAGAGTCCAATAGTGTTAGAAAAACCTCAAAGAATTCCAGTAAGATACCTTTAATCATTTCTAAGATACAATGGTTCAAATCTTAATCTAAAAATTGGACAATTTTGCTGTTACACCAGGTATGTATAGTTGTGGACAGAATTATTCACTCCACGGAATATTTACATATTTTCTAAGGAAATGCGAATATTTGCAAGTAATTACTGAATTTACCATTTATTTAGTTTTGAATAATTCATGAAATTTTTAGAAGTTTCAATCTATAATATTCAGAGTTAGAGATTTTTCTAAAAATTAGTGCAATCTAAAATTAGCACCCCCCCCACCCACTTATGGAAATTATGAAATAATATTGCTCTATGACAATTGTAATGTTTTTATTCTTAATTTGATATTAAATACAAACACACTTTCAAAATGAAATAGTATTGACCTGATTCTGTAACATTCTAAAAGGTAATGAAGAAGACAATATATCAGTGTGACATACTGTGATAACTCATTTGTTCTGTAACCATGGTGAAGATGGCTGAACTTGACAAGAAGCTAACTAAAACATGGTGATGGATATACAATACTTTCCAAGCATTTAAATGTTTCTAGATTTAAAAGTTGTAACAAGAAGTACGACAAAACTCGTTGTGCTGTGAATAAATTAAGAACTGACAGAAAATGGTTAATTTCTGAGAGAATGGAAAAGAAAATTGTTATAGATACCTCAAAGAATCCTTACTTAACAACAAAGGATATTATCAATGATGGAAAGATGGTTGAATGTATTGATGAAGACAGTCACTAGATGCTTTCATCATGCAGGACTTCGAGCTTGTTACCTAAAGAAAACTCACTTGCTTAAGGCTAAACACCTAAAATGCTGATTAGCTTATGTCAGAAGCCATCTAGAACATGGGAGTAAATAGTGGAACTCTGTTTTATGGTAACATGAAATCAAACTAGAATTATTTGGTCACATAAACTCCAATTATTATGTAGAAAAGTGAATGAAGCTCACAAAACAAAAAAATACCCTCCCTACAATTAAGCAGAATGGTGGGAGGATTCTTCTCTAGGGATGTTTTTGCTGCTTCTCGACCAGGAGAGCTAGTCAGAGTACAGGGTATCATGGATAAAGAGCAGAATTTGGATATTCTTAAAAATAATATAAAACAAAGGGCATGTCTTTCAGAGCATCACTGGATGTTGCAAGATGACAATAATCCAAAACGCACACCACAAATTGTTAAAAAAATACTTAGAATACAGCAAAATTAAGGTATCCCTGTTTTTTTGTATTGTTATCTAACATTAGAATAAAAATTTTGTTATGGGCAGCGCTGCACTGCATTCTTTCACATCCATTATTACGTCATTTAAAAAAAAAATGCATGTGAGGTTTTCATGAAAATTTGAGGTATTACATCTTTATGTGTAATTATGGAATAGGGGGGTTGAATAATATATATAATGCATTCTTTTTCTCGTATTCTCTCACATTCAGTAACCCCTTGCATCTTAGTGATCTTATTGCCTTTATTGGGATGAAATGATTAAATTAATATATATATATATATATATATATATATATATATATATATATATATATATATGTGTGTGCATGTTTCATTGAATATGAAAGACAAAGAATATTTTATAATTATTTTGTTCAGTTTTTCTTGTCTTTGCAATTTTTCTAAAATCGGTACGGAAATTGTCTATAGACAACAAGCAATAAGCTTGAAGCAGCAAAACATCCCTAGGGCAGAATGCTCCCACCATTCTGCTTAATTGTAGGGAGGGTATTTTTTTGGTTTATGAACTTCATTCACTTTTCTTCATAATAATTGGAGTTAATGTGACCAAATAATTCTATTTTGATTTTATGTGACCATATAATAGAGTTCCACTATTTACTCCCATGTTCTAGATGGCTTCTAACATAAGCTAATCAACATTTTAGGTGTTTAGCCTTAAGCAAGTGAGTTTTCTTTAGGCAACAAGCAATGTCCTGTATGATGAAAGCATCTAGTGATTGTCTTCATCAATACATTCAACCCTGATGTCTTTAATGTCCTGAGTGCTTTTTGCTAACACTTTAGCCATTCTCAAGATGAATTAATTTTTATGGTAATTTTATTGTTGTTATTTTTTAGTTTTTTTTCTTATACCTTTTTCTATAATTTTCATTTTTGTAATAGTAATTTCATTCTTATTGAAGGTTTTGCTTAGTTTCCATTGTAGCATACCTATGGACAATAATGGGTATATCCCCATTCACATAAATACAGTAGTAAATATTGTATGTTGGTCTGCAGTTAGAGATTCATTATAGAATTCACTTGACTTACTTCTAGTAGTTGACTACTTCTTCTACACACCACTGGCGAATCTTATATGTGTTGTTCTTGTCCTAAGTATTATCATTCATTACCAACATTTGTTTGGTTAATCTATTCAGTAACCTTCCCTAGGTTACAACAGTTTCCAAAAGAAGCCATGATGCCATAAGTCTGTTTGAAAAAAGTGCTATTAAAGTTAGGTCTGTTGTTTTTTCTTTGAAGTGCTTCTATTACAACTTATTGACATGAAATCATTTTCATTGGGAAATGTTTAAATCATGAATTATCACTGGGAAATAATTCATCAAAAATTGATATCTGATCTCAACATGAATATGGCCATATTCATGTTAAATTTTGTGTACTTCATAGTTACAGAAAATGTTTAACACTTTGGAAAAAAAGGCTTTAATAAATGTCACATTGTACTTAATGTATGAATATTATAAAGCAATAATGCAACGCAGACAATAAACAATAATATGTGGTATGCCCAGATGTTAAGATTGTGTGTAAATGCAAGCATTCATTAGCAAGTTTAAAAAGAATGACTGTGATCTTTCCAATAAGCCTCATTCTGGACGAGCAGACATTTTGAATAATGAACTTTTGACAGCATCTGTTGAAGCATATCCTCATGAATGCATAAGGGATTTAACAAAAAAGCACAGTGCATTATGTTCAACTACACATGGAGCTCATATTTATTTTTCTGTACTGTATGAATTTTATAAAAGACAGACAATAAAGAATATTTATTCTGTATACCGAGACACAAAGACTGTGTATAAATGTCAATAATTGTTTAACAAGTTTAAAAAGAATGATTGTGATCTTTCTGATAAACCCCAAAGACCAACCATTTTAAATAATGATCTTTTGAAGGAATCTCTTGAAGCAGATTCTCATCTAAATAAAAAAAAAATGCACAATTCATAATGAATCAACTCCACAAGAACATTTAAAACAAATTGGAAAGAAAATGAAGGATATATTTTTGTTTCTCAATGAACTCTCACTATAGAATCAATTCCAATGTGCAACAATTTCAAAACATCTCTTGACCAGAGATTAAACATTTTTTCTCTTCACTGAAATCAAGGTTAGATATTAAAAACAAAACCAAAATTTAGTTTAAGATCCTTTTTTAGGTTTAAGGTATTTCATGGTCTTTTTTCAATCATTTCACTCCAAGGAAGGCAATAAAGCCACTAAGACACAAGGGGTTACTGAGTGTGAAAGAATAAGAAAAAGAAAACATTATTAAAGAGCAAGAACAATAAAAGAAGAGGAATCAAGATAAATAAAGATAAGAATTTTTGAAGATCAAAGTTGGCTGGAAAGCAAGAAGCTGGATGAGAATTCTACAAGCAAGAAATGCTATATAAGAAACTGTTACACAATTTACATTGTGCAGACTATCATCCTCATCTTTGTTGCTATATATATCACAATGTTTCAGCTGTTGTGCGCTCTGGTTTTCTTCAGGTAGTTGGAATGTTGAACTGAACCCTTTATTTTGCTCTCTGGGCTAGACTGCTCTAGTTCCATGTGCTATGACTAATGGATTTCAGTTAATTCCCTTCTCCAAGTTCTCCACTGCCTTAACCAGATATTGAATTCACACTATTTGGGTCCCGTCACTGGATCTAACTAATGCCTTTATCCACTGTGTCATGCGACCTTGAGGACTTCTGTCTATGAATTTCTGGGTATTATAAACCTAATGTCTTCAGCAAACATTTTTTAACCGTGCTCATATTGCAATTTTTGCTGTTATCATTACATGTTTTTACCAGAGCTCATAATGCAATTTTTTGTTGTTATTATTGCTTTTCTCTGGCACTCCTTATTACTGGTTCCCATATTGTATTCATTTCTATGCTTGGTCAGCTCAGGAGATTTTTGTGGCCTAGCATATGTGCTGATTCCTTAAGTTTACAAATTTTCCAATGATGTTCCTTGTCTATAATTTAAACCTGATTCTAGAGAGGGCGGTGATCTCCCTTTTCTCTCCATATGTGGTCAGCCACACCTGATTTTTCCACTTCTCCTCATATTACAACTTTTTGGTGTTCTTGAAGCCTTACCTTAAGGGGGCGGCCTACTGCCCCTTTATATTTCTTTCGGCAGCTGCATGTGGAACTAGAACAGTCTAAACCAGTGAGTAAAATAAAGGGTTCAACCACCTGAAGAAAACTGGAGCATACAACAGCAAAAACATTGTGATAAATATGGCAGTAAAGATGAGGATGATAGTCCGAGCAATGTAAATAGTGTAAATAATACCTTATCTCAGAAATATTGAGAGATACTAAAGAAACTGTTAACATAAAATTTATAGTTACATCTAGCCAATTCAACTGTAAAACAAAGAGACCTTATTAGCAATCTAATACTGTGATTAAATTCATAAAGTCTATGTACCATAGAGGAAAGTTCATCAGAACAGTTGCCATGAGAGGATTTGTCTATATTTCAGTAACTATTTACACTATTTACATTATTCATTGTCCTCATCTTTATTTCTATATTCACAATGTTTCGGCTATTGTACACTCCAGCCTTCTTCAGGTGATATATATTAGAATTTTGAACCGAACATTTTATTTAGTCCCCGGGAGTAGATTGTTTTAATTCTACATTCCATGCCCTTTTTTGGATAACTCAATTTAAGTTAATTTTCTTTAGCATCTCAATTTTCCACATTTTTGTTTCCTCTGCTGTGGCCAGGTATTGAACCCACAACTCTTTGGATCAAGTCACTTTTTGGATTACTCAACCAACACTTTTATCCACTCAGCTATGCTTACCTTGAGTTGTGAGTTCAATGCATATATGATCCAGTGTCTCTGATATTTTCCTGGAGTTCCTCAATAAGATCCAAAGAATAATCAGCAATATTATTGGTTGCGTTCTTGCTGCTTGGCTTCAGTGATTTTTCCACCACCATAAGGTTGCCTCTCTTTGCCATTTTTATTAATACTTTCATGGTAATTGTTCAGATGAGCTTTACACTATGGTACATAGACTGTATGAATTTAAGTGCAATATAAAACTGGCAGTGAGATCTCATCAATTTACAGTTGAACTAGCTAGATATAGCCGTAACTTCTATGTTAACAGTTTCTTTTCTCACACTTCTCGATTGTGGAACTCCCTCTCAGCTTCATGCTTTCCAACCAACTTTAATCTGAAAAAATTTAAATGCAATGTCAATTGTTATCTACTGATTGCTCTTCTCTTTCTCTTCATTACTAATAATCCTGTTCTTAATTTGTCCACACCCTGTAACCTTATTCATACTAGCAGCTGTACTGTCTTACTTGGGTTGATATTGATTAAAAAAATGGTACCAACTGTCATGGGACTGTGGTAGTACATTATATCACTAAATACTATCTCTGTTCCCTAATGGCTGCTACAGTTTCATATATATTTCATACAATGAATGTACCAACTATTATGGGACAAACATAGTACATTATATTATTATGCTATCTCTGTCCCATAATAGTTTATACAGTTTCATATATATTTCAGACACTGAATGTAACAACTATTATGGGATAAACGTAGTACATTATATTATTATGCTATCCCTGTCCCATAATAGTTGCTAGTTTCATATATATTTCATACAATGAATGTACCAACAATTCTGGGACAAACATAGTACATTATATTATTATATGTTATAGTTGCATATACATTTATTTCATATATTAAATGTATCAACCATTATAAAACAGTGGTAGTACATTATATTTTTATAATTTTTGTGGGACAGAGATGAAGACTTCTATATGTGTTATGTTTTACATTGTGTGTCGGGTAAATTTTATCAAGGCAATAATGTGAAACATAAAATAAACAGTATATATGGTGTGTACGCAGATGGTGAAACGGTGTAAATGTCAGCATGGTTTAACAAGTTTAAAAAGAATGACTGTGATCTTTCTGATAAGTCTCATTCTGGAAGTCCAGCCATTTTGAATAATGATTTTTTGAAGGCATCTCTCGAACTGGATGCTCTTCAAAGCCTCTGAGATTTAACAAAATACGCAATGTATCATGTTCAACAATACACAAAGGTCTCAACCATATTGAAAAGTAATCTAAGAAGAAAATTCCTGTTCCTCCCCAAAGAATTGAGTGCAACATTCAACCATTTGCAACAGTTTACATACTCAGAATGAAAAATTCACTAAAGTTTTTTATATTACAAGATAAGGTGTCAGACAGAAGGATGATATTGGAAACTGTTTTCTTATCATGACTTCTGATTAATGAGAAGTCAAAATGAACATTGACAGGAGGAAAAAATAGAGAGCGTGACCGAGCAACCTAATGTAATTCCACACCTTATTTTGTAACAGTTACAAGTAACAATAAATGTCAACTGTATGCTAACATCAAATACAAAGAGCAGTAGTTTCAACAGTTGTCAAACCAATCTCAACATCAATATTAGGATGTCATCCGCAAAAGGTTTTATATGTTGGAATACGACAGGTATTATTTACTATATATTACTGGATCCAGGAGAAAGAATTAATGAGCATATCAATAATCCACTTCCTCTTCTATATGCCATGAACCTTCAGGATATGGGTGATCATGGGTCTCCACAATTTCCTGTCCTTATGAAGAGCCATGATTGCTTACATCCTGAATGGACACAGTACATAGAAGTTGGTTCATTTATTTTTAGGATCTTGGAAATATAAAATTATTCTTGTAAATATAAAATCTAATAAAATAAATAGCATTTAATTCTTTTGTTGGTAATTCTAAAAAAAATGCAGATAGCTGGACATCACTGGTTTCACCCTTTCCCCAATTTTAGGAGTAAACTGATCCAGATGATGTAATAAGTGTAGAATCAGATTCCTACATCTTTTTTAAATCTTAAATTTTGTGCAAGTTAAACACATAGAGGCTCCCAACCAAATATAACAACTGATGTATTTTGATTAGTTGTAAAATATTAATTAGGTGTCGTCAACTACGTCCATAGGTACCGACCCAAATTTTGACCTCTAGTTGACGCCATAAAATGTAAACATGTTCACGAGCCTCACCACGTGACCAAGAGAACTAATAAAAATGAAACTTCGACGCGACTTGGTCAGTGGGCACTTAAAATATTGAATCAATTCACTTGACTTCATTGGAACACAGCAAAGGAGACGAACTTTATCTTCAATACAACAACAAACCATGTCAACCATTTTCAGGCTTAACACTCACTCCCACAAAATATTCTATTCCACAAGAAGAATCTCTGGTTAATGAGCTATAAATCTATAACAATCAGTGAGTTAAGAACAATACCTTTTTCTATTTAATACAAAAACAAAAACAACTGTTTAATCTTCCTATAAAAACAATTATAGCTAACTACACCTCATTTTCACATGTACAGTACAGCAACTCAAATTCTTTCAGTAACACACACCAAAGAACTCTATTGTGTTTATCAACTTTTGCACTATATATTATGTATTTGTTGTGTTTATAAAAAATTATTTATTGTTGAACAAATTCACGATTTCTTCTACTTGATTATTTCTCTTGTTGTTGTCTTTGTTACATTTGATATTGTAAAAATTGTAGAGGGTCAGTTTTTATTTCTATTTATAACTCATACAAATTGGCTGACCCACTATATATGTAAAGTGACAGTGTAGCAGTTGCAGGCATGGGATACACAGAACTTCTCATTGTTTGACACCTGAATGATTTTTGGGACCAGACAGATGAACGATCTCTAAAGTGGAAGATAATCTTAGTCTATCAGGGAACAGGATTGAAGATCCAATATGCATGCACAAGAACACTTAATGGGCAAATATAGAGAATTATTTTAAAAATTCTTTACCTAACAGACTGCCACGGGATGATGCCACAGAAAGCTGCATTTTTAAATTAGTAAAAATATGAAAGAAGGACAAAATAAGGTTAGATGCATAATTAAATGCAATATTTCATAAAAGTAAATGCAAAAACTAACTGATGAAATTTGTTATCATGACAATTAAAAAACATTCTGGTCCACTGAAATCATCATGGGTATTAAGTATCAGTTTATTTTGGTATGTGTTGTGTCGGAAACCTACCACCCCTCTTGAAGATGAACTTGTCTGCGTCTGTGAACAAAGACTTTAAATAGTGGCATGTCAGTTGACATGAGGAAGATAGATAGACAGAGAAGTTCTTAGCTGAGCTAGTTATTGACTACTCAGGCGATTTCTGTACCTTTTTACCAACCTATTAAAACCCTTTTTATTGTTACGTGTTATTTGCCGTTTGTCTCTACTAATCCCAAATCAACATCATAACAGTATGACATATCAACAAATTATCTCATCAGCTGCTCCTTCATTTTAATTTCCATCTGATTCGCTATTATAATAAAAAGATGCAGGACAAAATATTTCTTGAACATTATTTTATCAGATGCTATGGGGCAGTGTTTCCCAAAATGTTTTGGGTTGCCATCCCCTTATATACCAAAACACAACTCTAGTATTTGTGTCTGCATGTATAAAATATAATTTTATATAAACTCAAATGACAATTAATTTGATAACAGGTCAGTCAATGATCTCACCAATAGTAGAAGTAGACTGATCCAGATGGTCTAACATGGGAAGCAATAGCTAAAGTAAATATATAAATCCAGTTTCATATGTCTGAGTTTTATTAAAATTCTAAAAATAGCTATTTACTAGCAGCATGGCCCGGTGTTGCCCGTGCTTGATTCAAAAATCGTACAACTCATACAGCAATCACTATCACTTGACTTAAAATATTTTTGCCCTTCCTTGCCTTTAAAGGAGTGCCCTTTGCCATGCTGATGTTGCTACATGTCTTACTTCTTGCCTATCTCACACTGCAAATTTTTTCTAAGCTCTATACTAAACATTAAATCTGTTACGAAAAAAGAACTAAACAAAATGAACACAAAACGATCAGCTTTAAAAAAAGGACTCATAACTGGAAAAACCGAATGAAAAAAGAATGTTAACAACAAATACTTTTTCACACCCAACCCAGTTCTGCAAAATCGGAATCAACGTTGAGTTTAAGCAAGCGAATGAGCCAATTGGAGTAAAGTGCCATGCAGATTTAAATCTTTCCCACTTGTGACAATTGCAGCTATCGATTTTTTTTGCAGGTTATCATGCTTGTTAACATTCGTGTCAGTCAGCTGTTGGCTCTCACGTTAGCCAATAGAATCTTCCTACCTCTTCGTGGCAGCCAGGTATTGGCTCTCACTCTGGCCAGTAGGAAATGACCGCAAACTACATGAAAACTGCCATAGAAGCATGAAAAAATTGATTATTTCCACTATCGATGAGAGTTGGGAAATGCAAAGTCTGTCTTGGCCTTTCTGCTAACTTGGAACATGTGCATGTAAATTTTGGTGCAAATCCATTGAAAATTGCGGCCATGCATTCGTTACACACACACACACACACACACATACACACATCCTGCCTTTTATAGATAGAGATAACTAAAAATTGCCAGGAGTATATACAGTAATAATGGTGTTAAGAGAAAAAAAAATACATTTGAAACATTTTTTGTAGGTACATATGTTAAACTTTGTCAAAGATTATATCTTATCTTCTATATTTAACAGCCTTCATACTTTCAGATTATAATGTGTTTTAATCATTAAAATAATTTCTTAAATGTCAATGTACAGAAATAAGGAAAACATAATGATAATTTTCTCTGCATTTCTATAATTGAATGAACAGGAAATGGAAGACATTTCTTTTTCTTTCAGCTCCAGCAATTATTAACGATGACAATTAAGTCGTTAATAAAAATTCACTTAATTACTTTCAAAATATAAACATTATTTTCCAAACAGGCAAATATATAATATATATAAATTAGCATTCATAATGGATATAATATAAAACAAAAGAAAAAGAAAATATAAAAACCAATATTCCAATGTTTCTTTCATAAACAAAATCACTGTTAATATTTTGGTCTGTTATGTTTGGGGATTCATTGTAATGCATTTGCATCAGCTTTGCTCCAAGACCTGCCACAAATTTCAAGAATTCCCATAAAATATTTTTATTTTCTTAAAAATCAATGTCAAATCAAAAACTTCGTCTATATGCCATTTCACTTCAAAATGTTTGCAATAATGGCTCTCCCCAATTATTTATCCTTTGTCTGCCTTACTAAAGTTTGTCTTTTTGTTAATCCCTATTCTGTGACCATTTGCACAGGCAGGTAGATCATGCATTGCTTTCTCATGTCCCTCTTGCCTTCAACATGTCTTGTAAGTGTTAAATTTCCAAAGCCCTCTTTCCTCATTATGCACCTTAGAAATTTCAATTCTTTTTCTGATTGTATGTATTTGTTCTTTTTGTTTCCATTTTTTCTAAAAACTTTGTCATTGCTCGCACGTTCAGTCCATGGCATCCTCAGTATCCTTCAGCAGAACAACATTAACGTTAACTCATGTCTCTTCTCCATCTGTGAAGAGATTCTCCAATCATATAGGTGGACCCATATTACATAATAATTCTTTTCTAACAAAATTTTCCTGTTCCTTAATACTCTGCTTAGCTTTTGGAAGACATTTTCTACTATATTCTGTAGGAGTTCCTGTAGTTTCCTTTCTCTGTCATTTATTCAAACAGTGTCATCAGCATATGTTATGTTGGTAAGACTGTGACTGCCGATAAGGAATCCTGGTAGGTCTTCTAATTTTCTCCATATCATCTCACTGCATCAGTTGAATAAGTCTGAGCAAACACATTCTTGTTTTATTCTCCTTTCTATGTTTGTATATTTAATGAACTTGTTTTCTATCTGTAGGCATAAAGGTTGGATTTTTATAATAATTCAAAATAAATCAGTCTTATATAGCTGTTCATTATGAGAAAATATATAGCTGTTCATTATGAGAAAATATATAGGTGTCATTATGACAAAATATATAGTTGTTCATTATGGCAAAATATATAGCTGTCATTATGAGAAAATATATAGTTGTTCATTATGACAAAATATATAGCTGTTCATTATGACAAAATATATAGCTGTTCATTATGACAAAATTTATCAAATGCTTTTGCATAATCTATAAAACATAGAAAAGAGTACTGAACTGTTAGATGATATCTGTCCTACTGTATGGCAATGAATGCTGGACAATTTCCTCAATGATGACAAGAGACTTGAAGCAACAAAAATGGAGTTCTACAGAAAGATGTTGAATATATCATGTACTGCTCATGTGAGCAATGACAAGATTTTGGAGAAAATGGAAACAAAAAAGAAACTTATACATAACATCAGAAAGTCGTAGTTCATACTTATGGAACACATAGTGAGGAAAGATGGCTTGGAAAATCTGTTACTCACAGGGCAGACTGAGGGCAAGAGGAACAGAAAAAATAACATGCTTGATGAGCTTGAGGAAATGGATGGCAAAGCAGTGTTTAGCAATAACTAAAAGACAGAATTTATTTAGAGCTGTAAGGGACAGGAAATTGTGGAGAGCCATGATCCCCCTATATCCTGAGGGGAGATGGCATATAAAGAGAGAGATAAAACATAGATATACATCATTTTGTATTTATAATGCTCTTTCTGATATCATTCTAAACATAAATACTGTATTACTTGTTCCAATGTCTTTAATGTAAGCACACAGTTCTTGTCTTATTTTGAATCTAATTCTACTGGACGCTCTATTCATCAGGATTTGGATAAGTTTTATTATGTGGCTCATTAGGCTGATTGTCTGATGAAGCTTGCATTTGTTTATACCTGACTTCTTAAGCAGCGTTATGAAGATGGATTGTCATATATAGGGTATAACAACAAAATCATCCAAATCGTGTAACAGCAAAATTGCCAATTGTTAGATTAAGCTCTGAACTGTTGTATCTTAGAAACGATTAAAGATATCTTACTGGAATTCTCTGATGTTTTTCTAATACTATTGAACAATAAGAATGTATTTTGCTCTAAGTTGAAATGATGATTCCTTCTTACTGTTTTGACTTCCTGTTTCCTCCCTATTGTTCCTTCTTTTTTAAACTTATTCACCATTCTCTTGAATGGACTTTGAAAATGAAAGCCAGAGTATGAATGTTAGTAGCATTACTGAAGACGTGAATGATATTTTTCCTTTCGCCATTGCTGAGTCAGGAAGACATAGTGTAGCTCACACAAAACTATTTTAACCTGTTCTCTTTCTAGTTGAATAACTAAAAAGTGTTTTTTAGTGATTCTTAAGACAAATCATGTCAAGACGGCTAAATGCCATGAAGGCACAAGTGGGTCATTGGGTGTTCATGGATTAGAAAAGAGAAACATTATTAAGGAGAAAGAAAATGGAAGAGTAATCAGGAAAACAGTGGGTAATGATTGGCATTGCATTTAAAGTTTTGAAGATCAAAGTTGGAAGATCAAAGTTGGAAGATCTAAGTTGAATGATCAAATTTGAAAGATCAAAGTTGGAAGATCAAAGTTGAAAGATCAAAGTTGGAAAGCTCTTACCAGCATTTAGTTGACATTAGAGTCTCATGCTGTACTTCAGAGTTTTACAGCAAGACTCACAAATATTATAACTCCTGTTGGCAAGATCTCATCATTTTACAGTTGAAATGCCTACATGTAACTGTAATTTCTTTTCTCGCACTTCTCGCTTGTGGAACTCTCTTTTGCTCCAATCAAAATCTTTCTTCAATGAATCTGCCATTCACAGATTACCCTCATTGTGTTTTGAACCCTATTTTTATCTTTTCTCAGTCACTTTCAGAATCATTTCCATTGGTTTAACTTATAATCATTTGTTTATAGAATTTTCCCCAAGCAAGGCTGTAAAGCCACTAAGACACAGAGTTACTGAGGGTGATAGAATTAAAAAAGAGAAACATTTTTAAGGAGCAAGAAAAATAAAAGTGTATTCAGGAAGACAGAAGCTAACGATTGACATTGCATTTAAATTTTTAAGGATCAAATGTTGGCTGTAAAGCATGGAGCCTGAAGAGGTTTCCACAAGTGAGAAGTGTGAGAAAAGAAACTGTTAGCATAGAACTTATGGTTGCATCTAGCCAATTCATCTGTAAATTGTTGAGACCATGTTGCCAATTAGGTACTGCACTTTATGTCATAAAATCTAGGTTCCATAGTGAGGAACACATCCAAACTATTACTATGAAGGTATTTATAGAAAAGGTACAGGGAAGCAATTTTATGGTGTAGGAAAATGACTGAAGCTGAGATGCCAGATAAGGGCCAATATCATTGCTGATTTTTCTCTGTTCTCTTATTTTTTATGCATATCTGTTTTATCTGTAATACTCATATTTTTTCTATTTCTGTGCAATTTTCATTGAGCTTCTGGAGATATGTGATCCCATTGGGGTCACCTGTAGGGAGAGTTACCAGAAAAACTTGGTTTTCATTTACTAGGAACTTTGGAATAAAATGAAATGACTCAAGGGTATAAACAAATAATATATATTTATTTGATTTAAATTGGAGTGTTCCTTTGATATTCCGTGTAGCAAAAATTTGTTTTAAGGCAGATCTTGGTAGCTGTCTGGAGAAAGTCCATTTCAGCTCGGCTCTAAGAAGGGCAGAGAAATGTCTTAAGCATTTTAGCGCAACATACATAGCTGGTTTCTCTGGTGGTCCCTTCTCTTCTGGGCCTCAGAGCTGTCAGTTTATACCCTTTTGACAAGGCTGACTCAGTTTTGGCTTATATCAAAAGTCTCTTTCTGTCAATTTTTTGATTGGGCAAAGTTATCTTATTTTCCGGCATTCATTCCTTTTTCATTTTTTTCTCTATAGCAGGAGTTATGCGGAGAGCCTCACTGATTTTGGTAGTTTTTAGTCACAAATGGTACAGTAAACATCCACCTTTCTTCCGTCTTTTCTCTGTCTTCCTCTTTTTTATTTGAGGTTTGCCATTTCATTAATTGAGAGAGAAGTTTAGAGAGAGAGAGAGAGAAAGAAAGAGATGAGATTTATGAGGAAAGCACAAATGCCTTATTTTAATTTGAATTCTCTTTATTTTTGTTTATATATTTTATTTTATTTTATTTTTATTGGTGGTCACCACAAGCCATTCATCCTTTGACTGCCATTTTTTTCTTCTTACCCACCTTCTTCCTTCAGTCTTCCTCTTTATCATTTGCCACTCTTCTTACAGCTAACATCCTCCTCTGTCTTACCTCTGTTTTTCCCTAATCTTCCTCCTCCTAATTTTCTCTCTTGTTCTTAATATTCTATCTCATAATTTTTACTCTACATCCTTCACTTCTGAATCTTTCCTCTTCCTTCATTTCTTCATTACTCTTCTTTCTCTTGTTGGAAAAGGAAATAAAACCAATAAAATAATAATAATGAATAAAGATAAATAAATAAATTTAGTTTCCCATCATGCATGTAATAAAGAAACAGGAAAGGGTTTCCTAGTCACATGTGCAATTTCATAAAACCCACTTCTGGAAAGAACAAAATCTTACTCTTTCCACTTTCCAATAAGGTCATTTGGACAATCTTTTATATAAAGCAGCCCTATTCATGAAATAGAGATTCAGCCATTTTAACTCAGTGCAAGGCTGACTTGAGCTTGATTATCTCATCCTTACTTCTCATAAATTATTTCTGAACTAAAAAACAGACATATTCAAGCAAGAAAAGTTTAACTTTGTTTCAATATAGTCAACATAAAAGAAAGAAATATCCGTTGCAGAAACTCATTTTTTTGTATGCTTTTTCTATCTTCATGAAACATCATACATATGACAATAAAGATGAGGAAAATAGTCTGAACAATGTAAATAGTGTAAATACTTTCAATACCTCTTCTCTGAAATATAGACAGATCCTGAAGAAGGATAGGAGTGTACAATGGCTGAAATGTCATGAATATGGCAATAAAGATGAAGACAACAGACCCAAAAATGTAAATAGTGTAAATAGTTGAAATACCTCATCTCAGAAATATAGACAAATACTTTCATAGCAATTGTTCTGATGAACTTTCCTCTATGGTACATGAAACTTTATGAATTTAAGTGCAGTATTATATTTGAAACTGTCTCATTGTTGTACAGTTGATTTGGCTAGAGGTAACCATAATTTATATGCTGACATTTTCTTTTATTGCACTTCTTGCTTGTAGACCTCACTTCTAGGTTCTTCTTTTCCGGACAACTTTGATCTTCAAAAATTTAAATGCAATGTCAATTTTTATCTTCAGTTTCCTTGATTCCTCTTCTTTTATTGTTCTCACTCCTTAATAACGTTTTCTTTTTCTAATTCTTTCATACTCAGTTACCCCTTGTGTCTTAGTGGCTTTATTACCTTGCTTGGGGTGAAATGATAAAAAAAAAAGACCAAGAATTACCTAAAGCCTAAAGAAAGTATGTTAAACTAAATTTTGGTTTTGTTAACATCTACACTATCACTTTTGCCTTCCTAATCTCTTCATCTTTGTTTTTTTTTTAATATATTGTGCTTATGTCTATGCTTGGACTACTGAGTGGATGATCAGAGTATAGCATATATACTGATCCTTTCAATATTCTTATTCCTGATTCAGCCAAAAACCTATAAATTTGTAGTTGCAAAGCACAGAGGCATAGTTTATGTACAATGCCTAGACCAAGAGTTTGAAAAGTAGATCTTTAAAAAAGTAGCTGTAAAAGAAAAACTATTCTATTATTCCTTTCCCAATGTTTATTCAATAATTGGTTCTAAATTAACCAAGAACTGAGGCAGAATAGAATGAACTAAATGATGTGAATTAATCAAATTTGAATATTATCAGTCAATAATATCTTTTTATTAGTGAGTCAGTTCAGCTCCTGGGATATAAAATAATTACAATTACAATTTTACAATTTTCTGATCATTAATTCTCAGTTGAAAACAAATGGATTTTTTTTCTACTAATATTCACCCAATAAAAGGCCCAAGAGCCATTCAAGGTAGAGGGTTACTAAAAATGATTCTTGTGTGAGCAATAAGACCTAGAGATAATCTGTGCAGTTTATGAAGGTATATGGGAAAGATAACAATAAACCTTAGACTTAATCAAGTTAAGATTGTAGTAGTTGGGAAAGCAACCTCTTGGGAGTCGGTTCCACAAAGTACCAGTTCATGGGAAGAAGTTTTTCAAGTGGAACTTACCCCTTACTAATGGAATATGAATAGAATGAAGGTGTATGTGGCATGGTGGGTCTTAGCTGTGAGGGTTAGAGTTGACGGACTACCATTATTATTATTAATGCTACTTCTGTAATTTAACTATTGGTACTGCTACTACCATAAATAATGATTATGATGATGATGAAGATAATTAGATCATCAGCACCTGATAGGTAAAGAGCAGAGGATATTACAGAGATCACAGGTTTTGTTTACCTATTCATTTCATTAATATATATAGAGAGAGTTGTCAGGACCGGAGAAGAAGTCTCTTATATCCGGGTTTCTCTTATATCCGGGTCTAATTTACATTAATATACATTAACACAGGCTCTAATTTGGAACCAGATAAAATCTCTCTTATATCCAGGTTTCTTTTATATCCGGGTCTCACTGTATATATATATATATATATATATATATATATATATATATATATCTGTGTGTGTGTATATATATATATATATATATATATATATATATATATATATCAATCATACAGTAAAAATTAAGGTTGCATATAGGTGATGATCATCTACATGTATTGTTAATTTCTATTGCATAAAATATGTTGCTTTGTTTAATTAAAACATTGAGCTTTATGTACGAATCAGTTTTAATATTTAATATTTTATATTGTATTAATAGTATTCACTTGGATTATATAGCAACAGATTATTACTCATATATATATATATATATATATATATATATATATATATATATATGTGTGTGTGTGTGTGTATACTCTTTAAGTAGGCTATATATTCATATACATATGATGATTGTTACATCTTGATCAAATGGGAGCTGTCCCCGCAACTTTCACATCACTTGTAATGGCTTCTGTCTGGTTTTGATATCCATGCCCCATAAGATGACTTTTGAGACCAGCATTCAATTTCATAGGTATCATGCATATGTTACAGGTTGATTGTATCTGCATGCCCTACAACTCTCCTGTATACCACCATGTGCCTTCTCAGTCCAGATGATGATCTGCAAACCTTGTTGCAAATGGGACAGGTATCATTGGCAGGATGATAAGACACAGGATAGCCTAATTGGTTTGCTTCTGGCAATTATGATTACCATTCAGATAAGAAAAAAATGGCTGTCCACTTGTATCTGAGGGTGCCTGTCTACTAGGGTGGCTAGCCAATCCCTGTTTGCAGATGCCTGTTCAAGAATATTTTGTGTTTGTTCAACACACACAGAATCCATCTGTGCTCTATAATGCTAGTAAGAAGACCTTAGTTACAGTTTGTGGGGGGAGAGAGCATGTTATCTATTGTGATCAACAGTCTGAACAAGGCCAGCATACTCAAACGCTCAGTTACGATGACTTGTGACTTTGTGTTAGCACAACCATCGACAGCTCTCCAAAGAGTTCTATCTACCCAATTTCATTCATAAGGCTTGGGTCAACCTGTCGTATGGTTTTCAGACACTTTCCAAAAGTGCCGCATGCTGTGATCACCTCCCCCAAATTGATGACATCAAGAAGTGACCTTCCTGACAATCAACCATGGTTTGATTCGTACATGGGTCTCAAGGGTCAGAAAATGGACATTCTAACCACTCACATACATATATATATATATATATATATATATAAAGAAATACATAGAATCAATCAGCAATATTAATGCGATTAATGGCGAAATCACTTCGCTAGTAGAACATAATGTATGCATTAAAATACTGTTAATCCATTGAATGATGTGATCCTCATTTATAAAACTGTTGTCAGATGTTTCTAGTGTATATTTTTTTAAGTTAAGCAAGTACTTTCGAAGCTCCATGTGTCCATCATCAGGCTGTAATTTTTTTTCCTTTAAAGTTAATAATTGAAGATGAAATAATTGTTTGTATACTGAAAGATGTTTCTTAAGAATGTTGTTATGGTCCGGTTCCTTGTACCACGGTGATAGTCCGAGGTAGAACCAATAAAGAAGAACTTGAATACGAATATGGAATAATACAGATATATTACAAACAGGAATATATACAGAGAGGTAGAAATTGTTAGTACAAACTATCAGGTTTAGTAGTAATTGTCCGAACGTGACTCTGTTTCAGACTGCCTCTGACTTAAATGACTGACTCACTCTGACTGACTGACTGACAGACTCCTGACGGACTTCATTCCAGACTTCAGACTGAATGGTATTTAGTCACCCGCCCCCTACGAGGGCATCATGTGGCACAAGACCAGTTTAACATGGGATCCAAAAATATGCCCTTTGAACCTGTATAAGCAGGTTCAAGGTCAGTTTAACTCCCCGAAAGAGACTCCGCCCTTCGGCATAGCCTCATTCGAGTTCCTCCCCGCCCGAAGGCAGAGAGTTCAACCGATCAGCCGGTCAGCCAGTCGTCCGACTTCAGACTGAACTCCCTGCTTCCTCTTGAGGCGCAGTATTTATTACGTATGGAATAGTCCATTATGTTATTATGGTAAGGTCCCATAACAAATGTGCTATTTATATATATATATATGATAAATGTTCTGTTACTATGGTACAGAACTTTATTGTTTTACTTCTCGTTTGTTTATCCCCTTTTTAGTTTAGGTACATTTTAGATTAATCACTGTTTTTTACCCCTATACAGAACTAACACAATAAAACACAGAGTCAAAGCATGTGGTTTGTAATCTCTTGTAAACCCACCCCTAATGATAGCATCTTTCTAACCTTTCCTTTTTCTGCATTGGTTGCCTTTAATATTATATCATTATTTGTATAGTCATTTATGGTAGCCACCTTTGTTTACATTTATCTTACTGTTGCATCTTTCCATGTAGAACCCCTTTCATCATGTGCTGACTCTTTTCACACTGTTCTTATACTGTAACTTTCTTTCTGAGAACTTATCACATGTAAGTAAACTCTTTACTACTTACCGCTTACTGCTGTGTTCAGCCACCAGCTGCCTTTGTCATATTTCCATTTTTCAATTCTTTTTTACCTTTTTATTGATTTTGTTATTCAGACTAAATTAGTCCCAAGTGTTTGTTTATTTCTTTTTTCTTAATTTCACCATTTTGCCTTTCACTGAATCTGCTGATGAACAGGAATTTATCTTCAGGGTTTTGACTGCCGTAAGACATTTATCTGGCTGTCTGAGGTACGCACGTGTGCAAGATGGAGTCATATATATAAGAATATATGGATGTGTACATATAAAAATTTTTTTATTTACTTACTTTTATTTTCTTTTAATTTACCATATTTGACAACATATAAGGTGCACTTTTTTTTTTACCAAAAATATCTTTTATAATTCCCCTATGTCTTATGTGCCATATGTCGGTTTACTAATTTTACTAATTACTAACTGTTTCTTGATTTGTCCTTCTGAAATTGGGGTGTGTCTTATATACCATCAAATACCATAAATAGTTTTCCTGTAAGCCTTTCTACATTAATTACTATCAAGAGCATTTTTATTTTCTTTCTCTCTATATATATATGTGTGGGTGTGTGTGTCTGTGTGTATCATATATAACTTGAACAGGAATGCTTACAAAATCCATGAAAATAACACACATAAAACCAGGCACAAAATACTACCTACTAACTCAATAATGACTACAACTTAAAAGAATTTATTTGAACACAATAAAAAAAACTTTAAAAACAATTATATACAAGCAACACAATTCGACAAGATTCTGGAAAACAGAAGATTCCATTTGATGTTTTTTTTCAATTCTTGAATATCATACATGACAGGGATGCTAGAAACATGAAGATAGTTCCATAGGCAAGAAGTATGAGAAAAGAAACTATTAGAATAAAAGTTATGGTCATATCTAATTCAACATTAATATAATGAGACCTAATTGCCAATCTAGTAGTGTGCTTAAATTCATGCAGTTGAAGTTAAAAATATTTATAGAAAAGACATAGAGAAGCTATGTCACAGTGGTGGGAAAGTGACTGAAGTCGAGATGCCATGTTTAGACCAATAACATTGCAGACTCTTCTATTGAGTCTGTTCAGAATCTCAAAATATATAGCAGGAGCACTAAACTAACTAAACAAGAAATATTAATTACTGTATTTGACGGTATATAAGGCGCACTTTTTTTTATTAAAAATATCTTTTAAAATTCCCCTGCGTCTTATATGCCATATGTAGCTTTACTAATTTTACTAGTTACTAATTTTTTCTTGATTTGCCCTGCTGAAATTGAGATGCTTCTTATACCCATGCATCTTATACGCCGCCAAATATGGTACTTATTTTTTATCTATTTCTTCTTTTACAAGGTTTGCATATCCCACATTGTTTCACTATTAATTTAATAACAACAAATAACTTACTAAATTAGTTCAAGTATTTTTTGTAAGAATACAGTTAAATATGAAAAATTTCTCAGAGTTAACCTGTAGAAAAAAGACAATATGTTAAAGGTAAAAGACAATAGGAAAACTATTATTAGCTGACATGTTTTGTCCAATATGGACTTTCTCATAGCAAAAACAAAAGGAATTTATTATTTTGATTTTAAAAATGCTACACTCATAATAAAAAAAAATAACTTACTCAGACGGAAAATCCTTGAGAGTGCTGCCATTGAATATTATCCAAATATTAATCTACACCCAGGTTTTTTCCCAGTATCACCTATCCTAACAGAATTACTACTCTCCCAAGCAAACATACACAACTGTATCAAGAAATCAAAAGAAAATGGTTGAATCTGTCAACACAACAATAAAAACATTATTTTCACACGGGATAGTACTTGACATAATTTTCAGTTGACAATATGAATACAATAGCATTTTTGTAAATTCTTCTAGTTGCTAAGGACATTTTGTTTTGTTTTAATAGTTACTTTGTTTTTTTTTTTGTTTTTTTAATAAATTTATTTTGTTTTTGCCTTGAAAAAGTCCACACTGGATGAAACGTGTTGGCTAATAATACAGTTTTCCTATTGAAATACAGTTAAAGTAAAAAATACGAAGAATTCAACCATTTGATGACAATAATTCTTTGTCTCTGTCGCAGTTTCCATGGAAATAAATAGGAGGCATTAATTTTGGAGCATCCTATTTCTTTCTCTCTCTCTCTTTCTCTGTGGATATTGTTTGCACATGCATTTTCAACCATCACTCTCATGTTCAACAACCAATGCGGTGTTGGTGAGATAGCTAGAAAAGGAATAAATAAAAAGAAAATTAAATTAAAATAATTACCATCACATTTTGCTGCAGAACCTTGTTCCCAATAACCATTACATATGACATCATGCTAGTGTTATATAAACATTTGGTTGCGAGAGAAAGAAATAACAAGGATTAGATTTTGAACAACATTTATTGTTAGTATGTTGAAAGATGGGTGGAATGTCCATTTCAGTGTTAAGTGTAAAGGAAGAACTGGAAGTTGGTGTAATTCTTGTGTGGGTTTGGTGTGCAATCACAGGATATAGTTGGTGCCCATGTTGGTTGATCAAAGACATGGTGAAGGGTAGTATATTGTACAGATATATCAAAACTACGTGAAATGTCATATTCAGTGGCTGATCTTTAGGACAGGAGTTATGAGTAAGAGTAGCGCATGTGTAAAAGAGTTGACCCATTTCTTGCACTGGCCTGGCCAAGGTCAAAGGATGTTTCAGTGCACATTTCGTTGATTGCGGTCACAGTGGTAGGTTGATTTCATTGGTTGGTAGGCCTGTTCTATGGAATGGCAGCAAGGGAATGTCTTGTATGCTGAGGATGTCAGATTGGCGTGGTTTGGTAGCTTTGTTCTGTGGAATGGAGGTGCAGTTGGATTGGTCTTATTTTGGTAGGCCTGTTTCCCAGGTTGTGAGGTCTTTTCATGTTGGCGTGGTTGGTAGGCCTGTTCTCTGGAATGGAGGTGAAGTTGGATTGGTCTTATTTTGGTAGGCCTGTTTCCCTGGTTATGAGGTCTTTTCATGTTGGCATGGTTTGGTAGTTCTGTTCTCTGGAATGGAGGTGAAGTTAGATTGATCTTATTTTGGTAGGCCTGTTTCCCAGGTTATGAGGTCTTGTCATGTTGGTGTGGTTGGTAGGCCTGTTCTGTTGAACAACGCCACAGTGGTGACTGTGAAGGGAATGACTTGTGAATGAGTAGAGTAGGCTGAGGTTATGGTGGTGGGTTGCTCAGAGACAAGGTGTTATCGGGTTGGCAGGCCAGTTCTGTTGAACAGAACTGCAGTGGCGACTGTGAAGGGAATGCCATGTAAACAAGTCACGTAGGCTGAGGTGGTGGCAGTTAATTGCCCAGGTGACTAGGTGTTGTTGGATTGGCATGATTGATATTTGCCAGGTTGACAGCTTCAGCAATGATGAAGGTTTGTTGCTGGGAGGTTTGAAGTTGAGATGTTATCCAGTCAATATTTGCCGAGGTACAAGCCTTCATTGTCAATGACAATGAAGGCTTGTACTTGAATGGAGTCAAAGATAAGATGTTACCAAGTAAAAAGCTGAACAGCTGAGGTCATTAATTAAGCCTGGGAGTGGTAACAGTCATTGAGAGGAGAAGTCGTGTTGAGAGGTGGTGGTGATGTTCATGGCAGCAGCGGCAGGCTGTAACTGACTTTGGTCATTCTCAGAGACCTGCTTTTAAGTAGGTTTGGTAGTCCACAGAGGCATCTCTTTTCCGGCAGGAACGTTCATGACTGGCCACTTCCAGAGCTTGCTTTATAGACCAGATGTATTGTGAAAAACCTAATGTTCAGAAAACAATTTTTTGTTTTTTTTATTCTCTGCCTTTGTGGTCTTCACATCTGGTAAGCATGCAGAATGAATCAGAAAGAGATCTAATTGCGACCATGTATAACACTAGACTATTTCAAACTTCCAGCTTTCCAAAGAATACCTGGACATAAACAAAGGAATTCTAACTGCCACATAGACAACACATGGTTCTTGATAATGACTGAGATGATTGAAAATACTTGAACAAAACAATAACACAATATGAACTTTGGACAATTTATCCACAATTTCAAGCACAATACTCAGTTGAGTATTGTACTTATTTGACAATTGAAAAATATAATAAAAATTAAACAGACTTGGTTGGTTCTTTTTAATCAAACTTGTTTGGATATATATATATATATATATATATATATATATATATATATATATATATATATATATATAGTTAGACCTAGAGATCTAGACAACCTACCATGGTTTCACCTTTAGTGGATCATCAGGGAAGGCAGCCTAAAAGGTAAAAAAGAATGGAATACTTATCTCTCTCTAGGTTTAACTAGGTCTGCTCTACTTACTGTATTGAGCACTTTGTCATGGTGCCTACCTAGACCGACAGAATGAAATCTTCCTAACGCTTTATATACTATGCCTCTCAAGAGAGACGAACAGTATTGAGATGGTATTGAATCAAGTCAAGCTTATAGTAGCTCATGCTAAACCAGTCTGACAGCCATACTAACCCCTTCCACTTCTTGTATTATTTCTTGTGTAATATATTCTACTATTGTGTTCGTGTTGTTCTTCCATGGTCCTAACTTTGAACCATAACACGCTTTATTTAGTTATTTTGCTTACTCGTATCGGGTTTTCTTTCTTTGGGCTTTAGACTTGCATGCTAGATGATTATTTTCGGCTAACATACATGTTCTTGGTTTTTTCCTTTTTTTATAACTTTTTTCCCTTTGGTATTGGTTTGATTATTTGTAAATCAAGAGATCGAAAGTTTTCCAAACGAGTATAGTTTCTCATATTTATAAGATTACTACTAATAATATATATATATATATATATATATATATATATATATATATATCAAACCTTATATATATATATATATATATATATATAAACCTTATATATATATATATATATATATATATATATCAAACCTTATATATATATATATATATATATATATATATCAAACCTCATATATATATATATATATATATATATATATATATATATCAAACCTTATATATATATATATATAAGGTTTGATCAAAAATTAGTGGGACTGGTGCTATAAAAAAAAACTATAATACATATCAATTCTACATTTAATCTCCTTCAAAGTAATCTCCTGAATCCACACACTTTATCCATCATTGTTTCCATGGATAGAAGCATTCTTGGAAGATCTTTTTCATAGTGAGCTCACTGCATTCTCATAGATTTCCTCAACATCTTGAAATTTTATTGCTTTCAAGTTGGACTTGATTTAAAAGAAGAAAAAGTCGCAAGGGGTGAGATCTGGAGAATATGGTTGTTGCCAGACCTAGGAAATCTCCTTGGCCAAAAATTGATGCACAAGTCATGGTCACTGATGGAAACTCTGTGGTGCTGTAAGACAACCACTCTCTACACACTTTCCTTCCAAGCATTACTATAACAAATAGAAGTGAAAAAGAATCTTATAACTTAGTGTGTATTACTCAGTTGAGTTCAAAGTCAGTCTGTGCCAAGCAGCTTCATTTTCTTTTTTTTCACACTGTTACTATCTTAACAAACTTGATGATTTTTTATTTGACCTCATATATATATATATATATATATATATATATATATATATATATATATATATATATATATATATTCATTGTGTATTTGAGCAGCTATCCTCTTTTATACAAGTTTTATTAAAACATTCCTATAACTCTAGATACATACATAAAACAATCTATATTTCAATTAAATGTAAAAGTAAATCATCCTTGATGTCTAAAAGTATAGCCAAAAGCACTTGGATGTCACAGAACATTCTGACAATTACTATATAATTTATTTCCAGAAAAGAAGAAGATTGGAAGAATGCAAGAAAAATTAGATAAAAAACTTAACTGCAATCCATTGTCAGTCAATTTTTAATGAAACTTGGCTTTAATGAAAATTGACTTCAAACATGGACTCCAAATGGGTTTGGAATCTACTGCAACTCTTCTGGATGGTCTCCTTGTTGAATTCTGCCACAATCCTTGCCTTCAATTCATCTTTGATATTACAAAGAGTTTTGTTGGTCTCTTGCTCAACTGTGTCCCACACATAATAATCAAGGGGGTTGCAGTATGGGGAGTTAGGTGTTCACATGTAATGTTGGATAAGGTCGTAGAAATTGTCTGTAAATATATTGCATAACTACACATAAAACACTCCTTGAAACAGAATGGAGCAACATGGGAAAAGATAATATAAAATATGTATAAGGTTAATGTATATAAAACCAAAGTATCATTAATTTTTAATATACATTATACTTTGACTGGTTAATTTAGTAAAAATTCTTTCGACGTGATCTGTAGCAATCTATAATCAGTTTCTCATATAACATTATTGATAATAGTATTGATAACAGGGTTGATATTTGAATTACTGAGCACAATATTGATGAGTATATCAGACAACGTCTCGTTATGCAGAATAGAGACAAGATGGGGGCATTACATTTTGCCAGTGAAATGGAAGAAGCCAACTGACAAAATAAACCAGCACAGAAGATTCTTATCAGCCTTCCTTTCTCTGCTGTAAATATTTTCTCATTCATAACTGTATGTTTATCTTCCTGTCTGAGATTCTAATGCTAACACAAAGAAGAAAGAGCAGCAGAGGAAATATGACAAAATGAGCAGAAAACCTTTCACAAATCTTCAAAGGAACAGGATATAATGATGAATATATATATATATATATATATATATATATATATATATATGAGTGTGTGTGTGTATGCATATTGCTTGGTTCACACTCCTCTCCAATCTTTTCAACAGGAGTAGAGATTTTTCCCTTGTTTCTTGTTTAGGCTTGGGTTTCTGCTTGATTTGTAAGTTTTTTCATTCTCTGTCACACCGTTTTTCACAAATCTACAATTGCCTCCTGGAATAGGACATAATGAATTGTAGTTGAAGGCATACACAAACACATCACATATAAGCATACATATGTAAACATCCTGGCTGAATATATATATATATATATATATATATATATATATATATATATATATATATATATATATATGTACATATATATCAGGTCATCTCATAAGCTCTGTCCGAATTTTAACATTTTGTTAAAATGAACGAAATTTAAAGAGTATTTTATAATGTCTAATGGAGCTGAACATTATTTTTATGTTTAGATGCATTTAAACTGATCAAATTTTATTTCAGAGAACAATAAAATTAAATTTTGTCTGATTAAAACCCTGCTAACATGGAAGTACCCAAAAATCATTTGAGGCACATAATGCATTATGAGTTCAAGAAAGGAAACTCAGCAGCCAAAGCGGCTAGAAACATTCACTCAGTTTATGGAGAGGAATGTGTGAATGAAAGAACTTGCAGAAGATGGTTTGCAAAATTCAGAGGTGGAGATTTTCCCCCTTGAAGATGAAGATCGAACCAGACATCCAGTTGAGTTTGATGAAAAGCTTCTTGAAGCAGCCCTTGGAGAAAATCCTGCTTTATCAGTTGAGGAATTGGCAGTGGTTCTGAGTTCAAACCATACAACTGTTCATCATCATCTTCAACAACTTGGAAAAGTTCCTAAACTTGGAAAATGGGTGCCTCATGAATTGTCTGAAAATAACCTCAAGTCCCGAGTTGACATCTGCTCTTCTCTCCATTCTCGCCAACTTGTTTCACCTTTTTTGGATAGACTTGTGACTGGCGACGAAAAATGGATCTTTTATCAAAATGTTAAGCATCGTAGACAGTGGCTTGGTAAAGGGGAAGGATCCTAGCCACAACTGAGAAGGCCACCTCATGGGCAAAAGGTTCTTCTTTCAATCTGGTGGGATCACCAAGGAATAATCCTCTTTGAATTCTTACCACCTAATGCAACAATTAATGCTCAAATATACTGTCAGCAATTAGAGCATTTGAACCAAGCTTTGAGGTAAAAAAGACCTGCTCTAGTGAATCGAAAAGAGGTGATGTTTCATCAGGACAATGCGCGGCCCCACAGCAAGAATCACGTCAAAAAGATCGAAGAACTTGGTTGGGGAGAAAATTCCTCATCCACCTTATTCTCCCAATCTTGCTCCTTCAGACTACCATTTGTTTTGTAGCTTACAGAATCATTTGGAAGAAACAGCTTTTGTAACACAGGAAGAGGTTAAAACTGACATTTGTGAGTTCTTCGAATCAAAGACAAAAGAATTTTACAGTAATGGAATTAGTAAGCTTGTTAATAGATGGAAGGAAGTCATAGATAATCAGGGAAAATACATTGTTGATTGAATCTGTAATTAAATGTAACATTTGGTCACTTGTTTTCTTTATTCAAAATTTGGACAGAACTTATGGGATGACCTGATATATTCAAACATGTTTCATTGAATAATATAGATATGTTGTCTATTTATTTTTATACTGATACTTTCCTTGATGAATTTCATCTCAATTTCAAGAACCTGATTAGACAACTGGAAAGTATCAGCATAAAAATAAATAGACTTAATATGTTTATATTATTCAATAATCCATGTTTGAATGAAGATATGCTGCCTATATATATATATATATATATATAATTATTTATTTAAAAATATGATTCCAACATGCTACATAAGAGGTCTCATGTTTCAAAACAAGAGCCTAAAACTTCAATATAATTATTTGAATTAAATTGAATTAAAGTAAGCTCTGTTCCATCTTCAAGCGAAATTTATTTTGGAATAACTTATTTCTGATATTTACGTGTTTTAATAGCATATTCATAATTGAAATCAAAATTTCCATGGTAACAGCCAGGGCGATTGTTTAAATAGGGAGGTGTGTTGAGTGTTAATAATATGTATCAGTATAGAGTTACATTCATAGATGTCAAGTCAGGGTAAAGTAGGGGTGTCTAAATTTATATATATATATATATATATATATGCCTATGGCTGGGTTCACATTCCTCCCTTGTCTTTTGAACAGAAGTAGAGACTTATATCTTGTTTCCTGTTCCGAGTTCTTATTCTCTTTTATTCCCAGGAGCTCCTTGCATCTTAGTAGCATTATTATCTTGGTTGGGGTGAACTGATTAAATATATATATATATATATATATATATATATATATATATATATATATATATATATATATAGATATTGATAATATTAGTGAAAATATACATACATATGCAAAATATATATAAAAATTCCCATAACAATGTATATTTTCAGAAAAAAAAAAAAATTTTCCAAGAGGAAGGATCCAGGTAGAACTCAATGTCTAGGACAGAGTAAGGATATAATAAAAAGGCTTAAACACTAATATTCCATGGTCATAATTTATTCCATTGGAATCGTAAATATGATCCAAATCATCAGACCTACAAATTCAAAATGAAAACAAAAAAAAACAACTCCGGAAATCAAAACAGAATTTAGAGAAAGTGTAAGTATGAGGAGGAGGGACATGAAACCTTAACAGAGAGAATTTTAGGAGATGTGGGGGTGGGGGGGAATTTAAAAAGAGGAGAGAAAGGAAGTCGACGGATGTCTAATGCATAAAGATACATTTCGTGGTGACATATACACACCATAGACAATTAGGATAGGAGGGGGAAAAAAAAAAAAAGAGAAGAGGTGGGTGAGAGAGATGGGACGAAGGAAAATAAAATTGTGTTTACTTAAAGGGCCGCTTTGTAATTGAAAAAATTAGTATGACTACAGGTTAGAAATCAAATATAAATATATGAAGATGAATATAACGATTGTCTAATTTAGCAAGGACCAAATATTTCTATGTTCAAAAACACCTACTAATACACACAAAAAATATACAAGTAGGTACATACACTTAGGCATGTACTCACACACACCCAGACATACGTGCACATACACATACACATACATATATATATATATATATATATATATATATATATATATATATATATAAGCAGTCTCTTTCAATTGTCAGGCCATATATATCCTTATACACATGCAGATACAAACATATATTATTTATAATAGGAGAACTTATCTTTATAATATTAAAAAATCTCTCAATGATATGAAATTATAGTAATGGCCACAGTCATATTGGTCATTTCCTTATAAGGAAATATTTGGCATTCATTAACAAACTGTCACCTGAAAAGTTTCTCCTAAAATAATTTCTGAGGAAAACAGGTTTCTCAAGTCCAGTTACTGTTATCACTCTTTCCAGTATTGATGGGGATTTCCTTCCTAACTTTCTGTTTGAAATAGTGTGGAATGTCAACATCTTGATTATATCATTATTTTCTCTTTGAGTTACATGTGCTATCCATTTTAGCTGTTATTACTCTTTCCAGTACTGATTGGGGTTTCCTTCCTAACCTTTTGTTTGAAGTAGTGTGGAATGTCAACATCTTGATTATATCATTATTTTCTCTTTGAGTTACATGTGCTATCCATTTTAGCTGTTATTACTCTTTCCAGTACTGGTTGGGGTTTCCTTCCTAACCTTTTGTTTGAAGTAGTGTGGAATGTCAACATCTTGATTATATCATTATTTTCTCTTTGAGTTACATGTGCTATCCATTTTAGCTGTTATTACTCTTTCCAGTACTGGTTGGGGTTTCCTTTCTAACCTTTTGTTTGAAGTAGTGTGGAATGTCAACATCTTGATTATATCATTATTTTCTCTTTGAGTTACATGTGCTATCCATTTTAGCTGTTATTACTCTTTCCAGTACTGGTTGGGGTTTCCTTCCTAACCTTTTGTTTGAAGTAGTGTGGAATGTCAACATCTTGATTATATCATTATTTTCTCTTTGAGTTACATGTGCTATCCATTTTAGCTGTTATTACTCTTTTCCAGTACTGATTGGGGTTTCCTTCCTAACCTTTTGTTTGAAGTAGTGTGGAATGTCAACATCTTGATTATATCATTATTTTCTCTTTGAGTTACAAGTGCTATCTATTTTAGCTGTTATTACTCTTTCCAGTACTGATTGGGGTTTCCTTCCTAACCTTTTGTTTGAAGTAGTGTGGAATGTCAACATCTTGATTATATCATTATTTTCTCTTTGAGTTACATGTGCTATCCATTTTAGCTGTTATTACTCTTTCCAGTACTGGTTGGGGTTTCCTTCCTAACCTTTTGTTTGAAGTAGTGTGAAATGTCAACATCTTGATTATATCATTATTTTCTCTTTGAGTTACATGTGCTATCCATTTTAGCTGTTATTACTCTTTCCAGTACTGATTTTTAGGTTTCCTTCCAGTACTGGGTTTCCTTCCTAACCTTTTTGTTTGAAGTAGTGTGGAATGTCAACATCTTGATTATATCATTATTTTCTCTTTGAGTTACATGTGCTATCCATTTTAGCTGTTATTACTCTTTCCAGTACTGATTGGGGTTTCCTTCCTAACCTTTTTTGTTTGAAGTAGTGTGGAATGTCAACATCTTGATTATATCATTATTTTTTCTTTTCAGTTACATGTGCTATCCATTTTAGCTGTTATTACTCTTTCCAGTACTGATTGGGGTTTCCTTCCTAACCTTTTTTGTTTGAAGTAGTGTGGAATGTCAACATCTTGATTATATCATTATTTTCTCTTTGAGTTACATGTGCTATCCATTTTAGCTGTTATTACTCTTTCCAGTACTGATTGGGGTTTCCTTCCTAACCTTTTGTTTGAAGTAGTGTGGAATGTCAACATCTTGATTATATCATTATTTTCTCTTTGAGTTACATGTGCTATCCATTTTAGCTGTTATTACTCTTTCCAGTACTGATTGGGGTTTCCTTCCTAACCTTTTGTTTGAAGTTGTGGAATGTCAACATCTTGATTATACATTATTTTCTCTAGTGTGGAATGTCAACATCTTGATTATATCAAGATTATTTTCTTTTTGAGTTACATGTGCTATCCATTTTAGCTGTTATTACTCTTTCCAGTACTGGTTGGGGTTTCCTTCCTAACCTTTTTGTTTGAAGTAGTGTGGAATGTCAACATCTTGATTATATCATTATTTTCTCTTTGAGTTACATGTGCTATCCATTTTAGCTGTTATTACTCTTTCCAGTACTGATTGGGGTTTCCTTCCTAACCTTTTGTTTGAAGTAGTGTGGAATGTCAACATCTTGATTATATCATTATTTTCTCTTTGAGTTACATGTGCTATCCATTTTAGCTGTTATTACTCTTTCCAGTACTGATTGGGGTTTCCTTCCTAACCTTTTTGTTTGAAGTAGTGTGGAATGTCAACATCTTGATTATATCATTATTTTCTCTTTGAGTTACATGTGCTATCCATTTTAGCTGTTATTACTCTTTCCAGTACTGATTGGGGTTTCCTTCCTAACCTTTTTGTTTGAAGTAGTGTGGAATGTCAACATCTTGATTATATCATTATTTTCTCTTTGAGTTACATGTGCTATCCATTTTAGCTGTTATTACTCTTTCCAGTACTGATTGGGGTTTCCTTCCTAACCTTTTGTTTGAAGTAGTGTGGAATGTCAACATCTTGATTATATCATTATTTTTTTGTTTGAAGTCTTTGAGTTACATGTGCTATCCATTTTAGCTGTTATTACTCTTTCCAGTACTGATTGGGGTTTCCTTCCTAACCTTTTGTTTGAAGTAGTGTGGAATGTCAACATCTTGATTATATCATTATTTTCTCTTTGAGTTACATGTGCTATCCATTTTAGCTGTTATTACTCTTTCCAGTACTGATTGGGGTTTCCTTCCTAACCTTTTGTTTGAAGTAGTGTGGAATGTCAACATCTTGATTATATCATTATTTTCTCTTTGAGTTACATGTGCTATCCATTTTAGCTGTTATTACTCTTTCCAGTACTGGTTGGGGTTTCCTTCCTAACCTTTTGTTTGAAGTAGTGTGGAATGTCAACATCTTGATTATATCATTATTTTCTCTTTGAGTTACATGTGCTATCCATTTTAGCTGTTATTACTCTTTCCAGTACTGATTGGGGTTTCCTTCCTAACCTTTTTTTGAAGTAGTGTGGAATGTCAACATCTTGATTATATCATTATTTTCTCTTTGAGTTACATGTGCTATCCATTTTAGCTGTTATTACTCTTTCCAGTACTGGTTGGGGTTTCCTTCCAACCTTTTGTTTGAAGTAGTGTGGAATGTCAACATCTTGATTATATCATTATTTTCTCTTTGAGTTACATGTGCTATCCATTTTAGCTGTTATTACTCTTTCCAGTACTGGTTGGGGTTTCCTTCCTAACCTTTTTTGTTTGAAGTAGTGTGGAATGTCAACATCTTGATTATATCATTATTTTCTCTTTGAGTTACATGTGCTATCCATTTTAGCTGTTATTACTCTTTCCAGTACTGATTGGGGTTTCCTTCCTAACCTTTTGTTTGAAGTAGTGTGGAATGTCAACATCTTGATTATATCATTATTTTCTCTTTGAGTTACATGTGCTATCCATTTTAGCTGTTATTACTCTTTCCAGTACTGGTTGGGGTTTCCTTCCTAACCTTTTGTTTGAAGTAGTGTGGAATGTCAACATCTTGATTATATCATTATTTTCTCTTTGAGTTACATGTGCTATCCATTTTAGCTGTTATTACTCTTTCCAGTACTGGTTGGGGTTTCCTTCCTAACCTTTTGTTTGAAGTAGTGTGGAATGTCAACATCTTGATTATATCATTATTTTCTCTTTGAGTTACATGTGCTATCCATTTTAGCTGTTATTACTCTTTCCAGTACTGGTTGGGGTTTCCTTCCTAACCTTTTGTTTGAAGTAGTGTGGAATGTCAACATCTTGATTATATCATTATTTTCTCTTTGAGTTACATGTGCTATCCATTTTAGCTGTTATTACTCTTTCCAGTACTGGTTGGGGTTTCCTTCCTAACCTTTTGTTTGAAGTAGTGTGAAATGTCAACATCTTGATTATATCATTATTTTCTCTTTGAGTTACATGCTATCCATTTTAGCTGTTATTACTCTTTCCAGTACTGGTTGGGGTTTCCTTCCTAACCTTTTGTTTGAAGTAGTGTGGAATGTCAACATCTTGATTATATCATTATTTTCTCTTTGAGTTACATGTGCTATCCATTTTAGCTGTTATTACTCTTTCCAGTACTGGTTGGGGTTTCCTTCCTAACCTTTTGTTTGAAGTAGTGTGGAATGTCAACATCTTGATTATATCATTATTTTCTCTTTGAGTTACATGTGCTATCCATTTTAGCTGTTATTACTCTTTCCAGTACTGGTTGGGGTTTCCTTCCTAACCTTTTTGTTTGAAGTAGTGTGGAATGTCAACATCTTGATTATATCATTATTTTCTCTTTGAGTTACATGTGCTATCCATTTTAGCTGTTATTACTCTTTCCAGTACTGGTTGGGGTTTCCTTCCTAACCTTTTGTTTGAAGTAGTGTGAAATGTCAACATCTTGATTATATCATTATTTTCTCTTTGAGTTACATGTGCTATCCATTTTTAGCTGTTATTACTCTTTCCAGTACTGGTTGGGGTTTCCTTCCTAACCTTTTTGTTTGAAGTAGTGTGGAATGTCAACATCTTGATTATATCATTATTTTCTCTTTGAGTTACATGTGCTATCCATTTTAGCTGTTATTACTCTTTCCAGTACTGGTTGGGGTTTCCTTCCTAACCTTTTGTTTGAAGTAGTGTGGAATGTCAACATCTTGATTATATCATTATTTTCTCTTTCAGTTACATGTGCTATCCATTTTAGCTGTTATTACTCTTTTCCAGTACTGGTTGGGGTTTCCTTCCTAACCTTTTGTTTGAAGTAGTGTGGAATGTCAACATCTTGATTATATCATTATTTTCTCTTTGAGTTACATGTGCTATCCATTTTAGCTGTTATTACTCTTTCCATTACTGATTAGGGGTTTCCTTCCTAACCTTTTTGTTTGAAGTAGTGTGGAATGTCAACATCTTGATTATATCATTATTTTCTCTTTGAGTTACATGTGCTATCCATTTTAGCTGTTATTACTCTTTCCAGTACTGGTTGGGGTTTCCTTTCTAACCTTTTGTTTGAAGTAGTGTGGAATGTCAACATCTTGATTATATCATTATTTTCTCTTTGAGTTACATGTGCTATCCATTTTAGCTGTTATTACTCTTTCCAGTACTGGTTGGGGTTTCCTTCCTAACCTTTTGTTTGAAGTAGTGTGGAATGTCAACATCTTGATTATATCATTATTTTCTCTTTGAGTTACATGTGCTATCCATTTTAGCTGTTATTACTCTTTCCATTACTGATTGGGGTTTCCTTCCTAACCTTTTGTTTGAAGTAGTGTGGAATGTCAACATCTTGATTATATCATTATTTTCTCTTTGAGTTACATGTGCTATCCATTTTAGCTGTTATTACTCTTTCCAGTACTGATTGGGGTTTCCTTCCTAACCTTTTGTTTGAAGTAGTGTGGAATGTCAACATCTTGATTATATCATTATTTTCTCTTTGAGTTACATGTGCTATCCATTTTAGCTGTTATTACTCTTTCCAGTACTGGTTGGGGTTTCCTTCCTAACCTTTTGTTTGAAGTAGTGTGAAATGTCAACATCTTGATTATATCATTATTTTCTCTTTGAGTTACATGTGCTATCCATTTTAGCTGTTATTACTCTTTCCAGTACTGGTTGGGGTTTCCTTCCTAACCTTTTGTTTGAAGTAGTGTGGAATGTCAACATCTTGATTATATCATTATTTTCTCTTTGAGTTACATGTGCTATCCATTTTAGCTGTTATTACTCTTTCCAGTAACATTACTGATTGGGGTTTCCTTCCTAACCTTTTGTTTGAAGTAGTGTGGAATGTCAACATCTTGATTATATCATTATTTTCTCTTTGAGTTACATGTGCTATCCATTTTAGCTGTTATTACTCTTTCCAGTACTGGTTGGGGTTTCCTTCTAACCTTTTGTTTGAAGTAGTTTGGAATGTCAACATCTTGATTATGTCATTATTTTCTCTTTGAGTTACATGTGCTATCCATTTTAGCTGTTATTACTCTTTCCAGTACTGGTTGGGGTTTCCTTCCTAACCTTTTTGTTTGAAGTAGTGTGAAATGTCAACATCTTGATTATATCATTATTTTTTCTCTTTGAGTTACATGTGCTATCCATTTTAGCTGTTATTACTCTTTCCAGTACTGGTTGGGGTTTCCTTCCTAACCTTTTGTTTGAAGTAGTGTGGAATGTCAACATCTTGATTATATCATTATTTTCTCTTTGAGTTACATGTGCTATCCATTTTAGCTGTTATTACTCTTTCCAGTACTGGTTGGGGTTTCCTTCCTAACCTTTTGTTTGAAGTAGTGTGGAATGTCAACATCTTGATTATATCATTATTTTCTCTTTGAGTTACATGTGCTATCCATTTTAGCTGTTATTACTCTTTCCAGTACTGATTGGGGTTTCCTTCCTAACCTTTTGTTTGAAGTAGTGTGGAATGTCAACATCTTGATTATGTTATTATTTTCTCTTTGAGTTACATGTGCTATCCGTTTTAGCTGTTATTACTCTTTCCAGTACTGGTTGGGGTTTCCTTCCTAACCTTTTGTTTGAAGTAGTGTGGAATCTCAACATCTTGATTATATCATTATTTTCTCTTTCAGTTACATGTGCTATCCATTTTAGCTGTTATTACTCTTTCCAGTACTGATTGGGGTTTCCTTCCTAACCTTTTGTTTGAAGTAGTGTGGAATGTCAACATCTTGATTATATCATTATTTTTCTCTTTGAGTTACATGTGCTATCCATTTTAGCTGTTATTACTCTTTCCAGTACTGATTGGGGTTTCCTTTCTAACCTTTTTTGTTTGAAGTAGTGTGGAATGTCAACATCTTGATTATATCATTATTTTCTCTTTGAGTTACATGTGCTATCCATTTTAGCTGTTATTACTCTTTCCAGTACTGGTTGGGGTTTCCTTCCTAACCTTTTGTTTGAAGTAGTGTGGAATGTCAACATCTTGATTATATCATTATTTTCTCTTTGAGTTACATGTGCTATCCATTTTAGCTGTTATTACTCTTTCCAGTACTGGTTGGGGTTTCCTTCCTAACCTTTTTGTTTGAAGTAGTGTGGAATGTCAACATCTTGATTATATCATTATTTTCTCTTTGAGTTACATGTGCTATCCATTTTAGCTGTTATTACTCTTTCCAGTACTGGTTGGGGTTTCCTTCCTAACCTTTTTGTTTGAAGTAGTGTGGAATGTCAACATCTTGATTATATCATTATTTTCTCTTTGAGTTACATGTGCTATCCATTTTAGCTGTTATTACTCTTTCCAGTACTGGTTGGGGTTTCCTTCCTAACCTTTTGTTTGAAGTAGTGTGGAATGTCAACATCTTGATTATATCATTATTTTCTCTTTGAGTTACATGTGCTATCCATTTTAGCTGTTATTACTCTTTCCAGTACTGATTGGGGTTTCCTTCCTAACCTTTTGTTTGAAGTAGTGTGGAATGTCAACATCTTGATTATATCATTATTTTCTCTTTGAGTTACATGTGCTATCCATTTTAGCTGTTATTACTCTTTCCAGTACTGATTGGGGTTTCCTTCCTAACCTTTTGTTTGAAGTAGTGTGGAATGTCAACATCTTGATTATATCATTATTTTCTCTTTGAGTTACATGTGCTATCCATTTTAGCTGTTATTACTCTTTCCAGTACTGGTTGGGGTTTCCTTCCTAACCTTTTTTTGTTTGAAGTAGTGTGGAATGTCAACATCTTGATTATATCATTATTTTCTCTTTGAGTTACATGTGCTATCCATTTTAGCTGTTATTACTCTTTCCAGTACTGATTGGGGTTTCCTTCCTAACCTTTTGTTTGAAGTAGTGTGGAATGTCAACATCTTGATTATATCATTATTTTCTCTTTGAGTTACATGTGCTATCCATTTTAGCTGTTATTACTCTTTCCAGTACTGATTGGGGTTTCCTTCCTAACCTTTTTGTTTGAAGTAGTGTGGAATGTCAACATCTTGATTATATCATTATTTTCTCTTTGAGTTACATGTGCTATCCATTTTAGCTGTTATTACTCTTTCCAGTACTGATTGGGGTTTCCTTCCTAACCTTTTGTTTGAAGTAGTGTGGAATGTCAACATCTTGATTATATCATTATTTTCTCTTTGAGTTACATGTGCTATCCATTTTAGCTGTTATTACTCTTTCCAGTACTGATTGGGGTTTCCTTCCTAACCTTTTGTTTGAAGTAGTGTGGAATGTCAACATCTTGATTATATCATTATTTTCTCTTTGAGTTACATGTGCTATCCATTTTAGCTGTTATTACTCTTTCCAGTACTGATTGGGGTTTCCTTCCTAACCTTTTGTTTGAAGTAGTGTGGAATGTCAACATCTTGATTATATCATTATTTTCTCTTTGAGTTACATGTGCTATCCATTTTAGCTGTTATTACTCTTTCCAGTACTGATTGGGGTTTCCTTCCTAACCTTTTGTTTGAAGTAGTGGGAATGTCAACATCTTGATTATATCATTATTTTCTCTTTGAGTTACATGTGCTATCCATTTTAGCTGTTATTACTCTTTCCAGTACTGATTGGGGTTTCCTTCCTAACCTTTTGTTTGAAGTAGTGTGGAATGTCAACATCTTGATTATATCATTATTTTTTTCTCTTTGAGTTACATGTGCTATCCATTTTAGCTGTTATTACTCTTTCCAGTACTGATTGGGGTTTCCTTCCTAACCTTTTTGTTTGAAGTAGTGTGGAATGTCAACATCTTGATTATATCATTATTTTCTCTTTGAGTTACATGTGCTATCCATTTTAGCTGTTATTACTCTTTCCAGTACTGATTGGGGTTTCCTTCCTAACCTTTTGTTTGAAGTAGTGTGGAATGTCAACATCTTGATTATATCATTATTTTCTCTTTTTGAGTTACATGTGCTATCCATTTTAGCTGTTATTACTCTTTCCAGTACTGGTTGGGGGTTTCCTTCCTTTTTTGTTTGAAGTAGTGTGGAATGTCAACATCTTGATTATATCATTATTTTCTCTTTGAGTTACATGTGCTATCCATTTTAGCTGTTATTACTCTTTCCAGTACTGATTGGGGTTTCCTTCCTAACCTTTTGTTTGAAGTAGTGTGGAATGTCAACATCTTGATTATATCATTATTTTCTCTTTGAGTTACATGTGCTATCCATTTTTAGCTGTTATTACTCTTTCCAGTACTGGTTGGGGTTTCCTTCCTAACCTTTTGTTTGAAGTAGTTGGAATGTCAACATCTTGATTATATCATTATTTTCTTTGAGTTACATGTGCTATCCATTTTAGCTGTTATTACTCTTTCCAGTACTGGTTGGGGTTTCCTTCCTAACCTTTTGTTTGAAGTAGTGTGAAATGTCAACATCTTGATTATATCATTATTTTCTTTTGAGTTACATGTGCTATCCATTTTAGCTGTTATTACTCTTTCCAGTACTGATTGGGGTTTCCTTCCTAACCTTTTGTTTGAAGTAGTGTGGAATGTCAACATCTTGATTATATCATTATTTTCTCTTTGAGTTACATGTGCTATCCATTTTAGCTGTTATTACTCTTTCCAGTACTGGTTGGGGTTTCCTTCCTAACCTTTTGTTTGAAGTAGTGTGGAATGTCAACATCTTGATTATATCATTATTTTCTCTTTGAGTTACATGTGCTATCCATTTTAGCTGTTATTACTCTTTCCAGTACTGGTTGGGGTTTCCTTCCTAACCTTTTGTTTGAAGTAGTGTGAAATGTCAACATCTTGATTATATCATTATTTTCTCTTTTGAGTTACATGTGCTATCCATTTTAGCTGTTATTACTCTTTCCAGTACTGGTTGGGGTTTCCTTCCTAACCTTTTGTTTGAAGTAGTGTGAAATGTCAACATCTTGATTATATCATTATTTTCTCTTTGAGTTACAAGTGCTATCTATTTTAGCTGTTATTACTCTTTCCAGTACTGATTGGGGTTTCCTTCCTAACCTTTTGTTTGAAGTAGTGTGGAATGTCAACATCTTGATTATATCATTATTTTCTCTTTGAGTTACATGTGCTATCCATTTTAGCTGTTATTACTCTTTCCAGTACTGATTGGGGTTTCCTTCCTAACCTTTTGTTTGAAGTAGTGTGGAATGTCAACATCTTGATTATATCATTATTTTCTCTTTGAGTTACAAGTGCTATCTATTTTAGCTGTTATTACTCTTTCCAGTACTGGTTGGGGTTTCCTTCCTAACCTTTTGTTTGAAGTAGTGTGGAATGTCAACATCTTGATTATATCATTATTTTCTCTTTTGAGTTACATGTGCTATCCATTTTAGCTGTTATTATTCTTTCCAGTACTGATTGGGGTTTCCTTCCTAACCTTTTTGTTTGAAGTAGTGTGGAATGTCAACATCTTGATTATATCATTATTTTCTCTTTGAGTTACATGTGCTATCCATTTTAGCTGTTATTACTCTTTCCAGTACTGATTGGGGTTTCCTACCTAACCTTTTGTTTGAAGTAGTATGGAATGTCAACATCTTGATTATATCATTATTTTCTCTTTGAGTTACATGTGCTATCCATTTTAGCTGTTATTACTCTTTCCAGTACTGGTTGGGGTTTCCTTCCTAACCTTTTGTTTGAAGTAGTATGGAATGTCAACATCTTGATTATATCATTATTTTCTCTTTGAGTTACATGTGCTATCCATTTTAGCTGTTATTACTCTTTCCAGTACTGGTTGGGGTTTCCTTCCTAACCTTTTTGTTTGAAGTAGTGTGGAATGTCAACATCTTGATTATATCATTATTTTCTTTTGAGTTACATGTGCTATCTATTTTAGCTGTTATTACTCTTTCCAGTACTGATTGGGGTTTCCTTCCTAACCTTTTGTTTGAAGTAGTGTGGAATGTCAACATCTTGATTATATCATTTTTTCTTTGAGTTACATGTGCTATCCATTTTAGCTGTTATTACTCTTTCCAGTACTGGTTGGGGTTTCCTTCCTAACCTTTTGTTTGAAGTAGTGTGAAATGTCAACATCTTGATTATATCATTATTTTCTCTTTGAGTTACATGTGCTATCCATTTTAGCTGTTATTACTCTTTCCAGTACTTGTTGGGGTTTCTTTCCTAACTTTTTGTTTGAAATAGTGTGGAATGTCAACATCTTGATTATGGCTCTTTGAATTAAAAGTGATATCCATTTAATTGTTGCTGTTGTTGGTAGTTCTCAAATGATGTGGATCTGTTATTTGGTACAGTTCCTTGTTCTTTGTTTGTGATTCTGTACCACTTGTTCAAACGAGGATACTCTTTGCCAAGACCCTCAGGCTTTACTTGCTCAAAGCCTTTTTTCATCATTGATCTTAGGAAGTGATTGTATATAACTGATAGTTTACATATTTCTGTAAACTTGATTATGTCATTGTTTTCTTTTGAAGTTACATGTGCAACACGTTTTAGTTGTTGCCATTGTTGAAAGTTATCAAGCGATTTGGTGTCTGTTATTTGGTATGTGGGACCAAAGATAATGCAATATTTTCAAAGAATTAACTTTATTCAATCATTGTAGATGTAAAGAACTGCTGACTGACATTAGAGAGAGAGTCTGTCAGTTAATGCATGCATATTAACATTGTATTTAAAATGCTTGAATAAACTCCAGACACAAAATGGATATTTTTCATACTCTTGGTAAACCATTATTTGTCTCAAATTGTGTTGATACACACACACACACACACACACACACACACGCACACACACGCGTACATGCACAAATATATGCATATATATATATATATATGTTAATGTTTAATTAAAACTAACTTTTCAAAATATAAAATATATAAAAAATATAAAAATACTTTTTACTTTTATGTTTTATATAATTTATATATATATATATATATATATATATATATATATATTGCATATATTTTGTATGGCATCATGTTTTCATTAAGACATGTCTGCTAAAATAACTTAGACAAGTTTTATCTACTTATTTTTAATAATATCCTCTCATAATTATGGATAAGATTTTTAGTATCCTTATTAAAGTAACAAATAAAATTACCATGCTGATGCATATTCATTTCATTCTGAGTACTTTTGACATTAGCACAATGTCATCTTCAAGGTCTTGTTTTTCTCTAGGTCAAAAAATTGTTGTGTTCAGCATTTTTCTAAGAAAAAATTGTTGTCTTTTTCTGAAAATTAAATTTTGTATGTTTAATTAAAACTAACTTTTCAAAATATAAAATATATAAAAAATATAAAAATACTTTTACTTTTTATGTGTATATATATATATATATATATATATATATATATATATATATATATGTGAAAACACTAATGTTATGTATTGTTCAATTTAAAATTTTATCACGTAGACTCAAGGGACACAAACGTCAAGGGAGGTAACTAAGTTATTTTAATGTGTAAATATTTTTAAAAAAACTATTTATAATTATTAGTTAAAACCTAGATATTTTTAAACTATCTATTGTAAACATTTTAAAACATTTGTGCAATATTCATAATTAATTTGATTAAGGGTTGGTTTCAGTTATTTAATATAGATTCAAGAATTTTTAGTTTATGTTTATTATTTTCATGAAATAGTATGGATGTATTTTCAATAAGAACAAACTTTCCTAGCAGCAGACATAGTAATTATTTCAATATAATCTTTTATAAGATTATATTTTAAGGAGAAAAATACCAAAATGATTAGCACTATTGTGCATACACACACACACACACACACACATGCACACACACACATATATATATATCTATATATATCTATATATATTATATATATATATATATATATATATATATATATATATATATATACACATACAAGGTGTGATGGATAAAGTTTTGTCTAAGTTACGCAAAAATTAAAATAACACTGAAATCTCATTTTAACAGATATATTTACCAAAATTAAACAAAATATCTTGAAATATGAAAGAGTAAATTTATTCAATAAAATCATCATTGTGAAGTGAAAAATGCTAAACTTATGTAGTGTATGATTTTTAAATTTTATGATGTAATCCTACTCATACAGTAATGTCAAGGGAGGTAATTAAATTATTAAGATGTCTATCTGTTTTTTAAACAAATCTATTTTAAGCTATTAGTTAAAACCTAGATATTTTTAAACTATCTATTGTGAACATTTTAAAACATTTGTGCAATATTCATAATTAATTTGATTAAGGGTTCGTTTCAGTTATTTAATATAGTTTCAAGAATTTTTAGTTTATGTTTATTATTTTCATGAAAAAGTATGGATGTATTTTCAACAAAAATTTTCCCAAATTGTGAATGTGGACCAGCTGCTGTTGTAAATGCATGCTGTGCCTCACACTGTCAAAGGAGTTGAAGTCTGGGGAGTTAGGTGACCAGATGTAAGAAGTGATGTGGTTGCAGAAATTGCCTGACAGCCATGACTGCATTCTCCTGCTTATGTAGCAGGCTGCAGTGTCCTTTTGCCAGACATAATGTCTTCCAGTGGCCACCCTCTTAAATTAGAGCAGCACCACCTCCTCAAGGCACTTGACATTGGCCTTAGTGTTCAGTTTGAGGCATGGCACCAACAAATTCAGGAGTTATTTTTGTATCAGAATGGTCAGAATGACTTTTCCTGGATGCTGTATTTACGTAATCACCATTAGACTCATCCAACTCTTTCCGAATCTTCTGTACTCTCTTCAGATTTACACCCAAACACTCTGAAATGTTTGTATTGGAGATTCCAGCACAAATACCAAGTAGTACAAGAGACCCTTTCCAAATTTCTGGCAGAGTGAATTGTGTCATGGTGCTCTTTTTTTAACAGATGGTGCCCAACTGACCCTACTATACTGTGCAGTTGACAAATTAAAAAACAAAATGCATGCTCAAAATTAAAAATATAAAATGGGGAACAATTTACCCATCACATCCTGCATATAGGCTGCTACAAAAGTAGGTATACCATAAGTATTATACTAGTATTACCTGTATTATAATAGTGATTCTCGGATTCATTTAATACTAGAATTGATTTAATTAATTAAATCATTTTTAATATTTTTATTTTCATAATTTTTATTATAATACATTTATTATAATTTTTATTTTTTAATAAATAATAATAAATAATAATAATAAACGTTTTATTGGTAAAGCAGAATATATGAATGATGTAGGCAAACATTTTGAACTTTTGAGGGATCAATATGATTATTAGTGATATGTTTATTATTGATATGTTAAAATTGATATTTTTGTTATTGATATCTTTTTATTGGTTTGTTCTAATGATATATTATTGATATCTTTATTATTGATATCATTATTATTGATATCTTTATTACTGATATGTTATTATTCATATCTTTATTATTGATATATTTATTATCGATATTTTTATTATTGAGATCTCTATTATTGATATATTATTATTGATATATTATTATTGATATATTTATTATTGATATCATTATTATTGATATATTATTATGGTTATCTTTATTATTGATATATTATTATTGATATGTTATTATTGATATATCTATTATTGATATCTTTATTATTGATTATTGATATCTTTATTATTGATATCTTTATTATTTATTTATTATCAATTTGTTTATTATTGATATGTTTAGTATTAATATCTTTATTATTGATATCTTTATTATTGATATGTTATAATATGTTTATTATTGATATCTTTATTATTGATATATTATTATTGATATCTTTATTATTATGCTTTTATAATCAATACAATATGTTCTGTGCACATGTTTTGTCTTTCATTACTGTACACCAATGTTTGTATCTCCTTGTATATACACATATACACACACAGATATATACACTTCTTTGTACAGACACACTCGCATATTTATTGGTCAGATTTTAAGAAGTTGATCAGAAGTATGGGATTTCAGCAGACACTCCATTCCTATGCCACTTGATGCCCACAAAAGGTAACAAAAGAAAAGAATCTAAAAAAAAATAAAGAATCAGGAAAAGCAAAGAGATGATAATTGTAATAGTAATATCAGCTGTTTCCTTATAAGGAAACATTTAGCATTCATTGAGCAAACATTTGCACTTGCTTACTGGATGAAATTTATAAAAACATCTTTCATAAATTTCACAAGTTCCAGTATCAATGACAAGTTTATTCTTTTGTATGGATTAGAATGGAATGTCAGCATCTTGATTATATCATTGTAATCTCTTTGAGTAACATGTTAATTATGCTGACTCTTGTGGTCTTCCCAAGGATTAAATTCACCATCTTTGGTTAAGAAATTTCTGAAGACTCCTTGGCTTATTATCTTCTCAGCAGTGATAGTAGCAGACTTTTCTTCCTTCCTATCAAAGTGGATTTAACTATTTGGTTCTCCTCAGTGAAAATTGTTCTATTTGTCTGGTGAAATGCTGACCCTCACTTTATTGAGCAAGATCCTGTTTTATCAATTTTATATCCATTTTAATTCTTCCTGTTGTTGAAAGTCCTCAAATGATGTGATTTCTGTTATCTAGTACAATTCTTTGTTTGTGATTCTGTAGCATCAAGACTCAATGAATAATGCGGCTCCCTGAGTCCTACATATTTCACTTGCTTGAAGCTATTTTTGACCATTAATCTGATAAAGCAGTTGTATATTACTGACAAATTAGATATTTCTGAACATGTTTGATACCATGAATGGAATCCATATAAAAGTCTTGATCTGATGAGGCTATTTAACAATATAACATGAGTTTTCAGTTTAATTTTTGGAATTTGTAGCTGCTGGCAGTGTTGGGCGAAACTGTCTTAGCACAACTTATTCTATATTCAGTTTCCTTATCTGCCATACTGAATTTACTGTAATTGATCCATTCTCCGAGTTATTTGATGGCACTCATTGGAAACATCCACAAGCAGCTGGACCAAAACAATAAATGACATCTGATAGGCAATAGCAAATAAAATGTTTGCTTGCATCAAAAAAGTAAATACAAATACTGGCATTTTTTTAAGGCTCTATCTTACCATTAACCGATTCTGTTATAGGAATATAGCCATGTTGCTAAGTGCTGATAAAAGGTATCTAGTTATTTGATTATGAAAGTTTCTATCCCTGGCCAAGGCAATTAATGTCATATGTTCTAGTTCAGGAGGAAAAAGCTAAAAGAATAATTCTCCTTCTTCTATATGCCATGTCTCTTCAGGATGTTGGCAATCATGGCTCTCCACAATTTCCTTTCATTGTAATATTTTTTTCTTTTTGCCATCCTTCTCAATCCCTGTTTGGCAATCCATTTCCTCAAGCTTGCCAGATACATTATGCATTGCTTTCTTCTTGCTCTCTTGTGTTCGGTCTGTCCTCTGTGTATCAAAATTTCCAAGCCCTCTTTCCTCATTAAGAACCATAGAAATTTCAACTATCTCTAAGTGATGTTAAATATAAGTCTCCTTTTAGTTCCCATTTTCTCTTGTTACGTGTTGATAATTGTAACAAAGGAAAAAAAAAATGATTTACCGCAACACAGAGCTAAATCACAAACAAATATTTAATTTATTAAAACACAACATAAAATATATACACGATAAACAATTGTGGCCTACAAAACTGAAAACACAGAGTTACTGGTGAAGTGTAACAAGAGAGGAGGAAGGTGAGTCAAATATCTTTATCACTTTAGGGCTAGTGAAGTAATCTAAGTGCTATATTTGGAAATCCACAAAGGTGTGTAAATAAATATTAATTTTTAGTTTGGTCAATGAAAATTAGTCAAAATTCTATTTACCAAATTTGTTCCATGAAATTCTCTTTTGGGTTTTTGTTGGTCGGCAACTTTTTATAGAGATTCTTTCGGCTGGATATAATAGTCCTTGAATCAAAAGCCAGAGTTGATAACAGCAGAAATTCCCATTCATCAACTGACAACCCTTTTCCAAAATCGCAGCTAAGGAAGAGATTATTCATTCTAACATCTAATTTGCATATTTCTAGATGTTTCACGAATCATCTAGATTCTTCTCGAATATACTGGAATGATCTAGAATCTTCCAAACGTTCTATTTCAAATTTCTCTATTTTATATCTACTTCATGAAAGAAAACTTCTTTGTATTAACAGGTAGGACTCAGTAGAATCCCTCACTAAAAATTTTAACCTTATTGAGACTTTCTTATTATAGAAATGGATCCTTGTAACACTCTAAAACTTGTTCGTTGCTCAATTGTTCAGTTCATGTTATTTGCAGAACCACTTTTATATTGATTCCTCTTCAAATGTGAGGTGAGTATCCAGCATTCATTACCATATAGAAGGGCTGATATTACATAACAGCTCAGTACTCTCTGCTTTATTTCTAAATCTTACAGTTTCTTAATAATCTGCTTAGCTTTTGGAAGGCATACATGGCTATAGTAATGCCCATAGGAAGAGATTTTTTATTAGGATAATTGGAGGTTACATAGTTTTCTTAGGATCCACTAACAACATTACAATGCCTCACCCATTAAAATTTTACATCTGTTGCTCTGAGTCTCCTCTTCATCTGTGAGGAAATTGTCCAGCATTCACTACCAAAGAGGAGGATTGACATTACAGTCTATGATATTCTCAACATCCTTCTGTAGAATAAAATAAGTTGACTAATGTTCCTTTTCCATTTATCAAGGCTTTCTACAACCATATAAGACGACCCATATTATATGACATTTACACACATTTTTCTTTCTAATGAACTTTTAGTGTTTCATTGTACTTCCCTAAATATTTGAAAGGCATCTTTTGCTATTCCCATGCACCATGCGATATTTAATCTATTCTGTCCTCTGACAAAATATTTCCCAAGTATTTAAATTTAGTACATGCATGATTTCGCTATCTCTAAATTATAGTTTGCTTCTTCGGATCTAAATTTTTGCTGAAAACAAAACATTCTATCTTCTTACAATTAATGCTTAGTCCTTTCTTCTCACTTTCTTTTACGAACTCCAATTAAGAATTTGCGTATTAGGCTGTTTCTCTTGCTGCCAACCAAACATTCTGTCTTTTTACAATTAATGACTTGTCCTTTCTTTTCGCATTATTTTACTACCTCCAGTTCATAGTTTGCATCTTAGGCTGTTGCATGTGCTAAAAACCAAACATTCTATCTTTAAACAACTGATGCTTAGTCCTTTCTTCTCACTTTCTTTTACTACCTCCAACTCATAGGTTGCATCTATGGTTTTTGCTCTTGGTGACAACCAAACATTCTATCTTCTTACAATTAATACTTAGTCCTTTCTTCTCACTTTCTTTTACTACCTCCAACTCATAGGTTGCATCTATGGTTTTTGCTCTTGGTGACAACCAAACATTCTATCTTCTTACAATTAATACTTAGTCCTTTCTTCTCACTTTCTTTTACTACCTCCAACTCATAGGTTGCATCTAAGGCTTTTGCTCTTGCTGACAACCAAATATTCCTTCTTCTTTCAATTAATGTTTAGTCCTTTCATTTCCTTACACTTTCTTTTACTTCCTTCTGTTTGTGTACCTACAGTTTCAATATTGTGTCTGCTACCAGCACTATTTCATCTGCCTAAATTCATATTAACTAAATTAACCAATATGTAATATCTCTTAACATAGTGGACTGAAACAATTTACGCCCATGGATTGAAAAAAGGATTCATTTTAAAATTTAAGGAAGTTCTTCAGATATAACAATCACCTGATGAAGTTCAGATAGTGTATCAGTCAAAATGACAAATTTTGTGTTACCATAATTGATTAATTGATTGATACAGTTTGCACTATTTACATTTTTTTGTTTATTGTTTCCATCTTTACTGTCAGTTTCACAACATTTCAGCTGTTGTACATTCTGTCCTTCTTCAGGTGATGATATACAGTACAATTTTGAATCAAACTCTTTAAAAGAAATTGGTTCCTGACGTATTATTTTTGTAAGTCCCAAAAATTCATATACTGATGTCCCTAGTGGATAAAAATGTTGCTTGAAGATAATCCAGTGACATGACCCAAAGAGTTCTGAGTTCAATTCCTAGCCACAGCAGAGGTGAACAAAAACTTGGAGTGTTGAGTAACTTAAGGGAATTGATGGGTGAAATGTCATGAAGATAGCAATAAAAATGAGGACAATAGTCCAAGCAATGTAAATAGTGTAAATAATTACAACACCTCATCTCAGAAATATATACAGATTCTGAAGAATACTGGAGTGTACAATGGCTGAAACATCATGTATATGACAATAAAGATGAGGACAACAGTCTGAAAAATGTAAATAGTTACAATACCTCATTACAAAAATATAGACAGATATTGATTGATACATGTTGGGTATCCTTTATCTACAACATTCAACATCCAAAGGCTTTTCAGGTGCTGACATGATTTGCAAAAAATGAAAAAGTTTCAGAAAGTACTGGGAAGGTTCCCAGATGATTAGGAGCTGTTGTAAGTGACCTCATCTGCCCTGGGTAGGGTTCCCCAGCCCAGCTAAGTAATCCATGCTGGTACCAGTTTTTTTATTAGCGATTGTCACAGCAATATGTTTGTTTGTAGATTAATTTACCAGGTGTTTCATGCTCAGTAAAGATATCCAAAATGTCAAAAGGTCCTGCAGATACCCATAAGGATAGTGGAAAGAAAAAAAGATAACATCTATGTTTCTGAATATCACAGAAAGTCAAAACTAGAGAGGAGTGTAAGAGTTTGAAACAACGACGACCAAAGAGACTTGAAGGAAAAATTGTTAAAGTTTTTTACTGAAAGTGATGAACAGAAATTTACGAAAAATAGAAAAACACTGCATAGATCCAAAATGATTATCTCGATCATGTATTGATTGAGTGGATTCATCAGTGTTGGAGTCAGTATATGCCTCTTATATAAAACTACCTTCGGTTTTTATATAAGCTCTGTTATGAAATATAAAAGGATATCATGTTTATGCTTGGGTTTCATTCCCAAACTGCCCCATTTTATAGATGCTATATGTCACACCTGACATACCTATTCTATGAAAGGCAGTGAGCCATTTACCTGATGAGCTTGTTAAAATGGATGGTGAAACAAGAGACAAAGGTCTTAGCAGAGAGAGAGAAAACTGCAAAGAGCCACATGAGATAGAAAGTTGTTGAGAATCAAGATTGCTTATGTCCTGAAGGGATGTCACAGATAGAAGAAGTATAAGTCAATTCTTCTGGCATATAGATATAGGAATTGATTAAGTGCATGTCATTACCTGAGGGTCGGGCAGTGAACAAAATATTCTCTGTGTCAATACAAGAGAGCAAAAAAACAATTACAAAGATATTAACTAAAAACCAAGTTCATGGTCTACTGAGCCATTGTAATCTTGACTTTCCTGTTTGCTCGTGAGCTCTGGGTATTCTACCAAAGAGACATCTGCAAACTTGAAAGATTTGATCAAATGAAACTTCGTCAAATCCTGCAGAACATGTTGCAGAACCGAATCACAAAAAACAAAGTTCTTTGCACAAAAATGAAGTACCTAGAAACTATTGTGATTTGCCACTGACTTTGTTGGACAGGATACCTTTCCTGGATGCCTACCCAGACATATCCTCATCTTGGAGCTCACATCTGGCAAGAGACCATGTGGAGACTCATATAGTCGGATCAGCTCAAAAAGCACCTTGTTGAGGACAAATCAATCTGGTCAATTTGGAGAATGAAACTGCAGAAAGAATCATTTGGAAAAGAGCAGTCCAGTCCATGAACAAAAAACAATATACTTTGAAAACACAAGACAAATAGAAGAGATCCCAAAGAAAAGGCAAGAACTCTCTATCCCCTGAACCCTCCTGCAGTGGCTTCGATGTCTCTTCAGATCCAACATAGAACTCATTTCACACAGAAAGAAATATCGATGAGAACCGCAATACTCAAAAACGAGTTCTGACAATGACATTAATGAAGAAGAATTAATTTAACATTGACAGTGGAATGAAAAATTTACACCTATGCATTGAATAAAAGAGTTTTGGTTTGAAATTCAAAGAAGATTTTCAAATATAACAGACACCTGAAGAAGGCCAGAGAATGTAACAGCCAAAATATCATAATTAGGCTTGCACTAATTAATTGATATTAATTATTGGCAATTTAATTACTATTAATTGGCAAAAAATCGATGAAAACCTATGAAAATATATAAGTAGAAAGAATTCAGACGGGTCACAAAACACAATGGTCACAAAATCCAAACATATATGAACACACACAAGCAATGAAATACGCTTTTAGATATACTCAAAGGTTGGAGTTTATATACACACCCTAGACACTCATGTTTGGTTAGATCAAAAGTTGAATGTCCTGCCAAGTTCTATAAGAGTCAAGAAACATAGATCTAGATAGAAGATATTTTTTTAAATTATTTTCAGTAGAGAGTACATGTGACTCATGGGCTTTTCATTTGATAATGATTGTGACTACTTTCATGACTACAGAATATTTAAATTCATTTTATATTTAAGATGAGCAGTAGAGCCCGGCGTTGCCCGGGGATGTAACAGTAAGAGATAGATCAAGTATCGACCATCATAAAGACTGAAAAATAAAATTGACAAAGATTATTGTTTAAGGTTGACGGACACACATGTCTTAATTAGTTTTTTTTTTTTTTTTTTTTTTTTTACGAATTGGTCAAACCCAAACTCAAACAAAAACATTGTTTTCAATCGTTATGAGTCTCCAGATTGAATAGAATTTTATTATAAACAATTGTCTTGTAAATGGATTTTTTAAAGCATTCTGAATGTAAAAATAAAGAAAAAAGTGTGAAAGACAATAAGAAACACTACCTGCCAAAAAAAAGTGAAATTTTGTTTAAATCGGTTGAAAAATGTAGGAAATCCGATCCCATATATAAACGAACACACACACACACACACACAACCTGGGTTTTTAACCCGATGTGAGTTGTCCCCCTTTCATTAATGCCTCTTAATCGTGTTTTCAAATTGATTTTGTGCAAAAACAATTGTGTTTTTCCCATTTTTGGCACTGTTAGAACCACCGCAATGTAATTTTACGTAGTCCTGTGAAGTTTTGTTGAAATCGGTTGAAAAATGTAGGAAATGTGATCCCATATATAAATGTTACAGACACACACGCACACACACAATCTGCATTTTATAAGTAAGATGACTTAAACCAGGGGTGAAATGTTTGTGATGTAATAGACAAATATGACTGAATTGGAAAAAACTGATTATTTAGCAAACAAATCTGATGACCAATTAAACAGCAAATAGTGGTATCACCAATTACCAATTAACTGACATAATTTATTCCTATGGATTGAATAAAAAGTTCAGTTTGAAATGTTAGGAAGGTTTTCAGATATAATAAACAATTGAGAATGTTGCAATTAAAATGTCAATATTAGGGTTGAAGTAATACCAAGAAAACATGAGACCTTTAGAAGGCTTTAATAAACTAACAAGATGGCTACATTTTCTACTGAAGAGTCAACAACAAAGGGAGGTTATTAATAGTAAGTCAAAAGTGAGATTTGCTATTTACCCATAGCTAGGCGGAGAAGAAGATGATTCATACCTTTCCCTCAAATCCATTATATGCTAATACATTTGGCAAATGTATGAATCCTCTTCTTCTCCTCCCAGCTATGGGTAAATAGCAGGACAGACCAGGTTCTATAGTCTTGGATAGCAACTGGTCTACCACAGAAAGAAATCTGCCTTGTCAGTCATTCATTGAAAGATACATGATTGCCTAAGCATGAATCATGCATGGCACTTAACTGGCTAACAAAAGGGAGATTACTAGGAAAAGACCTGTTCCCAAGAGAAAGAGGCAAAGGTTGCATTGTAAAATCGCCAAAATAATATAATCAATAATTCATTTCCTCTTGGTAAAAACTGGAAAAAAACTATCTGAAGATTATTTAAATTTATTCAATGTTTAAGACATTGGATGATTCAGGGATGAATTTTTGTGAATGTAATAAAAATGGATGACAGTGTTTGAGAACCAATGAATTATGAAAAAAAGAAAAGTTAACCGATTAATCGGCAGATGAACGTATGGCTGAGTGACAAACATCAGCCGATTAATCGGTAGATGCTGATATGGCCCATTGCCAAATATCAACTGATTAATCGATAAATGCTTATGCTTGAGTGCTAATTATGAGCCGATTAATCAGCAAATGCTGATATGATCATTACTGATTCTCTGCTGATTAATTCATACAAAACTAATCATATCTATAGCAACCAACATGAAGACACCAATTTGAATAAATCAGTGCATAATAATTATTCATTCTTGCTTCAGGAATTACGAAGACACAAATATGAAAATAATATTTAATTAATCTATGTATTTAGAAAGGCAGTATTATATATTTCTAATGATAGTGAAGAGATCATTTACTAGTCTATTGATTTTAATCCTCACTGGGTGCCCTGCAATTATATTAAGTTTAAGTTTAAAAAATTCTGCTACTTATGAGGAAATTGTCTCATGTATAAAAGTTTGTTATGTGGTGAAATGTCTGGTGGAACAAATGGTGCCAGTCTGTTGAGTGTTTCCTTGAAGTATTCTGCCCATCATGTCCTCTGTTCTTCTTCTGATGAGATAGTACTGCCGTTCTGGTTTTTGACGGGGCAACTGTTTTTCCCAGAGAGAGTCCTTTTCATGTTTCTTTGGCCCACTGCAGCCTCTGCTTCCTGGGCCAGGTCCTCAATGAAGTTCTCTTTTCTCGCACTTCTTTTCACTTCCCAGTTCTTCTCCCAGGAGTGTGTTTGCAATTTCTGCTTCTCTTCTAGGTCTTGGGTCTGGTTGATCTGGTCTTTCAATTCTTTTCTCTCAGTGACCAATGCCCATATTTCTGTTGTCAATTACTTCTTGCATTTCCTTGTTTTCCTCCCCAGAACTGTTTGGCATTTTGTATTCCAGTTATCGCGCAGGCTATGCCACTATTCTTCTATCATTTCTTCTGACAGCTGGGAAAGCAGGCCAAACTTGTTCCTCAGTTCAAGCTTGAATTCTTCTAATTTTCCCCTTCTCTTTCTTTCTCAGGCTGTTCACGTTCAACTTTCTTAAAAAATTCTACCACTTATGGGGAAATTCTGTTGTGTATAAAAGTATTAATTAATTATATCTAGTTAGCTGGTGGCTATGAGTTCAATCTCTGGACCATGCAGTGAAAGTTATATATTCTGGTTCAGTGCAAATCAAAACCAAAACTGGCACCAGAAAGATAGATTAATTGAAAAGAATGAATTGATACAATATATCTACAGGCTGGGATGGTGGAATGAGAATATTCTATCACCTGGGGATTGAATAATTTTAAGATTCCGAAAAGGTTAGAAAATAGGACATAAGAAGACTGGTGGGTATAACAGCTAAAACATGAATAAAACAACTAACATAAGGATACTCTACCTTGAGTGGCTATTGGGCCTTGTATTTGGCAGACACCTAATAAAAAAATGACCTCAGACTTCATATCCCTAAACAAGAACAACAAAAAGAGAGCAATTTACTTCCACTGATTGAATTGTGAATTTGAGGAAAAAATTTTAATTTAGTTTCACCAGCCAGTACAGCAATTGATAAAATAAAATTTATATACCAATGATTTATAAAATAAGGCTTATATATTTACAAACTGGGGCACCCATGTTTTTTAAAATAGGATACAGAAGTTTTGAAGAAATATGATAAATAGAAAACCATTTCATTGCAACTAGATTTGATTACTTGTTTCACCTTTTCTAGGCTTCATCAGATCAAAAATCAAAAAGGAATGTGTGTGTATGCTTAAATTATAAATCATTAGTGTTTTTTTCTGCTAAGCTGATGTTTCTCATACATATCTATAATAGGTAAGAGTTCAAGAATGGTAATGACAGTGTTGGATGACCAAATAAATGTTGAATGGTCTTGCTGGTATTTCGCTGTTGAAGTAGATATGTACCGAGTCATTTTTTTAAAAAAAAAAAGATGGCTAAAAAGAAGTCAAAAGAAATTTTTTTGGTAACAAGATATAAGTTTTTGTTGCTATCCAAGTGTCAGGATTCCAAACAATTAACAACAACAACAACATATCTTTTAAATGAAACATAAAAGTTTATTTTCTCAAAGAAAAGCAACAGAAGAACGTCAGTTGAAATAACATTTATATATTCTTTTGGGAAATATATAATAACAATAAAATGTCAAATTTTCATTGCAGTGAAGTATGTTTTAGAAAGTAAATAGCAGCATGACCCGGCATTGCCCGGGCTTGATTCAAAAATTGTGGACTCATGCAGCAATCACTATCACTTGACTTAAAATATTTTTGCCCTTACTTGCCTTTAAAGGAGTGCCCTTTGCTGTGCTGATGTTGCTACATGCCTTACTTCTTGCCTATCTCACACTGCAAATTTTTTTTCTAAGCTTTTACAAAAAAGAACTAAACAAAATGAACACAAAATGATAAGCTTTAAAAAGGACTCATAACTGGAAAAACCAAATGAAAAAGAATGTTAACAACAAATACTTTTTTCACACCCAACTCAGTTCTGCAGAATCAGAATCAACATTGAGTTTAAGCAAGCGAATGAGCCAATTGGAGTAAAGTGCCATGCAGATTTAAATTTTTCCCACTTGTGACAAATGCAGCTATCGATTTTTTTGCATGCTAGCATGTTAGTTAACATTCATGTCAGTCAGCTGTTGGCTCTCACGCTGGCCAATAAAATCTTCCTGCCTATTCATGGCAGCCAGCTATTGGCTCTCACTCTGGCCAGTAGAAAATGGCTGCAAACTACATGAAAACTGGTGTAGAAGTATGAAAAAATTGATTATTTCCACTATCGATGGGAGTTGGGAAATGAAAAATCAGTCTTGGCCTTCCCGCTAACTTGGAGCATGTGCATGTAAATTTTGGTGCAAATCTGTCGAAAATTACAGCCGTGCATTCGTTACACACACACACATCCTGCCTTTTATAGATAGAGATTTAGTATTCTTAGTATGGTGCAAAATGTGTGTACAGACTTACTTTATGACAGTCAGCCTAATGTGATTTCACAAAGTTTTTGTTGGTTATTCCCATCTATTGTGTGCATGGATTGGGCTTTAGTCAGTGGCTGCTGGATGTCGTCTCCTCCATTGTGTGAATATGTGTGAGTGCGTGTGCATGTGTGCATATGTAGATCAAATTGGCCTCTGAAATTGTTTTGAGCCTTGAGAAGTTGTATACTTCTATTTTTATATCCCTAAGGCCATTCAAAATCTAATTTCTCAAAGAGGTGCAAACTTTTCGAATGCAAGGTTTTCATTGGTCAATTTCACACTGGTTCACAAAAGTGGTGAAAAGGATTATTATTGTTATTTCCTAATGGTCCAAAAATAACACATGGTAGGTCTACAACTATGCCAACAAGTATTTTGGCTGTATTTGCTCTAGTAATGATTGTTTATCAAACAAACCCTCTGTTGGGATTTGATTGGTTGAAAAATATATATAGACACATAGAATTTGATTCCTATAAAGGTTTAAAAAAATGTCATGTTTGTTTTCTCTACCACTGCCTCTCTCCCACCAAGTATATATTTCTTCTCTGTTTTCTACGAAAGCTCCCTGGTTTTCTGTAAAATCATGGCTTCTTACTAGTCATTAATGTCATATGACTGACCATGTGCAGTACATAAAAAAAAGGGGAAAAGGAAGGTAATTTATTCAAATGCCAGTAAAATGACCTCCTAATGATTTCCTACTTTTGATTATCAAAGTAGATGCAGCAGGCTTTAGTATATTTTTAATTGTTTTGGTTTATTTTGTTTTACGGCATATCAACCCCAGTGGGTTATTTAATGCCAAGAAGATTTTTAGTTTGCAGATCAAGTTTCATTGATGTATTTTTGTAAAGCGAGTTTTTGTCAAGAGTCAAATCTATTGCTGGTAATTTTTTTTTTTTTCTAAAAATGTATTGCTGGTATTTTTACTATAAAAATCTATGTTTATACTTTCACAGAGTTTTAACCCAAGTTTGGATGTTAACTATTTGCCCTATAGCTTGGACCTTAGCAGGAATCAGGATGGACCTGGAAACAACAGCACTTGAAAAGTGGTTCCATGTACATCAAACCTCCCAATCAGAGACCTTGCAGCAGTTTATCGCTATAGCCAGGATGAATACCTATTTAATTGACTGTGAGTTGTTGGACTGACTAATAAAAGAAGGGATAATTAAATTTGATCTACATAAATACTTATATGAATTTAAAACAAAGCAAAATGTCTAACTTAGAAATATCTATTTTGGAATCTATTTTGCTAAAGAAAAATTTGTCATTATTGATGTTTGTCAAATTTCGTTGTCCCCAATGACAACAATCACAGGCGATTAGCAGGGTAAAAGAAAAAATTGATTTTTGTTTGTTCCTGGAAAGTTTTTCAATGATGAAATACTATAAAATATAGAAAATATATTCTGCTATATATTGTTCTTTTCATATTTTGTTTTCAATGCAGATATTTTTTTTTCTGAATATTAATAATAAAATAAAAATGATGCTCTTAAAAACAAATGGCCATTCTTATTATGAGTGATAAATCAAATCTATTTAATCTTGACTATGCTCTTCACATATATAAGCAGGGCTAGTTTGTAATACTGTTGAACCCCCTGACCAAGGGATCCCAGAGTTGATTGGGAGGCCTGGGCAGGGCTTTGTCTTTCCAGCTATCTTACAAACATGTAACAGCAATATATATATATATATATATATATATATATATATATATATATATATATATACAGGGTCTGATCAAAAACTATCGGGACTGGTGCTATAAAAAGAAAACTACAATATATATCAATTCAACAGTTAATATCCTTCAAAGTAATCCCCTTCTGAATCCACACACTTTATCCATCATTGTTTCCATGGATAGAACCATTCCTGGAAGTCCTTTTTTTTATAGTGAGCAGCTACCTCATTAAATTCTAGATATCCTCAACATCTTGAAATTTAATTATTTTCAATTTGGATTTGATTTCAAAAGAAGAAAAAGTTGCAAGGGGTTAGATCTGAAGAATATGGTTGTTGCCAGACCTTGGGAATCTCCTTGGCCAAAAACTGCTTCACAAGCCATGGTCATTCTTGGAACATCTGTGGTGTTACGAGACAACCACACTCTACACACTTTCCTAACAGCAAAATCGTCCAATTGTTAGATTAAGCTCTGAAGTGTTGTAGCTTAGAAATGATTAAAGATATCTTACTGAAATTCTCCCAGGTTTTTATAATACTACTGGACTCTACTTTGTGAAATAAGAATGTATCGTTACTCTCTAAAATTAACAGAAGAATAGTGATGAAATTGATCATCAATAAAAATAAAATGTTCATTAATTAATTAAGGATTGGAAGCTCATGAAGGATTCAAATAAAGTTCAAATATATATATATTCAGGATCATTTTCCAACTTCACCCTCTCTAACTTTCTAACTTCCTGTCCTGGAGTAACAAGGTACCTCACACGTTTCACATACAATTTCATTTTTAAGTCTTTTTTCATTGTTCTTTGGACTGTATTAGCTAAAACTCCTCTCTCACATGCCAAACATCTTATGGATTGAGTTGGATCTTTTCTAATTGGTCTCTTTAGCTCTAAGTTGAAATGATGATCCCACTTCCTGTTGTAATCTCCTGATCCAGTTTTCCTCTCTACTCTCCTTCTTTTTAAAACTTATTCACCATTGTCTTGTTGGTTCTTGGATGGACTTTGAAGTTGGAAGCCAGAGTATGAAATTGGTGCCATTACTGAAGGCCTGAATGATCTTTTTCCTAACACCATTGCTCATTTCAGAAGAGAGTGGGGCTGACGCAAAATGATTCTAACCTGTTCTCTTTCTAGTTAAATAATTCAAAGGGTTTTTCTGTGATTCTTACAAAAAATGGTGTCATGATGGCTAAGCATCTTATCTGAGAACCTGGACAAAAGAAACTCAATAAGTTTAGCAGTTTTTAGATATTAAACATTTTGTAGGATGGAAAATTATGCTGTTATATGATCTGGACAATTTTGCTGTTACACCCAGTACATTACAAATTAAACTAAATGCAACTGACTATTAAAGGATGAAAAATCTTTGGCGATTTTGATGTCAGTCTAGCTTGTTTATTTTTTGTCCAAACCTGTGAATTTGTTTTGCTCATCCTAAGTCTCGAATAGACACCATATAAAATTCAATATTTTTTATTTCTAACGTTGACTATGTAAAAATTATTCAAGTTTTGAACAAATAAAAATTTCAAGTTGATGTTAAAAAATTGCCACAAAACATTGATTTATTTAAGATTTCTTCATCTTAAATAGTCATAACAGACATACTATTTTGAGTTATCAGAATTTCTTAGATGAAGCATTGTCATTAATATAAATTTTTTTGCCTTTCATCCTACATTGGGTATGTTTTAAAAATCTTTTGTTTTTATAGTAAAAGTCAGGTTATGTTTCTTTTTATATCATATGTTGGTTTAGTATGCAGCATGGGCTATACATAAAGTGACCTCTGCTATAATGGTATTTTGCAACATGTAAACCATGTCATGGCCCAAAACCAAATACTTTATGTTCTAATCCCCTAACTATAAAACTGAAGTGAACAAGATGGTTTCCCAAAACTGCTATACATGGCCAGCACATACTACCCCCAAAACCTTCAACCTTCAGTAAGCATGATTGAGGCCCCAGGCAATACATTATGACACTCACTATCTTATCAAAATTAGAATTTTCCTACTCATCTACACATGCACACATACACATGCACACATACATATTCACACAGTGGAAGAGATGACAGCCAGCAGGCAACAACTAAGGCCTTGTCCATGAACACAATAGAAGCGATTAACCAGCAACCACTTACTAAGCCTTTGTCTATAAAATTACAAAGACGTTAGGCTGACCATCATAATGTAAGTCAGTTCACACATTTTACACTATACTTAATTACTTTATAAAACAAACTTCACTGTAAAGAAAATTGGACATTTTGTTGTTTGCGTATATTTCTGAAAAGAATATATAAATCTTATTTCAACTGACATTCTGTTTCTACTTTTCCTTCAGAAAATAACCTTTTCCATGTTTCATTTAAAAGATGTGTTGTTGTTAAATGTTTGGAATCCCAATACTCGGATAGCAACAAAAACCTGGGTAGACGGATCTCAACACCATACTTTAAAAACCTTGTGAACTGGTGCTACAGAATCATAAACAAAGAACTATACCAGAAACTACATCACTTGAGGACTTTCAACATCTGTAACAACTAAAACTGGTAGTATCTCTCACTTGACGAGTTAATAATGACACAAGATGCTGAAGTTCCACACGACCCCAAACAAAAGCCAAGGAGGAAATTCACCATCAATATTCAAAAGAACAATAACAGTAGACTTAATATTATGAAATAGTTATTCTTACTATTAGCATGTCACAAACAAACAGCACACTCTTTTTTATTCCCATTAAAACCTTCCACTTAAAATTTTAAGGACTGGACATTAATTTGACAAACAATCAAACCCTTCCCAATTATAAGGGGATTATCCAAAAGTAATGCCTCATATCTATGACTACAGAAGCTAGAATAGACACAGGAAATACAATAACACCATTGGACAGAGCAAATATTCCCCTACAAAATTTACCTCACTGTCACCATCATTCATTTTTGCCAAGAATGAACAAATAAATTCATGTCAAAATCTTATAAATCATCATAACTAAAACAACCTACTTTCACAAAGCAGCAGTTCTGAAATTCCTTACCTAACTGTGCTCAAATCCACTGACTGGTCTCCATAAAGGTTCAGCAAGTAGGGAGGAATGTTATTGGATGCTTTTTTTACCATTGCAATTATTTCCAAACTTGTTTTTCCTCAGGAACTTTACATATTAGGATATTAGTATAATCCTTTCACATTACTTGAAATTGATTACATTTTATATCTTTGAGAATAAGAATAGAAACTTATGACTCCAAACACCATTTTCCCAATTTTTTACACTCTTTCACATGCAAGACAAATATTCCATATTTTTTCTCATTTTTCCACCTGAATAATGAAAAAATAAGAGAACATGTACAGGTATTTCTTACATGATTTTCTGTTTAAGCTTTATAAATGATGTCACTTTGAAATGATTCTGTAAAAATGAGCACATGATTGTAAGGGAAAGAACAAACAAGGATTACAATTTCAACAGTGTGTATTGATCAATTTTCAGAATATATACATAGTTGTGTTAAAAGGTAACAAAATTGTTCATATGTAGTTCTTTAGTTGCCATTAGTAAAGGAAGTGATTAGGTGTAAAAATGTTCTAGGTAAGACCAAGAGTTGATAGATTTGTTGGGTTGGTTGATCAAAGTCACTGTTAATGTCAAGAGGAAGGCTGGAGTGGGTTAGTGAAGCCACATGGTAAAAAATTCATCCTCTACAATATAAGACCTAAAATGGAGTATACTGCTGCCATATATGCACAGGGGCTGCCCAGTCTTCACTTTATAGTATCAACAGAGCCCAAAAGCATCTCCATGAACTTGTGGGTGACATTATTTTCCACCCTACAATCGCTCTTTCAAAGACCAAACATTGCTAGCCTCTCACTGCTCTGTCACTACTTCCATGGAAAGTGCTCAGACAAACTACATTCCTTAGTTCTAGCAGTTCTAATCTTCATAGCTAGGACACACATTGTAGTGAACTATCGTAATTCCCTCCCTATTAGATTGGTGAGAAATAAATTCCACTTGAGCAGCTTCTTCACACAGATCACTGCACTGGGGTACCAACTCCCAAGAGGATGTTTTCCCAATTACAACAATTTTAATATGTTCAAACCTAAGGTTAACTATTATCTTCCCCAGATATCTTTATAAACTGTACCTCTTACTCTGTAACCCTCTACTTTGAGTGTTTCCCGAGCCTTGTACTGGTTGCAACCAACTGTAAAAAATAGATGAGTGGGATGATGTTGGTGTGGTGTTGATTCATGTTCTGGGTTGAAATCAACACCACTCAGGTGCAAGAATGGGTCAGTTGCCGAGTAATGAGGTCAACATGTAGAGCCTCTTTTCAGCAAGGTGCATGCTTTTATATCTGTTGTTTAAAAGTTGCAGGCTCCCAAGTTCATGCTTTTTTTGTGGTACGGTTTGTCATTGGCTGTTGTATTTTAGATTTTTATGTGGATTTGTTTTTTGAATCAGATGTGATGCTTGGAGCCCCTTTGCCAAAGATCACTTTTTTTTTTATTTTGGCTTTTGCTTTATTAAGCTTTCACATTTAGCCAACTTGTATAGTGAAATTTATTTGTGAATCAGAAAGAGATCTTGATAAATGTTGGATAACAATTCCAAGCCTAATTCCAGCAATCTAAAAATGCCAGAATTTAGTCAAGGTAATCTTGCTTACTGTAAAGAAAATAGATGAAACTTTAAGCTTGTAATGTATATGTATTCAAAGCAATTCAACCACTGCACATATGTAACTTTTTATAGGAGAGTAGTTCCAAGGGGAGACAACTATGGTTGCCTTCATTTATTATATTGATAACACCCATTCATGACAGTGACAGTGATATTTGAAAGTACTTGAATATAACAAGGAAAAAAAAAACATGAACTTTGGACAATTTATTGGCAATTTTAATCCCAATGTACAACACCTGATTCAGAAATTGAAAAGATATAAAAAACGTTGAATAGACAGACCTTCTCAGTAAAATTTAATAAAACCTTTTCGATTATATCTATATCTATAGCTACATATACAGGGTGAATCTAAATTATGCAAAAATGAAAATAACACAGACACTTCATTTTAACAGATATATTTACCAAAATTACACAAGAAGTTGAAATTCTAAAGAGTAAATTTATTCAATAAAATCAATATTGGTTTCAACCATGGCCTCTGGATGACTTCAGAAGATCCTGGTAACTCTTCTGGACATTCTATAGTGATGAATTCTGGCATAATCCTTGCCTTCAGTTCATCTTTGGTGCTATAAGAATTTTTGTGGGTCTCTCGTCACAGATAATAATCAAGGGGGCTGTAGTCTGAGGAATTAGGCGGCCAGATGTGAGGGGTGATGTGGTAGCAAAAATTGTCTGACAGCCATGACTGGGTTCTCCTGCTTGTGTGGCATGGTGCAGAATCCTGTTGCCAGACATAAGGTCTTTCAGCAGCTACCCTCTTGACCCATGGCAGCACTAACTTCTTGAGGCACTTGATTTCGGCTTCTGTGTTGAGCCTGAGGTTCTCACCAACAAGTTCAGGAGTTCTTTCCTTATCAGAATTATTAGAGTGAGTTTTCCAAACAGCTGCACATTCTTAATCAGCATTAGATTCATCCAACTCTTACTGAGTCTTCTGAATCCTCTGCACTGGCCTCAGATTGACACCCAAACACTCTGGAATATTCATATTGGAACATCTGGCATTAATGCCAAGTAATACAGCATGCCATTTCCAAATTTCTGGCAGAGTGAATTGCATCATGGTGCTCTTTTTCTAGCAGATGGTGCCCAACTGACCCTACAATACTGTGCAGTCAACAAAATCAAAAACAAACAATGTACATGCATGAAATTAAAAATATAAAATAACAACAACTTACCCTGCATATATATATATATATATATATATATATATATATATATATATATATATATATATATATATATATGTAAAAATTTCAGATAGAGTATATCTGTGAAAAGCACAATATGAATAAAGACAAAAGGAAAACTTATCTTAGCTGACATGTTTCATCCTCTGATAGACTTAACCAAGGCAAATACAAGGATTTGATTTTATAACAAGTATTTATATACAAGAGCAAAAATGTTATTTACTTTTCAAAATTCTTAATTTTAAGTTTAATATATACAGGATGTATTAAAAATAACTTTTACAAAATTTGGCTGAGGGTTCCTCACAACAAAACAAGGAAAAAGTCCACATAAACATATGTCTGCAAATCCTTCATCTTTGATTTATTAAGTTTCAAAAACATTTATGGTAGATGATGCTGTGTTGCTATGTAGAACAGGTGTCATTCATGTATATTTGTAGTTACTCTGTCTTCAACGTTTAATATTTGTAGTAGTGAGTTAACTGAGAAGTGTTCTGTTTAATGGTGAGCAGGCAGATATGATTTTTACACACAGCCACATGAATGGTAATGGACATGAGGCTGCACAGCTGTATAAGATTGCATTTCCAAAGCAGCTGTGTCATCTAAATCTCTCTGTTGTTTATCATCACATTGCTGAAACAGGATCCATTGTACCACAAAATAATGGATTGAGGAAGGCCAAGTTCTGCTTGTATGCCTGACTACAAAGAAAACATTCTACATGCTGTCAGAGATGATCCAGGTATCAACATGCATCAATTGGCCCTAGTATGTAGTACATCTCATAGTACCATATGGAGGGTACTTCAAGATCAGCTCCGATATCCGTATCATTTGCAAAATATGTTGTGTCTTTCAGCCTCTGACCACTCACCTCCAGAGAACCTTTGCCAATGTTTTATTGCACAAACTGCCGATCTGTTGTTTGTCTCTTCAGTCTTCTTTACAGATGAGGCAACATTTGGAAAAGATGGTATAACAAATTTACACAACCAACATTTGTGGGAAGATCAGAATGCCCATGGTACAATACAGGCTAGACACCAGCATCAGTTTACAATTAATGTGTGAGCTGGAATTATAGATGATTCTCTGGTAGGTCTATATATTCTCCCAGGATGTCTTACAGGGACTATATTTTGAACACACTTCCAGACATGCTAGAGGATATACCCCTGCTAATATGAAGACACATGTAGTTCATGCTTTATGGCGTTCCAGCATATTTTATAGCCACATTGTTCGCGATGCACTGGTTAGCATCTACCATGAAAGGGAGGACCATTTACATAACTTGCACATTCCCCCAACTTGTGGGGCCACCTTTTTAGGTGGAATTAGGAGGCTCATGCAGCAGACATTAATAATTCAGGGACACTTCATCAATGTGTCATGGGGGCCTTCAAAAACATTCAACATCATGTGGGAGGATTTGAAAGGGTCTGCAAGACAATGATCCGACTGGCGCATGCATGTGTAGAAGCAAGTGGCGGTTATTTTGACCATTTATTATGAGTTGCTGAGTTAAGGTACGATGATGTCCTTTTGGACATATTCTTATATAGATATTTTACCTTGTTTTGATGTCAAAAATCCACCCCCAATTTCTAAAAGTATTTTTGATACACCCTATATATATATATATATATATATATATATATATATATATATATATATATATATATATATATATATATATATATATATATATATATATATATGTATATATATATATATATATATATGTATATATATGTATATATATATATATATATATATGTATATATATGTGTATATATATATATATATATATATATATGTATATATATATATATATGTATATGTATATATATATATGTATGTATATATATGTATGTATATATATATATGTATATATATATATATATATATGTATATATATATATATATATATATGTATATGTATATATATATATATGTATGTATATATATATATATATATATATATATATATATATATATGTATGTATATATATATATATATATATATATATATATATATGTATGTATGTATATATATATGTATATGTATATATATATATATATATATATATGTATATATATATATATGTATATATATATATATATATTCTAGCTCTGATAAATATAGTACCTTTAAGACTATAATTCTTCATATATATATATATATATATATATATATATATATATATATATATATATAGACATTTTGGTCAACACACAATCATCTGGCATGTTGACTGCATTTAGGCATGATACACACTTTTGCTACTGGGTATTGACTTTAATGTTCGCTTTTATATTCACATATGATCTATCCTTAATATTGAGCAATCTAACTAAATAAATAAAATAAAAATATAACATACCTTAAACTATATTTTTATCATATATATATATATATATATATATATATATCAAAAGTCAGCACTAGTGATTAATAACAACACATCATCACAAAAAAAAACACACTTTACTAAAGACTTGTTCTGTGTGCCATATCTCTTCAGGTGTTTTTGATCATGGCTCTCCACAATTTCCTATCCTTTCGAGATCTAGTAAATTTCGTCTTTACCCTGGATCTCATTATCCCTGTTCTGTCAAGCTCATTAAGCAGATTATCCGCTTATTTCCTCTGTCTCTCTTACCTTTAATATATTCTGTGAGTGTCAAAACATCTAAACCTTCTTTCCTCACTATGTGCCCTAGAAATTTCAATTTTCACTTTCTGATGTTAAGTATAAATATCCTTTTTGTTTCCATTTTATCTAGAACTTTGGCATTGCTTAAATATTCAGCCTGTGGTATTCTCAGCATCCTTCTGTAGAACCACATTTTTGTTGCCTCAAGTCTTGGTTTCATCTGTGATGATATTTTACAGCATTCACTGATATAGATGGATCAATATTAGATAACAGTTAAGGACTCCTCTCTGTTTCTATTGAGATAGTTGTATAAAAATTATCTGTGGGAGATTGTGTCCTTCTGCAAATAATATTATATACTATTCATACTAAAGCAATTCTAGATTTTATCTTTACAAGAGTCAAATTGGACCAAAGATAGAATATTTCTGCAATATAGCACTGCTCAATCTTCAATTTTCAGCCTTGATAGGGTTTTTGATATTTTACTCAGTCTTTTGAGTGATGTCCTGTTTTCCACTCAACATCAGGCTTTCTTCACAGATGTAACACTGGAAGCCTATTGCTTCTCTAACACTAATACCTTAAAAATTGATTGATTGAGTTCTTTGTTTAATGACATATCAAATCTTTATGGGTCATTTAATTTAGTATAAAAAGTATTTTTATTCTATCATAGCATTTTGTTTTTGTTTGAGAGTTCTCTATTTGCCCATATCTGGGACCCTAACAGGTGCTACCACCCAGGGTCAGCGTGGACCTAGGAACAACAGTAAGTAAAAACCACCAATCTTCTGATCAACCAGATGTAGTTTATTGTCATACCCAGGGCTAAATTTTATGACAAATGTTCTGATAAACTCTATTCTTTAGTTTTGCCAGTTCTAATCTTTGCAGCTAGCACACATGCCATGTTACTTACACAGTGTTGAATCCTCCTCATTTCCTCCATGTTCCAAATTAAGAGGAAAGTTCCACTAAGACAGCCTTTTCCCAAGAACTGCAATTTTGGGAAACAGACTCCCACCTGGGTGCTTCCCTGAACATTACCCCTTCAAATCAAGGATCAATCATAATCTATCCATTTTATCCTTATAATATTCAGTTCTTACCACTTTTTTATATATTCATATCAATGCCTCGGAAACAAAACAGATTTCATTTAATCCCTACTGAGAAATTTTTCAGCATGGCTGCTGCTAGACATACAGGAGAGCAATACTCTATACCTTCTTGGGCTCACATTTTTCACTGATGCAGAGTTAAGTGACTATATTGAATCAGTTGCTATATATACCACTAGAAAAAATACCTCACTGTGTTGTTCCAGAAAAATCTTTCATGTCAGAATCCATTTTGTCCATTTATAAATCTACCATTCATCCATGCATTCAACATTGCTGCCATATCTGGTTTGATGCTCCTACTGCATATCTCAAGATTCTTGACAAAATTCGAAGAAGGGTCTGTAATGTGGCCAATCCACACCTGATATTTCGACTTTAGTTATATTCTCACCAACATGATTAGGGATTCTATCTGTCTTTTCTATATATATTTTCATGACAACTGTTCAGACAAACCGTTTTTCCAAATGCCTTGACTACATAGATTTAAACATGCTACAATATTGACAACTAGGATCACCATTTCACTGTTGAATTAGATGGATAAAACTGTCACTTCTATTCTAAAAGTTTCTTTTCTTGCATTCCTCACTTGTAGAACTCCATTCAATCTCATGCTTCCCTGCCTTCTATAATCTTCAAAAATTTAAATTCAGTGTGAATTAAAATCTTCTGTCTTCCTGAACTCTGTTTATTGTCATTTCCTCACTTCTCCTCACTAAAGACTTCCAATTCTCTTTCAGTCTCTGTTGTTCCCTGCATCCTAGTGGCTTTATTGCTTTGCTTGGGATGAAATAATTAATAGAAAAAAATTCTCTAAAACATTACTTTGTTAGCCATCAACTATCGCTGACCAAATCTGTCTTCTTGAACCCTGTTCCTTTATTGTCCTTTTCCACACTCACTCAAGTGCCATATGGGATACATGCATAGGCAATCATGTATCTTTCAATACATGACTGATGAGGTAGATTTTTTTCCACAGTAGGTTGCCATTTCTTTCTGCAGCAGACCACTTGCCATCCAAGGCTATAGAACCAGGTCTGTCCTGCTATTTACCCATAACTGGGAGGAGAAGAAAAGTATTCATACCTTTCCCAATGGTATTAGCAGATACACTACTCCTCACTAAAGTCTTTTCAGTCTCTTTCACTCCCTGTAAACCCTTACATCCTCATGGCATTATTACTTTACTTGGGATGAAACAATTGAAAAAAAAAATCACATACTTCATTCATCATTATCATTTTAACAGTGACCCTCTAATTTGAGTGGCTCTTGAGTTTTGCATTACATAAAATTTAGCAAAGTGACATACAAATCCATGGCATCTTTTCTAAATTATAATCAGAAAATTCTAGAGGTTTTATTTTTTTGTGTTTTTTCTTTTTCATTGGGTAAGCAGACCTCACATGCATCTGTCCTTTCAAGCAACATTTGTGTGCATAATTCCTGTGTGTATGTGTATCATAATTCTTGTTCGTCTATGCAGGATTTGGATGGTAATGATTATTTCTTTGTGTGCAAGTGTGCATCTAGAAGGCATTTTTATCCATGTTTTGTTTTTTTACAAAAATGATCAGTGGAAAATGCCAAGAAGTCATCTTTGACCTTAGGTCTCTGGTTGGGACCCAGAAGAAAATGTATATACAACAGAAATCAAAGAAAATATTACTACTACTAATAATAATGATAATAACAGTCATAGTAATATGTCCGCCAAGATTTAATGGCCACAGCTATGATGTCAGACACAACAATGTAATACCAACGGAACTTGTGAAATATTTTTATTATAAATGACTGTAATTTCAACAAACATCTTCAGGTAAACATTTTGAAAAAATACAAAGAATCCATTGATAGTTATATATGCAAACTAGTAACAACTGAAGTGGACTGAGCAGAATAACAGCATCCTATAGGATTTTTTTGTGATGTCAAGTAACACTAGTTGCCACTTTCATAATGCTCATTCTAGTAGAGTCTTCATAATCACAGATATAACTATAGTATATGTTGTGGTACGATACACCTAATTTACATAAGTGGAGTACCGACCATATAAATATGGGTTGGTACCGGGAAGACGGGGGGAGTAAGAAGAGATCGAATCCAGAGACTCTGCCCGACTGCGATTTAGTCAACCCATTCTGCAGGAACAGTCTTCCCAAGAATATACCAAAACTAACTGTAAATATTGTGTACCTTTTCCTTGTTTCAATACATTTTGTTTACGTACATTTTGTGTTGTATTATTATTATTCCATGCTTATCCAAGTTTCAACAGTATACCACAGAACAATACGGGTGACACACATCTTTAAATAACATTCGCACTAATAGTACTTGCTCAATAACACTCACACTGATACTACTTACTCGCTTAGAAAGTAACCACCGAATAGTAATCCATATAGAGAATAGAGAAGAGAATAGCAATCCAAATGGTAATAGAAGATAGAGTAGAAATAGTGATCCATATAGTAAAAGAGGATAGACTAGAAATGGCGATCAATTAGACGCTAAGCTAATTCCCATTTCCTCTATAGTCACAGGATCTACTTAATGGGATCGCCTGTGTTTGCTCACATGTGATCTATGTTCAAACACAAGTTTTGGCAGTGACACTTTATTCCAATGTAACAGATTTATACTAAAATGTTTAATTAATCCCTCTTACTAATTAATCAACTAATGAAAAATTTCAAGATGAGCATGATCACCATCATGTTAAGTACATTTCAGCTGTTTACCATTCATGCTGGTTACATTTCATTCATTCTGACACATTGTTTACCAGTACAACCTCTTTTACTCAAGACAAGCAATGTTTGTACAAAGATTTGCAATTTTTTGTAGAGTTTTTATATTTTTATAATTGTATGCAATTTCTAATCATAACTTGAAGACAGATATACTGTAGAAATATTGTTAAACATTATTAAACACTTTGTTTTTTCTTTTTCTTTTCTTAAATCATGCACACATCTGTAAGTGTTGTTAATAATAATAATAATAAAGAGAATGCGCTTTCTTGTTGATATGGCAACTCCTACAGACTGTAATTTATCTTTGAAGATCTGCAAAAAATGATCAAAATACAAGGATTTTAAAATAGAAATCTCAAAAATGTGGAACAGAAAGACATCAATAATTCCAGTTGTGCTTGGAGACCTCAGATTGATTGGAAAAGTTTCTGATAGTCTCATTGAAGAGATCTCTGGTAGTCCATGCATTAAAGAAAGAAAGAAATTGTTTTCACAAGTACAGCTCACACCTTAAGAAAGGCTTTATCAATGTAAAATGTGTGTGATGTTAGGTTCAAAAATGTTCAGTGAAAATGTCATGATGCCATTTCTGACCTAAGGTCAATGGTTGGGACCCCAAAGGAAATGAGTATATACCAGGAATCAAACAAAAGAAGAAGAAGAAGAAGATAAATAATAATAAGAAGAGCATAAAGAAGAAGACAAAGCAGAAGATAAAGAGGACAAAAAGATGAAGAAGATAAAGAAAAAAGGAGAAAAGAAGCAAAAGCAGATGAAGAAAAAGAAAAAGAAGAAAAAAGAAAAAAGATGAAGAAAAAGGAAACTAAGAAGATGAAGAAGAAAGAGAAAAAGAAGAAAATGAAAAAGAAGATAAAGAAAATAAGTAAAAGAAGATGAAGAAGAAAAGAGAAAAAGCAGTTGAATAAAAAGAAAAAAGATGAAGAAGAAAAAGAGGATGAAGAAGAAAAGAAGATGAAGAAGAAGAAAAAGAAAACAAAGAAGATGAAGAAAAAGAAAAAGGTGAAGAAAAACAAGAAGATGAAGAAGAAAAGAAGAACAAGAAGATGAAGAAAAAGAAGATGAAGAAGAAGAAAAAAGATGAAGAAGAAAAAGAGGATAAAGAAGAAAAGGAAAGATGAAGAAAAAGAAAAAAAGATGAAAAAAGAAGAAAAAAGATGAAGAAGAAAAGAAGAACAAGAAGATGAAGAAAAAGAAGATGAAGAAGAAGAAAAAAGATGAAGAAGAAAAAGAGGATAAAGAAGAAAAGGACAAGAAGATGAAGAAAAAGATAAAAAAGGAGATGAAAAAGAAGAAAAAAGATGAAGAAGAAAAGAAGAACAAGAAGATGAAGAAAAAGAAAACAAATAAGATGAAGAAGAAGAAAAAGAAAAAAAGATGAAGAAGAAAAAGAAAATGTAGGGGAAATAGAGGAAAAAGAAGATGAAGAAGAAGAAAAAGATGATGAGGTAGAAGAATAAGATGATGGAGAAGAAAAAATGATGAGTTAAAAGAAAAAAAGAAAAACAATATGAAGATGATGAAAAAGAAGATGAAGAAAAAAAAATAACAATAATAGGAAGAATATAGCAAGATATAAAAATGTTGACTGATTTGATATTTCATTATTCCTGGGAATTTTATGCAAATGAAAATATTTTAGTTTATTTTTTCTTAGAATACTTTCTTTCCTATAGAGAATTCCAACATATGGGAATAGATGTTATCAAGTTTTGTCATCGGCAGCAGACTTCTTATTCCATTCATCTTGGCACTCTGGCATTTTTCTTTCCTGTGAGAAAAGAAACAAAAAATAAATTGTAGCCACAGAATGAAATTTAACTGCAAGCAAGAATTATTGCATTCTCTGCAATTCCTGACCCGATTGAAACCAGAGCGGCTTCCTTCATTCATATACAAGTAACAAATACTACCAGGTACTTTAAAGGTCTTTATACATTGCAAGCAAAATTTATTTTATTTTATTTCTTTTGGCTTTAAATGAATTCAAACTCTTTTCTCCAATGACTGAATTTCTTAAAAGTCTTTTCCTTTCTTTATAAATACTTTTTACAGCTTCGATGTTGCCACAAAAAATTTGGTACACAATAGAGTGTATATTATAAAGAATAGTCTTTCAGTGGTGTACAGATTCTTCACTAATCACTGACTATTGTCTCATATTCTCAAAATGATAGCTCTAGTTTTCCAAACCACATGTTACCATTTCTCCAGACAAGTAACATCAGAAATATATCAACCAACTTACAAAAAAGCATTCCTGGATCAATACATAGAAATAACTAAGTGAATAATTGCATTAATTCTTTAGGCTAATATCCTCATCATTTTTTTCTATCAGAAATGTTTATCTATTAAAGTATATCAAAAGTACTTAGAGACCTTTACTTCAAGGATAATTTCATGGCGACATCTAAAGACGATAACTTCACTATGTTATTATTATTATTATTATTTTTATTTTCTTTGATTTCTGGCGTTTACACATTTCTTTCCATGTTCCGCCCAGAGACCTAAGGTTAGAAATGGCATCATGACACTTTCCACTGACTAAAAAAAAAAAAAAAAAAAAAGAAAATTACATAGATAAAGCCCTTCGTAAAGTGTGGGCTGTACTTGTCAGAACAATTTTTTTGTATCTCCTTGAGGTATGGACTTCCAGGAATCCCTTCAATTAGTCTACTGCAATCTTTTCCAACCAGTCCTAGGGCTCCAACTACAACAGGGATTGTTGATGTTCCCATATGCCACATTATTATTATTATTATTACTACTACTACTTCTATTATTACTACTACTACTACTATATTAATAGTATTACTACATATTAGGATGGTGGGTATATCAAAAACAAAGACTACAAATGTATATTAATAATATTAACAATATTGTATTGTGGAGTAATAGGCTTTAGATGTAGACATGGAATAAACTTAGGAATAAAGTTCTATAAAAATGAAAATACTTTTAATATAGCCTAATATATAATAACTTTAATAATATTGTGGAGTCATAGTCTTTAGATGTGTATATGAAATAAGCTTTGGAATATAGGTCTGTAGAAAACGAAAATACGTTTGTTACACCCACTATCTTAATTTAATAATAATTATCATCACATCACGTCTGAAAACTGCTGTTGATGGACCATGTTGTAAAACTGTGATCTCTCTGTGATCTCTCTCTTGCCATTGTCATGCCATAGCCAGTCTATTGCCCTGATGCTCTCTGGTCATGATGTGTACACTGTCAACAAAATGCTCATTTTCTGAATATCATCCCATTTAGGAGTAGAGGCAGAATTTCTTCTTATCTCACCAGATGAGTAAACAAAAAGGCTGTTTTTGCCCTTGTTATTGTTGGATAAATAGATAACTGTTGATGGCCAATTACTTGCATCATTGAGTTGTTTGCTCTCCTATCAGGCCTTGATATTCGCTAGATGTGCTGACAGCACCATGTCTCAAATGATTTCATGATTTTCATAGACACTTTGAGTGTCCAAGTATCTGAACCATACTGAAATACAGTCCAGATACATTTTAGGAAGTGCAGACAAGTTTATAAATTAAGCTTCCTGCTTACCAATAGCTTCTTTGAATTTGTGAAATGGTTTCTTGATATTACTATTCTTCACCTGATTTGTCACAACAGACACTGTCTGTCATTATCATAGTGTTCATATCATTAGTGTTGGCCTTATTGGTATGGTCATTATTATTGTTAACCCCATTCATCACGTTCCTTATATATATATATATATATATATATATAAATATATATATATATATATACAGGGTGTCCCCCACAAGAACTGATATAATTTAAAATATGAATATCTGAGTAACTGCGTGTCCCAGGCAAACAAAATTAAATTAGCTTCATGTGGAACAACAATAAAAGATTTATTTATAAAAATTTGAACAAGATATTCAAAGGGATGTAGATTTTATAACCGATTTCAACAGTACATTGTCATTATGAGTAGTATGCCTGATCCATCTTCCTGGTAGATCCTCATCGAGATAAGTACGCACAGTCAAATTAACTTTTACAAATGTTGTTAAAATTTGAGATTATTTGAGTCAGAATTGGCTATGTTATTAGACTACAAAATTATGTCAATTTTGTCAGGACACTATATATATATATATATATATATATATATATATATATATATATATATATATTTTTTATTTCATTATTGTGATTATTTAAGAAAATATGCAAACAATAAAATTGGGAGACATTTGTAATGTTCACCAAGAGATGCTATATGAAACACACCATGAAATAATAATAATAATAGATATATAGTAAAATAATAAGCTAATCCAAATCCAAACCTAAATGCAGGGTGTTACGGAGATGCATTTCTATAGTAAGGGATTCCACTGAGTTCTACTTGTTATTACAAAAAAGTTTTCATTCATGAAGTAGTTGTAAAATAGAGAAATTAGAAATAGAATGTTTGGAAGATTCTAGATCATTCCAATATATTCAAGAAAAATGTAGATGAATCGAGAAACATCTAGAAATTTGCAAATTAGGTGTTAGCTCCTATAAAAATGGGATTTTGGAAAAGGGTTGTCAGTTGATGAATGGGAATTTCTGCTGTAATCAACTCCGGCTTTTGATTCGAGGACTATTATATCCAGCCGAAAGAATCTCTATAAAAAGTTGCCGACCAACAAAAACCCAAAAGAGAATTTCATGGAACAAATTTGGTAAATAGAATTTTGACTAATTTTCATTGACCAAACTAAAAATTAATATTTATTTACACACCTTTGTGGATTTCCAAATATAGCACTTAGATTACTTCACTAGCCCTAAAGTGATAAAGATATTTGACTCCCTTTCCGTCTCCCTTGTAACACTTGCCAGTAACTCTGTGTTTTCTGTTTTGTAGGCCACAATTGTTTATCTTGTATATATTTTTTGTTCTGTTTTAGTAAATTAAATATTTGTTTGTGATTTAGCTCTGTGTTGTGGTAAATCATTTTTTTCCTTTGTTACAATTATCAACATGTAACAAGGGCCTTTTCACTTCTGTTAGAGAAACCCCTGCCTGATTGACAATGTCTTCAGGGCTGTAGCCATACTCACAATGCTTGGTCAATTGCTGGTTGGTGAAACAATTTAACCCATAATTGGAGGTTTTGAATTCAGAGTTGTCCTTCTATCATACTGGTTGCCAGCCAAGGCTATAGGTCCCAGTCTTTCCTGCAATTTATCCATAACTGGGGGGAGGGGGAGAAGAAATGGAGTCATAAATTTCCAAAGGATATTTGCACAGAAGTGAATGTATCGAAATGAATCAGTTAAGCCATAATTGAATTATGCTTAAAAGTGAAACTATCTTCAATTTTTAAGATAAAGTGTTGTCAGAAGGATTTATTTAGAAGACTTTTTGTGAAAGTTTACTTAAATTTATATTAGAAACAACTAGAATAATAGTAACAGTAGCAAAGAGAAAAAAAACACTGCATTATTTACACTATTCAGACTATTGTCCTCATCTTTGTCGCCGTATTTATCACAACATTTCGGCCGTTGTATGCTCCGGCCTTCTTCAGGTGGTTGGAATGTCAAACTGAACCCTTTATTTCACCTTTATTTCACTCACTGGAGTAGACTGTTCTAGTTCCATGTGCCATGTTTGATGGATGTCAGTTATCCCTATGAAAGTTCTCCACTGCCTTAACCGGATATTGAACTCACACTCTTTGGTCCTGTCACTTTATCTAACCAATGCCTTTATCCACTGTGCCATGTGTCCTTGAGGACGAATTTCTGGGTATTATAAACCTAATGTCTAATGTTTATAATACCTGGTTAAGGCAGTGGAGAACTTTCAGAGGGAAAATTAACTGGAGATAACTGATAGCTGACATCCATCAAATGTGCAACTAGAACAGTGAGTGAAATAAAGGGTTCACTTCAACATTCCAACCACCTGAAGAAGGCCAAAGCATACAACGGCCGAAACATTGTGATAAATATGGCGACAAAGATGAGGACAATAGTCTGAATAATGTAAATAATGTACATAATACCTCATCTCAGAAATATAGACAGATTTATTCTTGATAAAATCCCAAAAATGTTATTGGTCTTAACTTAACATCTTAGCTTCAGTCCCTTTCCCACTACCATAATGTAGCTTCCTTGTGCCATTTCTATAAATATTTTACTGATAATTGTTCTGATGAACTTTCCTCTTGGTACCTAGACTTTATGAATTTAAGCACAGTACTAGATTGACGAGAAGGTCTCATCAATTTAGATTTAAAATGGCTAGATGTAACCGTAAGTTTGATGCAAAAACAAATTGCAATTTATGCAACTTGTGAAAAAAGGACTGAGTGAAGAGGCAGTGGCCAATAAATGAATGATGCGGAAAGCCCAGGAACTGTCAACTAATGTATGACACAAAACTAGTTCAGACATTTCAAGGAAGGTTACACTAGTCTCAAAGACAGACCAAGATCAATGAGACTTTCCCTTCTGGAAGATGAGGTCTTACTTGAAATGGATGAAAAACAGCAAAGCACAGGTACTTGTATATTGATAGAAGAAATTAGTCCTTCACAAAGATTCATCAGTTGTTAAAATATTGTTTGATTGATAGAATTTTGAGCATGTATTGCATTTCAGTTTATCCCAGGTGATCATGCTGTGAATGCTGTTCTTTATGCTTATCAACTGCACTGAGTATACAATGCTTTGAAAGCCATCTACCTGAGATTGGTCAATCAAAGATGCACACTCCTATAGGATGTTAATGTCCCAGCACATACATTGCCAATGTGAACAAATGCAAATTTGAATGACTTGAGGGGCTCGAAGTACTGCCTCAACCTGTCTACAGTCCAAAACTTGCCCAATCAGATTACCACCTTTTCCAAGCCATGGTTCATTTCCTGTGCAGACAGAAGTTATACAATATAGATGATGTTTAAAATGAATGCAGGGAGTCCTTTACCTCTAAACCATCAAAACAATACATTTAAATGCAAAGGAATGCAACAATACACATTAATTTTGCAAAAAGACCACAACAAAAGAAATTAATGTTGTAAAAGGCCCCCTATGAACTGTTAACAAACATGTGGTCCAAAACTGGTTTGAACATTTCCAGGAAGATGACAACAGCCTTGTAAACAAACTAAGGCCAGGAAGACATTCTGTTTTCGAAGATGAGACCTTGTTTTAAATGGTTAAAAAAACGGCCAAGCACAAAGACTTGTACATTGTCAGCAAAACTTGATCTTTCATAGGGCACCATCATTGGACACCTCCATAATCTTGGTTTTGTGAACAGACGATGTCAAGAAGTTCTTCATTAATTGACCAATGACCTGGCTCAACAACATGTGAACATTTGCAAACAACTGCTGACTAATCCTCAAGATATCCGTTTTTGCCATCAAATTGTAATTGGGGATGAAAAATGGATTTATTTTCTTAACCCTAATAAGAGAAATCAGTGGTTTTGTTCTGGTCATGTTTCAGAATATGTTGTCAAACAAGGGTTATATCTGTGTTTGGTAGAATTTTGAGGAGGTGTAGCACTTTGAGCTCATCCTAAATTGTCATGCTGTTAACACTGACCTTTGTATTCAACAACTGCAATGAGTATATTACACTTTGAAAGCCAGTTACCTGGGATTGGTCAGTCAAAAATTGAACACTCTTACAGAATGATGAAGTCCCAGCACACACACTGACAATGTGACCAAATGTAAACATGAAGGACTTGAGGGGATCAAAGTACTGCCTCAACCTGTCTACACTCCAGAACTTGTAAAATCTTTTTACCACCTTT